>JBBPCZ010000136.1:25271937-25285172 GCA_037974445.1 Brycinus macrolepidotus | reverse complement strand
AGCTTCAGTTCTGTTCCAACAATGTCCCACACCTACACACACACACACACACACACACACACACACACACACACACATAATATACACACACGCTATGATATAATGGGGCTATGCCCGTCAGTGATACAGTAACATCAGTTCCATGTTAAGTGTTACTACTGAAAAAAGCACAATAAGCACATGGCCATCATCACCCACACACACTCATGTCTCCCAGACAAACTCACTGAACTCCAGGTGTAAGATGTTCATGACAATGTTGGGAGGTGCTAAGTTAATATTATAATCATCACTTTTTGTAAACTTTAGCTATCACGTACCCACCTGCACTTAAGACTGCAGTTAAGGGAGGGCAGCTTAATCTATGCTGTGGTGAAATGGGTAGGCATGGATTAGAGGCATCCACCCATGTAATACACACGTCCCCGCCCTTGTCCACACCAGAGGATCAACAGCTCCATGACATAACACACATTTAGCAAACCGGCTATTTGAGAAAAGCTGAGAGCCTACTTTTACAAGCAGCATCAGTGCAGGTCAGCTATAAAGCCTAGTTTGTCTTAAAAAAAAAAAACAAAAAAAAAAACATGGTTGTGTTGGTCACAGTTATGAAAGGCTTTCATACAGCACACACTCAGCTAAATGATGATAACTGAGTAAGTAGTAAGAGGGTTTTGGGACGTTGCCAATACCTCTTCAGAAAATCCAGCAGCTAGACATAACAGTATCCCCTAAAACTGGAAAGTCTAATGGCATCAAAGACAGAACACAGCCCAAACTAGTAATATTTGTTATATGCCAATTTCCTGCAAAAGGGAAAATATTCTTGCCTGTGGTCATGGCTTAAATAAGCGAACTAATTTTACTGCCACACATCCGATATGAAAGACAAGTAAATGTCTCCCTTTACTTTGGTTCTGTCAGCTTGTATGATATCAAAGAATTAACTTTGATCAGTTACCCACTATAAACCTTGAGCACTGATAATGAGGGTGATTAATAGTCTTTCTTAAGGTTATCCTTGAACTATGGATCCTCTATCAGATTTCTGATCAGAAGCACAATGACATTGGAATCATAGTGGTATTATAGCAAATGTTTACACATTACATTTAAATTATTATTATTTTTTTTAAATGAGTGAGTCCAGCAGCTGGATATAGCCTCAATGCTATCTGCAGCAAAAGTCTGGAATGGATGAAATGAGAGAAATTTCTTAAAGCATTTATTTTTATATGGGTTTTTTGTCAAAGACAAAAGTCTCTCAAGCCTGTGTGGTGCTAATGTTATTACATTTTTACCCTCGGTAACAAACTTGCTGTTGGTTGGGAAGCAGTGGCACTCGTTTGTAGTGTTGAATACATGGCGCTCCTGGATTTTTAGCCCATTCTATGTTGGAAGGTGTTTCAGCATATTGCTGGTGTTTCCATCCTTATGTGAAATTATCATTTTACAGACACTACAAGTAGAACTGTTATCTTTCTTTTCTGCCATATAAAGGAATTGATACACAAAAGAGCCGTGGGATTCTGACTGAAGGTAAATATACTCGAACCACAGGATGTCAATCGAGGTTAAATGTGCTCAAGCCATGGCAGGAAATTCCAAAGAGAGAGCAATTCAGTACACACATGGTGTTAAAGATGAGTGAAGAACGGCAAAACATCGTGAAGAGGTGGGAAAGGCATGATTTATTGTACCTACGGCTGACAGTTGGATTTATCAAGCAACAGAGAGGTCTGTTAGAGTGAACTACATTTCCATGCTTTTCCCCACATCGACTTACAGTTGTAATCACACTTCAGACAAGTGTAGCATTAGGAGTCCAGTCAAAGGACTGGTATGGGTTTCCTGCTAGGAGGGAAGCGGTGAGAAAAGAAATTCTGCACACACAGCAAATATGTGAGAACTGCGCGCACACACGAAAATTCAAACTCAGAATTAAAATGGAGTAAGGAAATAAAAACCATCATAAAATGTAATCACCATTTTTATACATTACCTAGTTATATTGCCACTATCACTATGAATAATAACAAGACTAACATCAGAAACAGACAAATGAACAAGCAATTTATCTAACAATTTATCTAACATAATTTATCTGCTATACCCCTGCTCTGTATTTTGTTGGGTTGATGCTTTTATCAGAAAGAAGCGGACTGGTAATCTGGCACACTGGTAATCTGCACTTTGGGACTGACACAACTTAATTTATAATTTTGAATTAAATAAATAAATACATTTGGCCAATGACTGGCCCACAAAGTACTGACATTGGCTAATTTTCTATATTGAAACTGGGCTGGCCCAATCACATCTCTTACAACTTCACCAAGAAAAACTAAAGTAAAAACACAGTAAAACACTGCTGTTAACGTGAAACTGAACACACTAGTCACATCTGTCACAGGCGGACCCTCACACACCCCAGCAGGAAAAGCCAACAGGGTGAAAACTCCAAGTACCTGATCTTTCCCTGGCTAATTAAAGCTAATGAAAGAGAGAGGTGCCAAACATTAGCTGGGTCTTTTAGCTCTTCTTTTTACCCCCCCCCCCCCCCTTTATTGACAGCTGGTGGTCTCCAGCTAGAAATGACTCAGCATCACTGACTCAAAATGGTGGGGCATAACAACTGATTTGTTGATTTGTGAGTGATGGGGAAAAATGTTAAGTTTTCAATTCTGAAATACCTGAAATGCTCTTAAGAATGCAATTTCCTTCTGGGAGATCAGAGGGATGAAGGCTGTGATGCCTGGAATGAACGATTCAAAAAATGTATTTTGATGGAAAGTCTGTGATCATGTCTCTCTCTCTATCTCCCACACACACACGCACACAAACACACAGAGTGATGTGGAATCTGAATGTTCCAGCAGTCCCTCATAATGATCTGAATGACCTTGCTGTAACAGTGTGTAGGCCGATGCTGAAGAGACCCCCCCTGCACTGGATGTGGATCCAGCGCAGATTCCACTGGCTGCCTTGCATGCTAAGCAGTCTGGACTGTTTTGTTTTTATATAACGAGGATTATACGGCTATTATATATTTAATACACTACCTGACACTTACAATATTACAAGGAACAATGAAGACTGAGTGGAGATACATCACTTCGGGTCCTGATCAGTGCTAGTAGTACACTATGGTAGAACAGTAATACAGTAAACCTGCTATATCAGATGTGAGTGAATACTTTGTGCAATAAAAACACAACTTGCAGGATCACACAGATCTAACCCCTAAAACCCATGGCACACACATGTAACCTCGTTATAAACATCAGTCTGACCACAACAGTGCAGGCAAAGCAGAGAAAAGACATAAACAAGACAGTTTTATGCAGACGATGAAGTTATTCTTCTCCATTACATCCCCTTTCAGGTTCAGCTACGTTATCACGAACTGCAGCTAGTGACAACAACCATACGGGAATATTCACAAGACAAATATTATGAGAAAATATATGATTTTGTTTGTATAAGACAAAACAAAACAGAACTGTGTTACAAGCTGCTCTCCTGTAGAACCTCATTGCCACGACAACGCACTGCGGACTTAGCAAGCTGGCTAGCTTCGTTAAAGAAAACGGTGTAAATATTTAGTCCAGGTTCGTTTTAGATGACATTATAAAGCCCAAAATAGTCTGGCAGGTCTGCAACGTTTCTCAATAAACGTTAAGAGAGTAATATAAGTTGCGTGAGAGACAGAGAGAGAGAAGTAAACTGAGCTAACGCTGCTAAAGCTAAGCCCGAGAAGAGTTCCGAGTCTCCCCAACACAATGACCTGCTAGCTCGGCTAACACAGCAAGGAGCCGTCCTTACAGTTTCTCCGGAATATAAAAACACTAAACAGACGTACCTTCTTCATCCTCGGAGCCTCCGCCACAGTGCCATCGCGGTTGACGAACGCGTCGCCGCCGTTCTGCTGCGGGTCCGGCCGCTTCATCGCGGACGCCTGGGGCATCTTGGCCGCGCTCGGTGTGGAGCCCAGCGGAGCCGGGTCCCCCTTCACCGCGGCCGGCTCCACCGGGGACGGAGCCGAGGCGCTGGGGGGCTCGCTGTTGGAGAAGCCTTTCTCCTCCACCTTGGCTGTCACCGGCGAGACGGCGGACAGCTCTTTATTCGGGACGTCTTTTAACTCGACCTCGGCCATTTTCGCAGCCACAACCTGAACTGACATCGCAGCAATCCAGTCCTTTTCCACCAGTCCGACCACAGAGAGAGAGAGAGAGACACACACACACACACAGACACACGGAGAAGACTGGCCACACGATCAGCCGCACGGCATTCTGGTACATGTAGTCTTCTCCAGAGACATGGCTTAGAGTGAAGGGGCCCCAGTACAGGTAACAGTGTGAACCTCTTTCTCTACATTTAACCTATTCACCAAGTGAAGCAGTTGAAAATGTTAAGATTTGCACTGGGAGAGGGACAGAGGGACAGCTCGAGTTGGACCTTTTGGAGGAAAAGTAATGTGACCCCTTATAGTCACGCATACACACAGCACAGCACAGCGTGAACAATGTGAAATTCTTTTAACCCATTTACCAAGTGAAGCAGTGCACAGCCAGGAACACAGCACCCGGGGAGCAGTGTGTGTGGACAATCCCTTGCTCAAGGGTACCTCAGTGGTGCCACTAGCAGTCCTGGGATCCGAACGACAACCTTCTCATTGCCAGGGGAATTGCCTAATCACCAAGCAGATTGCGTTGGTTTGGACATGTGCTGAGGAGAGACTCTTGAGTGTGTTGGGAGAAAGATGCTGAGGATGGAGCTGCAGAGAAGAGGAGACGAGGAAGGCCTAGCAGGAGGACATGCAGGCAGCTGGTGTGAGAGAGGAACATGAAGAGGATAGAAGGAAATGGAAACGGTGGATCCACTGTGGCGACCCCTAATTGGGGGCAGCCGAAAGTAGAAGACCAAGTGAAACAGTGGGCAGCCAGCAACGCAGCGCCCAGGGAGCAGTGTGTGGGGACGGTCCCTCGCTCAAGGGTACCTCAGAGGTGCCACTGACAGTCCTGGGATTCAAACCCACAACCTTCTGATCGCAGGGGCAACTCCCTAAATAATAAATAAAATCGTAATTGCAGTAAAACCCCCTGAGCTGATTTTTTTATTATTAAAATTTGTCTCAGTTGCAACTGTATTTTCATTTTATTCGAAGAGTCCCTTGGTGATTAAAGGTTGTTCATATAACCTTATTATAAGTCAGCAGGTCCACATGAAAACCTTCCTCTTATCTGCAACAGTTTAAAAAAAAAAAAAAAAAAAAGGACGAAGCTAAATATGCTTAATGTAAACCAGGTAATTGCTGCTTCTGCAATTTAGAGGGAGTGCAATGGGGTCATTTGAAGAAGAAGAAAAAAAAAAAAAAAAAAAAAAAGAGATTCACACAAACAGCTTAGTGTATTTGCCTCAGTCTTAATTTCAGGATTTGGTCCAACCCAGAAGCTTTGCTGTTTCTGGGATTCATTCCAACTCGAAAGTCAAAACTAGATCGCTCCTGAAAAATCAGTACCTGCAGTTCTCCCAAGCCTTCCCTCCCTTTTACACTGAAATTTATTGCCCATCTCACTCTTATATACATAAACTAAAAATGATAGTTCAATTTAAAAAAAAGTCTGATTGTGTTTATTATAATTATGTCCATTATAAAATATTACCACCATTCAAATAAGGTTATCAAATACAAATAAGGTTATCTAATACAAAATGCTCATCACATCTAAAATTATTCAGATTTTGCATATATCACAAAAGTAGTGTTGTAACCACTAATAGGCTGAGGGGAGAAATAACCATAGTGAGAAACTTAACTGGTTGAAATGTCCCTGTTCTAAATACACCATCTAGTGGTTACACACACTACTACAGAAAACATAGATGAAGGTCAGACATAAAATACAGGCTGGACAAGAGTTATTCAAATAAATCAGGACTGTCCAAAAACAAGTTTGTCTCATTTATTTCAGACCAAAAATGTTCCTGACCAACCAAAGATATTACAAAAGGAGTCTTTTTGTCATGTGGTGTCCCAAAAAGCATTAGCAGCCCTGCAAGAGTTAACAGAAGTCGTTTGCTGAAGCGGAGAATACCAAACAGTGTTTTGCCCTATAACAATCAAGCAGTAACAGACACTGTGACAAACAAATGAAAAGGCTCTCATAAGTGTGTAGAGCATGTTATCCCTCCTGGTTAAAAGGGTAGCATGGCATAGAGCTTTTTTGCAAGAAAAAGTAAAAAGTATTAACAATTGGATTTGTACTGTCACTCAAGCTAAAAAAATAAAATAAAATAAGTGACCCTTACAAGCCACATTTATATACACAGCAAATGGATCTTCAGTGTAATTAAAATAATTTCCACTTCCAACAACCTCAACTGCAGGGAAAACTATGGTTATCTACGTAAACACTTTCGTAAGTAAAGAAATCGTAACTGGATCACCTGAAATTCTCGAAGCCAATGTACGACACTGATCACCAGCAGCAGAAATAGTTTAACTGTAATCATCACTGCTGAAGGCAACATAACCAGCTACCAGTAAAGCCAGGGTTATCTACATTTCCATACAAATAACTGAAATAGATTTTGCTGGTGGTGTTATTTGCTTGAAGTGGTTTCCACTATGTAATATGAAGTCTGTCTTAAGAATGTGGTCAGGAGTATAGCCAAAAAGACCTCATAGAATGGGACCTATATCATCAGCAACAATTCACATTTATATATAAAAACACCACACACATTCAAAACAGAAAATGTTCCACGGCCTTGTATCAAACAAAGCCATACAACAGATTATGTACAAAGGCATAACAGAGCCAGGCTGTCTCACTCTGTAATCTAAGGCAGTGTTTCCCAACCCTGGTCCTGGAGACTCACTGTCCTGCACATTTCAGTCTTTCCACTGCTACCACCACATCCAACCAATCAGCTCATGAACAACCTTTTACTGAGCGGTAGCTGGTTTGTGTAAGTGTGGAAAACACTCATATGCGGGACACGGTGCCTCCAGGACCAGAGTTGAGAAACACTGCTCTAAGTTATTAACTGTTTTCTGTGTAGAGTGTTGGAGTGTAAAAACACATTCTTTATAGCACTTCAATTCAGTGCTTCATGCTGGACTGCAGTTAACATTCCTGGTTAAAGTATCAAAGCACTGTGCATGTTTCTCCAAAGCATGCAATGTCACTACAAAGTCTAGGAGCAAAAATACCAAATATCAAATTGTAAATGACATACAGACTTGTGCGATGTATTGCTCTTTGAGTGATCATTTCAGTGTCAGTTTTACTTTGCTTAACATGCTGATATCAATCCCCAAATATCCAAAGAATGTTCACTCCCGAAAGCCCCAGATTGACTCTCCTGCAGAGAAAGGTAAAAATGTAAAAAATTTAGTTTCTTGCCCAGCCTTATTAACTGTGATTATCTAGTTCAAAGCTCTGGGCACCGAGACAGTTACTCGAGGCAACTGCTGACAGAGAAACTTTAATCAGAACTCACCCTAACATCCCAGACTCCTTGGTTTTGATGATGAAAAGGAACATAAGGACCGTGTGGAATAAGTTATTTCTGCCCTGTGAACAGCATCACACCAAGTATGAGTGAAAGGAGTAAAGGTAATAATCTATGACTGCAAATTTAGGCATGAGGAGAGGTGCACCAAGAACACACTGTACCTTAGGCAGGCTGTAAATATGGCCCTGGTAGACAAGCTGATAGTGAGGTGGGTTGGTGCTACTTTGGTGGATGCAGAAGAGGTTCTCATTGGAAAGATCTGTTTGAACAACACACACAGATACACATGGGTTTGGGTTAAAAAAATTATGTATGCATTATTGATTCTTTGTAAGTGTGTATGGCCTTACCTGGTTTGTTTGGTGTCTGAATAAAATGCTGAGATGTAAAGGTTTTCCCATCTGGGTATTTCGGGTGGGGAGGAAGCCTGGAATCCAGGTACGTACACAGAATATGCATAAGGATCTGCAAAATAAAAACAAGGTAGTAACATACTGATGAAACACTACAGACCAGTGTGAAATGTAGGGATTTATCAGGAATTTACATGGTGATTAACAATAATTCACACCTTGTCATGACTGATTTCAATATCAATAACTTTCTTTGCATTTTAAAACCGGTTCACACAATAATCCATAGGTGAAGTGTTGGTGATCACAAGACAATTTAAAATCATCACCCAAGTCACCCAGGCCTACTTCATTTAAAGAAAAGGTTCAGAGAAAAATCAAATGTTCACAATCTTCTATTTACTCTAGATGTAGTTGATCAGCCAAGACATGTATATTGTCCAAACTTCTTCAGGTTAGCACTAAAGCTAACAAACACAATACGTCAGTAATCACCCAGATTGTTTCTGTAAAATCCAGCTCTTTTATAAGGCACAGACTTATCAATGTGGTGTAGAAAATAGTATGACTTATTGTGAACTAAACATCAACACTTTACCACATTACTGAATGCTGCGGGGAGTCACCTTAAACAACAAGTGTTGTGCCAAAGTCACTCTGTGACAAAGAGGTTTTGTTCTTTTTTTAATAGTACATAGACAGTCATACTGCGTCCTAAACTACCAAGTCTGCATCACCTTACTGAAGACCTCGATGTGGTTTGAGCAGGTTGAGACATTATGGTAACGCATTTACCATGTCTTGGTTGACCAACTACATCTGGGGAAAGTGAAAAATCGAGCAATTCCTCGAACCCTTCCTGCCTGGCATGTAGTTAGTGTACAAAGACAAAAAAGTAAAGAGAACTTTATATTTAAATGGTTAAACTCACAGCAGAGTCAGTTGGGAGGTCTGTGTCCCATTTCCGGTTCTTCAGGTTCCCTCCTCCATTCCATCGAAAGGAGCTCATGCACCCACTGTGGGCCAACTCTGAAACAGAAGGCCATTAAAAGTACTGAAGTATCAGTAATTACAACTTGAGCAAACAACTATGATACATGTATGAAACCTTCCGAGGCAGTATTTTTTTTTTACATAAAAATTGTGGAAAGCCACCAACAATTTTACAACATGTAATGCAACAAGGTGCTGAGGTCTAAAGACAATCACCTTTGATCCTCTCTACCAGGTACTCCTGGTTAGGTGTGATGTCCAGGTACTGCACTATGGAATTGAGGGTGGGGATCACAGAGGCTTTGACTACAGCAGCCTGTTTGAGACTGCTAATGCTGGCCTCTGGTAGTGAAGAAGAAGATAAGACTGTAAATTGAAATGTCAAAAAGCAATTAAAAGTATGGGAAATGGTGTTGAATGAGAACATTACCTCCTATCTGGAGTTCTGGGCAGCCGATTCTCCTGAGCTGGCTGTTGATAGAATCTATCTCCTTCACCAAATGTACCAGAATGGTGTCATTTATCCACTGTCACGTGAGAGACGAACACAACTGACTTAATGTCAATGCCAGTTCTTTGGGGGAAACAATTGTTCAAGAATTGCATTACCAGATATAAAGAACAAAATATGTGGATACTCACGTTTCTTAGTTTGGCAGTCCAGCTGTCTATGCTGTCAGTTACCACGCGGCTGGTTGTGATGCGAGCCCAAACCTGAGCAACAAAACAACACTTCAGTCTGAGACAAAAATGACAAAAATATTGTAAAGTCTGGTTTACAATAAAAGGCTGTACAATAAAAGGCATCCTTGCAAGTCAGCGGAGTTAGGATATTATGAATAGTAATTTAATTATAAATGCTTTAGCATAGGCAGACACAACAGAAAATGCTCTCCAGTTATATTAGGAATGGGCATTTTAACATTTTTTGCTATGCATTAAAACTATAAAAAAAATAAAGTATATGGGTCTCACACACCTAAGTCAGTTCATGCTAAGTACTATGTTGACTTTAAGATTTTTATATCTCTAATACCTACTGAGTCTGTTTTCAATGGGTTCTAAATTTGCAAGTTTGAGTTTGTAATGGCTTATTTTGTGGCATACTAATTTATATCACAATGAATTTACAAATATTTTGACAACTAACATCGTTAGAGAACAATAAAGCAAATCTGGGCTAATCCCACATGAAACATGTTTGGGGAATTATTGCAAAATAGACTGCAACAAACCCTGAAGCATATAAAAGAGTGCAATCATAATCCACTTCATCATTAAGCAGTTTGATGTAATAGTGAGATTATGTTCCCTACTCAAAATATCAACTTTTCCATTAGTGCTTGCCGTTTTGACAGTTGGCTTCTTCTATGCTTTTCCGAGCACGGGTCCATGATCTCACCATTACTTCAAACTGCATAAAGATGGGATTACAAAAGCACAGCTTACCTCCTCAGCAGCTTGTTTGGAGCCAAGCTCAGTCTCATCTTTATGAGCAGAGGGAGCCTGTGAGCGACAGGCTGGCTGGTACTGGAATTTCCGCAAGCTCTGGGCGTAGTCCCCCACAGAACGGCTGTAGTTCCAGAAGGTTGGACTGTGTGATGGAGATGCCGACTCAGGACTCCCTGATGAGGAGTCAAATACACATCCTCAGGTCTAGCTTTAAGACTGGTAGCATCAGATCAAACACTTAAAGGAAAACAGGTGTTTTGTGATTTCTTACACTGTATAACTTCTATAAAATGGAAGAAAGTAAATTGTATAGCCATCTTGAAATCTGAATTTGGCCCAAACTTTTGTCCATTTTAATGGCTGTATTGTTGAAACCAAAGTCAAGTGTATTTTAAATTAACTGAAATCTGAACAATTACATTTTGGTTAAAGAGAAAATGTAATTTGTGTCAGAGCACCCCTTTAAGTAAAAGAAATTATCATATATTTTAGAGGGGTCTGACATATTGGAGTTTTTTACCAAGTTGACTCCGATGACTCTTCTCCTCCTCAGAGCGAAGGAACTTCTCCAAGCTTTTAAGGTCATCCATGTAATCTTCCTTCCCTCCTGGAGAACTGAAGACAGAAGGGGAAGTACGGTACCGTGACCGCAGGCTGGTGGACTCCACTGGACCCAGGCTACTAGGGTAGGGAGAGGAGCTGGTGGATGGACTGTAGTTCAACACCTAAAGACACAGAGTGAGTATGTTCTTGAGTAAAGTTATTATTCCACTAACAACATTCCTGAAAGGCAATCAGAAAAACAAATATACAAATTCCAATGTCATATAAGGACATAAAAATGTGCACACACTTTGCCAAAGGCCACAGACGGAGAAAAGTGTCCTCCACTGCCTGGTGAGGATGGGTTGCTCAGAGACGGGCTGTACCCAGACACACAGCTGGGGGAGAACTTTGGGCTGGTGCTGGGGGGCCTTGCAGGGCTAAAACTGAGCACATTCTGTCCTTGCAGGGGAGAGGACTGGGAAGGCACTGGAGTCTCCTTCTTCTCTGGCTTCTGGGGTGGAGACGCCTGAATTCCTGCACACAACATGAATGGCTTTATTTTCTGCAGTCCAGAAAGAGCAGAAAGGGTAGTATATTTAATTTAATTATTGTATTCTATGCTTTACCTGAGGATCAGTTAAAATGTGTGTTGTTTTCTGGACCAAAACAGTCAACAAGCTATACCGTATTGCCTCTTTATAACGTCAAAGAATATAAACAGAAATAAAGTGCTGTAGGCCGAACAGACAGATACAGACTGACGGTCTGTGAACCTTAAAGAATCTTCTATATTTCTGAATAATTATGTCCTAAAACACCAGTCCTAAAAGTAAATAAAGAGAACTCAATCAAACAAATGTCTTTTTATTGAGGAAAATTATCCAATTACATATTTGTGAAGGACAGATGTATGTGAAGCTTTGCTTTCAGCATGGAAAAGGTTCTAATGGTGGAATGCAGTGTTTTCCTTTCTCCAAGCATAAATCTTCTGTGAAAATCTGTCTAAGTCATTTTTATGTAGAAATAGCACCATGGTGTGTTATGTAGATTTGTTTTTGTAATGTCATAAAAGCAACAAATACAGTATATGGTGTTTGGAGAAAATGGCACGTTTTGAATACTGTTTTTACACATCAAGCGCTTCTTTAAAAATGTGACGAAATAGTTCCCCCCTCCCCATATCCTCTAATTCAGTTAGTTTGGAGGTATTCAGCTTCTGTCCTGAAACTGAAGCAGAAATTGGCATTTCTCTTGTTTAATCACAAAACTCACCAAAACAAGTGCTTGAGCAGGAGTGTTCAAGCTTTCCAGTTCAGCAATGGAAAACCCCTAGCTTATGCAAAAATGTGCATGATAGTCAGTCATAATTACCAGAGTTCCGGAGACCAAGAAGCCGATGCTGTTCCGGACTGACAGCGATAGTTGAAGGGGCCATGGTGTACTTGAAGTACTTCCAAAAATCAAAGATTGCATTGAGGCTAAACAAGGAGGCCAGGGCCAATTCTGTCAAATAAAACTATAGTTAGAACAAGAAAAACAATTTAACACTGATAGATTTTATCTGAATATTCACTTACCAATGTACCATATTGGCCAGTATGTTATGTTATAGTATCTACTGAGCAGCTTTCCTGACCTGAAAAACAGGATTTTATACAATTATCTAATATAATTCCAACATACTCATTATTTACCATTTATAGTTTCAAGACATTCTCTTACATTTCTGTGTAAATCATCCCAGCAAGAGACACGTTCAGAACTGCCCATGCAAGGACAATCTGCCGCTCCTGCTCCTCCCTCCTCATCCTCATCGTTTTGTCGATGAGAGAAGACATGGCTTCTTTATTTGGTGTCATGGTTGTCAGCACTGTGTATACTACAGGATTTTTAAAAAAGACATTATTCATTTGCACTTCCCCAAAAAATGTTAACAGTTTTCCCTTTGTGGCAAATATAGTCAACCAGCCAGGTCTGATGTATGTTTCTATGTTTTTGCAGTGAAGCTACAGGACTGGCACCAGAAGACTTTGGGCAACAAAGACTTTCATTAGTCTACTTTTTAGCAAATAAAGCAGCAAACTTGTTTCCTAACACATCTGGGCTGAGATACACTATGTGGACAAAAGTAATGGGACACATCTCTTTTTCAGGGTGTAGGTTAGGCCCCTTACTTCCAGTGAAGGACAATCTTAATGCTTCAGCACACCAATACGTTCCAGACAACACCTTGCTTCCAACTTTGTGGACACCAGTTTGGGGAAGAACCTTTTCTATTCCAGCACGACACAAAGCAAGCTCCTTAAAGACATGGTTGGATGAGTTCGGTGTGGAAGAACTTGACTGGCCCGCACAGAGCCCTGA
>JBBPCZ010000136.1:25247959-25271655 GCA_037974445.1 Brycinus macrolepidotus | reverse complement strand
CACAAATTCCCACAGAAACTCCAAAATCTTGTGGAAAGCCTTACAAGAAGAGTGGAAGCTGTTATAGCTGCAAAGGGAGGGACCAGCTCCATATTAAAGTCTATGTATTTGAATGCAATGTCCCTGTTGATGTAATGGTCAAACGTCCCAATACTTTTGTCCATATAGTGTACTCAGAAAGCAGAGAGAAAACTGAACTCCTCTGTGAAGTCTGTCAGCGACTCCTCTACCTGCCAGGTAAACTCATTCAAGCCATTCACCTAAATTTCACCTACCCATGTTAACTCTAACATGCTGTGTAGACAGGTTTCTAAGATAACTTTGTGATAAAAAGTCTTCTGTCATGAAGCTCAAATTCATTTAGGTTCAAACATGAAAACAACACTGCTTACCTTCCTTAGCCTGCTAGCTAGCCTAGGCTAAAATTATCTCCTAGAACATTAATGGAAGACGTAAACCTGAAAATGTAAACTGCAAACTGTTTAAAGAGACTCCTGTTGTAACATTAAAGGGACAGAAAAGCATAATTTAGTTAATAATCAAAAGTTTAAGCTTCATCTAGGCGCCAAACTGAGCAGCGTGAATTCACAAGCCAGGAACGCATGCGCAGTGCAGCAGGCAACGCTACCTTTTTAAATTTCATAATAAATGTCAAAACAAAAAAGATATTTCGAAATAAATTAATAGAAACCAGTTTCCACCACTTAGACATTAACATCTCGTATTTAATCATTTTAATAAAAATTTTGAATTAAAAGTTTTTTTTAATGAATTTTCTTGCACACATTTGTTTTTTTTTTTTATTTATAAAAATATTTTACTTTTTCAAAATTATATTTCTATTTAGTTAGATTGTATTGTCTTGTTCGAAATTGTCTTGTCAAGAGGGGGGGGTATGGCTGGAAACGCAAAAGTAGGACTGCATGTGACAAATAAATCACTTGAACTTGAACTTGAGATAACAAATCATCATTATCAATAATTAAATTCTTATCATCATTAAGAGAATGGTTGTCATTATCATGAGAAATCCTCGTTGTTATGAAATAGTAAGTCATTACTGTAAAAAAACATCTTCATACTCATTAAATAATCTTCCAGTTATGAGATACTACAAAGCAGAAAGTCCATGTTTGTTCATTTGGTCACCATGTAAGCCCCTCTCCAGTTAAGTTTTATTTTGCTCTAATTTTCCTGCCCTTTTTTTCAGATGTGGTTACAATTAGAAAGAACAACAACAACAAAAAAAGCAGAAGCTTGTTTAACACACTTTATTTTATTTAGAGGTCACAAAAATTCACACAACAGGGTAGGCAAGAGAGGTTTCTTCTAGATTGACTGGGGCAATCATGAGTCTTCCTCATAAACTTGGGGATGGAGTGGTCTTCAGATCTTTGGTCTTGGTGAGCCGGAGGTGGGTAGTGATAAATCTCATCCTTGGCACAGAATAGGCTGGACAAGGTTTGAACTACTTGAACCTTATCCACCATAGAAGGTCAATCCCATCAAACCTTCTGTATATATATTCAGCTTCACTTGCCCCTCAGGGGAAGAATCGACTGTCTCCATACATGACCCACATCTTGCCCAGGGTTCTAAAAGTAATTTGGTTCCAGGGAGAAGCTTGTGAACCGTGTGCGACGGCCCTTGGCAGCCTTGGGTCGATATAGTCGGTTGCGAAAATGATCATCGCAGGGTTTGCTTGGCGGGTGCGGCTGAAGCAGTGTCTGGTCACCCCTGCAGGTCAGCTGAAATGCAACCCTGCCACCCTGTGCAGCTTTCTGTCCAGGGATTCTTGGAAACTTTATTGATCCTAAACCGTTGATTTCACTCCGGTCCTGTTTTCCCCGTAAAACCACCTTGTTTGGCATAATCAAGGACATTGGGATCACAGGGTACTTTCTTTTCCAGTCATTCTCTGAGAGGCACTGGTTCTCTCCTATGCTTTGTTGAGCTACAGCGATCATTGGAAAGCGCGAACGGCCTTCCACTGCATCCTGTGCCACTCGAACGAACTCACGAAAGGGTGGACCGTCTTTCATGGCTTATGATAGGCTAAAAGAAATAGAAATTAAATGAATCGATCATGAGTTCTGTTAATCACACTGAAGAAAAATACTGAAACCACTTTCGAAGGATTTTACCTCTTCCTTGATCCTGATCGAAGGGAACCAATCCAGTTTTATGTGAAGCAAAAATGTTCAGCAGAACCAACTGGTTATTTTTACTAGTTGAGTACAAATAAAATGTTGGCTAAGAGTCCAGAAAAAAAGGACAATGTGAGCTAAAAGTATAACCTCGATCACTGTCCAGTCCTGCACTCAGATTGCAGAATGAGTTGCAACCGAAGACACTGGCTGATCAAAGGACTGTGTGACGTTCTGACGTCATAATAGCGAAATTGGGCTCTTCAGGTTCTAAGTGTGGCGTCATTGGCAACCAATACAGTGGCACAATCAATCAAAATCTATTAGTATATCTTAAAACAAAGAATATATATATATAAAAAAGTATGTCAAAAAAGAATAAAGGTATTATTATCAGGTGGACTTCTCTCACTAATTTAAAGGAAATGTTTACTGATTGTGGGAGCTGTGCGAATATTCGTAGTACGCTATGTGATCATTGATGAAACACCAGAAGGGGGTTATTTTAGCTTAGACTTCTATTTACAGTCCACCGTTTAAGCCCATCCTGAGCTTTTTTCTCTGCTCTGCCTCACCGGGACTTTTCCTTTAAAGAGAGGTCAGGCTTAACGCCTCTGGAGTGGTCACGTGACTTCTTCGACTGGACTGAACGGTGACTGCAGATGAAGGTGAGTGTTTTTGACCCAAGCAGACGTTTTATGTACACTATGTGGACAAAAGTATTGGGACAGGCCTGTTTTCCAGGGTTTGAGCTAGACCCCTTACTTCCAGTGAAGGACAATCTTAATGCTTCAGCATACCAAGACATTTTGGACAACGCCGTGCTTCCAGCTTTGTGGACACAGTTTAAGGAAGGCCTTTCTCTTTTCCAGCATGACTGTGCCCCAGTGCACTAAACAAATGTCCATAAAGCCTTCCAGGAAGAGTGTTACAGGTGGGAGCAACTCTATATTAAAGTCTATGTATTTGAATGCAATGTCATTAAAGTCCCTGTTGGTGTAATGGTTAGGCGTCCCAATACTTTTGTCCACATAGTGTATATATTAGAAACATAAGTTAATGGTGGAGAAGTTATTGTTCTTTTATGTGCAGTACTGCATTATATTTAATCTCCAGTCAGTTTATCAGCTTATTGGTCTGGTAGGCTAAGCCAGCATGAACCATTTTATAAACAAGACTGTAAAAAAAAGGCACTGTGAATTAAGAGTGTTGGGGGATAATGTCTGTGTCCCAAACTGCGTACTAGTACACTACATCATTGAGACAGCTGGTGGCCTGCTGGTTAGAGAGTTGCCCCTGTGATCAGAAGGTCATGGGTTTGAATCCCAGGACTGCTAGTGGCACCACTGAGGTATCCTTGAACAAGGTACCATCCCCACACACTGCTCCACGGGTGCTGCGTCACTGGCTGCCCGCTGCTTCACTTGGTGAATGGGTTAAATGCAGAGAAAGAATTTCACATTGTTCTTATTGTGTGCTGCGCTGTGTTCATGCGTGACTATAAGGGGCCACTTTACTTTAAATAGTGTGTAAAATGCAGTACACATCCAAGAGAAATGCATTAAATCTGTAGTATGTGAAGTATAGAAGTGTGTAGTTTGGGATGCAGCTAATGTTTTACTGGTTTTGTCTTAATTTGTAAAGATCATCAGGTAGTGGAAAAGTGGAAAGAAGATGAGCAACCCGCTGAGGGGAGAAGTTGTCAGATTGTACAAGAATGTGAGAAAACATCTGCTTTTATTATTCTTTATTGTTTTCCTGAACATAAAATGTTTAGCCTTTTGGTTCGCAGTACAGTATACAGTGGAAATCATAAAATCCATATATTCAGTGACAACAGATTAATATTAGTACTGTTAATGTATTTATTGTGGTGTTATTTTTTCGAAGCTTCTTTATCTGGGAAGAGAATACCCCAAAGGCACGGTGTACTTCAGAGAGCGTTTAAAAGCAGCTTTTATGAAGAACAGAGATGAGACAGACCCTGAGAAGATCCGAAAGCTGATTGACCGAGGGGAGTTTGTGATTAAAGAACTGGAGGCATTGTATTTTCTTAGAAAATACAGAGCCATGAAGAAACGCTATTATGACCCAGAGCCCTGATGCTCTTTATATCTGCACGCCTAGCGAGTGGGATGAGAATGAAAAAAGATAACCCAAGCTTGTGTAAAAGTCATTCTGAATGTCGTTTTATTCTGAATGTTCATCAGGTGTGATGACGTAGCCTTGATGTGCCAGTGTTACAGTTCTGAATACATATAATGTTGTGTACTGTGTCACATGCAGTGTATATTCCTCAGTCCTACAACTGGAGTACCACTGCCCGACACATTTAGAGTCTCCCCTGCTCCCAACACACCTGGAGCAACTAGTGATTAAGCCCATCAAGTTGAAACAGGCATATTAATGCAGGGCAGTGGTACCAGGACTGAGAACCACTTATATGCCTCAAAGTGGCTAATCAGGTGTCATGATGTTTTGAGTGGTCAGCCAAATAAAATTTCAAAGATCCACATACTTTGTTACCATTTTAATACGAACACTCTAAATACAGATTGTCCAAAAAAGATTTTCCTCAGTTTATACAGCTGGCCTCATTTTTGGTAGCCTTTTTGGTCTGTCGTTAATCTTGTAAATAATGTTCATGTATCTGTGTTTGATGTTGGTGGACAGCAGCTAACACAGAAATAAACACAAATTTTTATTATGATGTCTTTTCTGTTTGAATACACCATGTTTATACGCTGAAGAACAAAACTACAAAGAGAAAGTCATTGAATTCGTTATGAGGCCTTTAGGATCTTGTGGAACTTCAAGCCTGATGCAATAAGAGTGTTCTGTCACGACCAGTGCTTATCTGTTGGCATGGAGCAGGGTTTTTGCTTTAACTTGGTCCCATAGGTTGAACCACAGCTAATTCTCACTTATAGCGTTCTCATCAGGACAAGTAAGGCCTCACTGGCTCTGCCGATGGGTAGAACAGACATGTGACCGACACTGAGAAGATCCAAAAGCTGATTGGTCAAAAAACTTTGTGATTAAAGAACTGGAGGACCTCCAGTTCTATTACAAAACAGAACCATGAATAAACATTCTGAACACTTGAGAACTGATTTTTTGCCTTTTACCTCTATGCATTTAGCGACTGGGATGAATGGAGAAAAAGCAGAAAAGTCATAATTGTTGAGACACTATTTTAACATTTGTATCTACTGTCGGAGTGAATAGTCTTAATGTTCCAATGATACAATTCTGAATAAGTTTCAAGTTTTAATGTTTCACCTGTTGGTCACTATAGGTTCAGGGTATAATAATAAATGTAATAATTATAATAGTATAATAATCCTTTTTAACAAATATCACTGTCAAAACAAATTGCTTAAACATGGACTTTTCCATATTTGTCCTCAGTTTGGGTCGCTTTGACATCTGTGTTATGAATAACTGCTATATATCTGTCCTTAATTTTGTTTCAGCATTTTATTAAGATTTTGACTGGCTACACATGTAACGGACACTAACAAAGTGGGAAACTAGTCCTTGTTGAGGTGAGTTGGGTTCACTGGTAAAGTATAGTGAACTGTCCTATGCAGGAGCTCTGTGGGACTGTATTTGGTGATGGCTAGCTCAACATCACAAAACGCAAGGTTGGTTTCACCAGATCTCTTCTGTTCCTCCCCTGCCAGGTCAAGTTTATCTGCATTTCCTCTGGCCTGGAAACAAAAAAGATAATATGCAAAACGTGGGGATATAAAGACTGTGTTAGGGCATCAAAAATTGCACTGACCTTTTGCTTTAGTATCTTGTAAAGCTTGTAGAAGGTTAAATCCTCTTTCATTACTGTCAGGCCTGGTTCCAGCTTTAGTGGTCTACCTCCTACGAATGCAAAAAAAAAAAAAGGTTGAAAAAAAAAGCACATCAGACTATTTTAAGACCTAATCTTATTAATGATGTAAGGATTTCAAAGCAGTTCTTACCTGAGAGCAGACTGACGCTCAGCCCCACAAGTATGGCAACCAAAGTCCCCATAGGGCAGAAATACAGGTAAGAGAGGGAGTACCATTTATCAGCCAGCAAGGGCCTGTTAAGACATCACACAGAGGTTAATTTCTTTGGAAAAGATGCTTACAGAAGTCACAATTATAACAAATCTTAGGTTAAGGAATCCTCTGCACCTGTCCAGGGCTTTGTTCTGCTGGGCAGAGGTGATGGGGCCTGTATTTGTAGAGGAGGTCCAGTTCAGTAAGGCATCCTCAGCTATTGTGAAGTTGCAGCCATGTGTTTCAAGAGCAAGAGGTTTGGTACTCTCAGGCAGAGGGCGATAGATCTGGGCCCCGATACACACCCACAGTGACATTGTTAGTCCAGCGACCAGCCCTGCCAGTCCTCCCTGCAAAATATATGATCTACGTTAAAATGTTAGTTAAATATAAATAATGTTTCCTCCTCTATTCAGAGCATCTTTTGCTCTCTTGGTCTATAAAGCAAGCCAATATAAGATCTGTATAATTTCTTATCAAATTTTTACAGGTCTCCTTGGTTTAATGACAGCACCAGTCCTGTCAGGTAAGGATTAAAGCGGTGTATTGAATTCCTGTACATGTCTAAGCGGAACTCAACATGGACACTTCCACAGTTCAGGTTGACAGCTGTAGGGTGTCCTTGTGTGATCGGAGTAACAAACATGATGGAACTCTGGATTTGTGTGCTAAATCATAATCATTATGTGCAACATCTTTATTATTATGAGCAATAGTCTTATCATGTCCAATAACACTACTAAAGTCACTACTTAAGTCACTACTTGTGCCATAGTCTTATCATGCGCAGTATCACTACTTACGTCACTATTACATTCAGTAACAGACTCAGTATAGAGAAGAACTCCAAACCAATATTTCTGTTAACTAGTAAACTACTTCAGCAGGAATTGTATTTATTTAACTATAGTATTTATATCCACCTCTTTTACAGACCACAGCATTTTGTGTATATGACATGGTGTATTTAGTACAAAGTATTTTTAGAGTATTTTCTGGAGAGTTTTATATTGACTTTATAGTTTATATTGTCCTTGTCTTTGTGTCTCTGTGTGTCTCTGTAGTCATTTCCTCAGGGATCAATAAAGTGTTCTGATTCTGATTTATAAACATTTACAAACCCTTTATAAGAGCAGTGGTATTGTATTTCAGTGGCACCGTAATTGTTTTGTACAGTAAGCTTAGGTAAGCCATCGAACGTTAGAGTGTTTATGTGCTTATTAATCAGTACACTTGCTAGAAGTTCTAGAAAAATCATAAGAAAAGACTGTAGTTGTGTTTCCTTTTTCCATGTTACTTCCTATTGTTTGCATGCATTTCTAAAATGGTATGGATAACAGTGTTGGCCAAATGAGTAAAAAAGGACAATATTTTTCTAACTGACCTTGGAATTAGCTGAAGGGAACAGGATGCCTAAGGTGAAGAGGCCGAGTAGAGGTCCACCAATGGTGCCAACAATACTGATAGCCGCCTGTAGGAAAGCATGCATAGATCAGAAAAAGAAAAATCAAAGTGCGATAATAGCATTGTTTGTAAAGTGACTAACCTGAAGCAACCCGCCCATCAGTGATGCAAGACCTGCCATTCCAATGCACACAGCCCCATAAAAAATGCCTGTGAATAAAAATGTGTAAGAAAAACTTCATGTGCATTACAGGGAATTACAGTTTCTTATAGCTATTCTGTTCTTACTCAGTCCCTTTGATGCCCAGGAGAGTTGTTGCTCTGACAAGCTGAAGTATGGTCTAATCAGGTCTGCAACAGTCACTGCAGCTAATGCGTTCACGCTGGAGGACACTGTGCTGTAATCAGCGCAAGCAAACACAATCACTACCACTGAAGATTTTTACTGTTCTTAAACCCAGCGCTTGTCTGGTTGGGTGGACTGAATGTGTGATAGAGAACTTATAAAGATCTAACCTCAACGTGCCACTGTAAGCCGCAGCCACAAACAAGCCAGGAAGGCCTGGGTAATCCCTCAAGATATCCAGCACTAGGTATGGCATCAGCTACAAAACAAAAATAAAAAAAATTAATGAGAATGAGCCAATCTGTGCCCATTCAGTCAACATTTGTGAGGTCAGGCGCTCGTGTTGGATGAGAAGTCCTGGCTCACTTACTGCTGACTGGGACAGATCTAGCAGGCCAGAAATTTCACGAACTGACTTGTGGCAAAGATGGCTTCCTACAACAGTGCCGCATATAAAGTCACTGAGCTCTTCAGTATGACCTACTGGGATGGGCAGTACCAGTAATTTACTTTTGAATTTGATACTAAATAATGCCAAGTATAATATCTTGATACTTTTAAATGTCTTCTTGTCCATATAAAAGGGGAAAATATATTTGAAAGTTTTGCTTTTATGTTAAATAAACTTTACCTAAACCGGAACATTATACTTGTACATGGAATGGTCCTGGGATGTACTTGTACATGGAATGGCCCCTTTGGATTCTCCCAGAGGGGAAATGACACAGCCAAGTTGGTGGGTGGATGGTGTTTGCCAGACCTTGTGCATTATCAATTACATTGAATTAAACACTGCTGAACGATAATTTGACTGTGTGTTCTGGCAAAGCATTGAGTTCCTTTCGCAGATGTCTTACCTGGTCTTGAGCAGACACCTTTTTAGCTGTCCATGGGTCGCAGTTCTTATAAACAGAATACAAACACAATCCACAAAATACTGAACACAGATTAATTGCCCAGAGAGTCACCAAGTTCACATACAGAGACCTAGACAGAGACATAGATGTGGTTAACTCAGGGTGCACCTATTAGGTTCTAATGGAAGAATGCTACATAAGAAATACATTGTTTTGTGCATTGCTCACATTTTGGCATGGAACAGGGACTTGCAGGACACATATCTCTGGACCTGAGCCTGGTTTATACCATAAGCACTGGTCCAGATGAATGTACCTCCGATCAGGATGGTCCAGAATGTGTGCCTCCTAAGAGGGTTAGGATCAAAGCTGAGAAAAAAAGGTAAAACATAAGGACTAAGATTCCATCAGAGGGTGTGGTGTTCACGAGTTATGACTGTCATAATTGAACTCACTCCCATAGGTTGATTCTGCCTCCTTGGGAGGAGTCGTCGAGGATGATTGAGACCCCGCCTCGGATCACAACAGACTGGATGATGACAGCCAAGAAACCAGTCAGCATAATGAGCACCTGTACCACGTCCGTCCACACCACTGCCTTCAGACCACCCTACAGAAATATAGTAGCAGTTTTACTTTGTTTAATGCTGTATTCCCTCTTAAAAGAATAGTTTGGTGGAAAAAAGTACATTTTGCACAGTTATAGCTACACTGGTGCAAAACTGTAACAGTGTAACTAACAGGTTATGGAAGCTTAAGAACAAACAAAACTGAAAATGTAAGAAGTAAATTTGGCCCTTAATTTAATCCAGGTTTTATCAAATACTGTTACATGTTGTATTGATAACTGCTGCTGCATATTGGAACAAAACCTTGTATTTCCAAAATTGCTCTAAAGCTATTGTATCAAATATATATCTTTCCAACTTTCACCCCAATTTAATCTTGTCCAGTTCCACCCAATAGCTAAGACTCACCCATCACACCATAACACCACTAACACTGGGAGGGTGAAGGCCCAGTACAAAAACTCAGATGGGGATCCTCTTCTGGTTGGCACCAGACAGCCAAACAATTACACAACAAAAGCACAATAAACACTAAAAGTCCCTCATGTACTCTAAATGACCTTACCAGGGTGCAGTAGAAGGTGCAGACCACTCCAGTTGAGATCACGGCTCCCCAGAGATCTATGCCAGTGACTAAGGAATGAACAGAGACGAGTTCACTAGACCTGAAGTGCACTTTAATCTTTCAAGTGCACTTAGTGCCTCATGTCTACACATGAATGTCATGCTTGGATTCTCTCCAGTGATTTTGAACACAAACCCTGGAAAGAATTTAATGGGACGACTCAACAAATTATTAAAATAGGTGACATACATGAGTATAACCAATTTAAGTACATTTTTTCCATATTTTTTGCCTTTTTATCACTGAATCATTTAATTAATATTGATAATTAATTAATCTTAATTATTTAATGAATTGTTTTGCTTAATAGTAGTAATTATTTCATTGTTTGCGAGTCAGGCATTTTGTTTAGCAAACATTACTGTTAAAAAACAATTACCCAAAGAAATAAACTTAATTTATTTTTAAACCCTTAGTGCTCTTTGGTTATAGTTTGACTTCGATTGAAACACTGTACGGTGGCTTTTTCTGTTGTGATCAAGTGAAGGACACTTGAATCTGCAACCTTGAGGGATTAAACAAGCTCCCACACAGGTTTTGAACCTTTTATCCCACATACTCTTTCATTCTGAAATCTTAACTGAGAGGTCAGTGCTCATCTCCTGCATAATAAAGTCATGGACACAACACTCAGCTAGGATGTAGACCAGCCAGTGGTCAATATTAGATACATACAATGTAACTGACACTTAAAAAATGATGTTAAGCAAACCCACCTTGGTTTAAAGCCAAAGCTGGGGCGTAGATAACCAGTCCAGTGTACAGTAACTGAGAAAAAAAAAATTACTCAGTTTAATCAGCAAAGCAATCATGCTTTATTTCTCCAGTTTGACAGCATACGTTAAAAAATATTTGCATATCAATAAAGACTGTGGCCATTGAGAATGCTTACAGTTTGAATGATAAAGAGCACTGTCCCAAACAGCCGAGTTGCTTTGTTGAACCTCATTTCCAGGTACTGCAGGTAAATGGGGTAAATATACATAACTTACAACGTTGGACTATACAGTTCCAGCCAGTACTAATGCTTTTATACTGTATAAAAATATCGAACATATATGATCTGTAAACCATTTTCATTGGAATAAAACATGTATATCGTGAACACAATTTTATCTTTCATTTTGCTCACTGTAGGAAGTAATTATACATTTTATTCATGTGGAAATAATGCACACATTTGAATGAAATAAATTCAGTGCATCGCTTTTATAGGGTGGTTGAAATAAAACTGTTATCTATGGTCTTTAATATGTTAATGTGAATCTGTAATATATGCTACTGCATGGAATCACTGTTTTTTTTAATAACTGGGGGAGCAGACACTAACCCACTTCATGTGAGAGTCACCCACACTAAGAAGTGATGCATTAGTTCGGCATCACTTCCAATGATAATATATATGTTTAATATTGTTATCCCAGGACTGCTAGTGGCACCTCTGAGGTACCCTTCTTTGCTTACTTTTAGTAATAACTGTGCTGATGAACTGTATTTTATTCCTTCTTTAATGATATACACATCAAGTCAATTCAGTGCATGTAGAGTCTCACCTCATAGGTGCTGGTTATTCCCAGCCTGTAGAAGATTGGGAGAAAAAGTTCAGAGCTGACTCCCACCATAAGGATGAAGGAAAGGCAGGTGAGGACGAAGCTGGCCCCATAGCAGTACACCTCCACCGGGGTGCCCAGCACCGTGATGGCAGACATGAAGCTGGCTGTCAGGCTCAGAGCCACTGGCACTGCCGTCATGCTCCGGCCCCCCACCAGAAAATCCCTGGAGCTGTTCTGTCCCCCCTGAGCGAAGGCATAATACACCCCAATGGCTGCAGAGATGACCAACATAAGAGTGAAAACCACATAGTCCCATGCAGTGAAGGATGCTGCAGGTGCTCGGTTCTCCAGGTTCTCCAGATTCTCCATTGTGCTCTGCTGCTTTCTTACTGCTGAAAAGGGTTTAAAAAGAGATTCCTCTGTCACACAAGCTGGGATCTGTATTTAAAGCGAGAAAATGACTGCTTTACTCAGATGAAACCGTGACCCTGTAAGAGGAGCCAGTGAAAAGGTCTGAGGACCTCTCTGTTTGACTGAAAGCCAGAAATGCCTTGGACAGGTAACACACCTCTTCACCCGCTTGAGAGCTCAAATTGGTTTCTGGCCAGCGTGTTGAGGACCTGCCAGCAGCCCCCCTTTTACTCAACTCAGTGCTTGACATTCCACACATTTCTCAGCATATCGACTCATTCTTTGGGTTTCCACTTAACGTGTCAGGTTTGAAAAAAACATGCATTTTAAAAAAGTGTAATTTTAGTAGAACTAAATGGTATCGTTGGGGCAGCTGGTGGCCTGGTGGTTAGGGAGTTGGCCCTGCGATCAGAAGGTTGTGGGTTTGAATCCCAGGACTGTCAGTGGCACCACTAAGGTACCCTTGAGCAAGGTATCATCCCCACACACTGCTCCCCGGGTGCCCCCATTGGTGGTAACCCACTGCTTCACTTAGTGAATGGGTTAAATGCAGTGAAAGAATTTCGCACTGTTCACACTGTGTGCTATGCTCACGTGTGACTTTAAGGGGCCACTTTACCCCACTACCCAAACTTCAGACACATTGCTGAAGTTTCCTTCTTTCGGTATTGTGTAATTTTTGTTATTATTTTTATGACTTGTTCTTGAGTGCTTCATTCACATCCATTGTATCAAAACAAATCACAAAGTCCAAAATATAAAAATAAAATACTAGTTTCAAACTGTATATAATCTTCAGAACGTTTTTAACAGGTTATGTTAACCGTTTAAAGTCAAGAAGAAATCAAAACTGAGTTATTATTATTATTGTTGTTGTTGTTGTTGTTGTTATTATTATTATTGTTATTGTTATTATTATTATTATTATTATTATTATTACTTCCAAATCATGTGTACTGAAATAAGGACTATTACTTTGTAAACAGACAACGCACCAATATCACGACCTTTACTCTGAAAAAAATATGAGGCATTACAGCTACTTTAAGATTTTAAACATGTGTAGTATTTGTATTGAAATATACAAGGAACAACCTTACATGTGGAAAATACACAGTCGTAATAGCAACCTTTATTTTGAAAAATACAGACAGTGACAACAAACTTTTATTTTGAAATACATACTCAGAGCCCCAGCAGTAGTGCTTCAGTGAAAATGGCGGCCTCCTGAAGCGGCATGTGTGTGTCAACAATTCCATTTAAACTTTAGGCTTGTGTTTATAAAGTACAGTATTTACTGAATTTCTGTCTGGGCGACACAAAAGAGCAGAAAATGAAGTTAAAAGTCAAGCCTCTGTCTCATAAATCGGAAAACACTTTCCGGGTGAGTTTTACTCCGCAAGAGTGAGAAAGATACAGAAAAGAGCTGCAGAGCTCTCATGAGGCTGAGACATTAAATAAAATACTTTAAACATATTATTATTATTATAATTAATATTACTGTCATTATTATTATTATTATTGTCGTTATTGTTATTGTTATTATTCTTATTAACGTGTCACTTTCACTACCAGCCAAAAGTTTTTTACACCCACTGAAATTTTATGCATGTTACTCAGAATAGAATATTTTTTATTGTCTTTGCAGTACACAAGAATGTACAGTGCAGTCAGATAAGATTTGCAGCTCTGTAGATGCTTATCTCTGTTAAACATACCTATAAAATATATAAAACAAATAACCAATGAAGTGAGATATCAAGTGGAGAATGTATCAGCTGTAGCAGAATAGACCAGTATTTAATGATATAGAATAAACAAATAAACGACTAAGAAGTAGCGGCATGGAAGTGATCAATAAATAGATAAATAACTAGGACTAACAGTATAGGTATCAATAGCAGCACGTCAGTATTAAGAATAAATAGTTAAGACACAGTAAACAGTATTGAATGGTATTGCACTGAATGACATTCAGATTTACTAAAAACACACTGAGTATTCTTTGCTAAGAAATACATTTACAGTATGTTCACCTTTTGTGTACCTTTATAAGCCAGATTTTTTTTAATTCATCAGTATTGGCCTATACAATTAACGTAATAATAATTCGAAATATAATGTGTATCACCAGACATATGTTAGATATTTAACAAGCTATTAAGTGACAGCCAGTGGGATGAAACAGTTAACTAGTGCATTTAAAGTTAGCTTACAGTCTAGAATTTGACTCTGCATCACCACACAACCAGCTAATAGGATGTCAGACGTGCACTGTTACAGATTCTTTCATTGTTATAAAGGAAATTTGTTTTATTTGATGTATTTTCATTTTTGGTTGTTCACTCAACAACTTTCCGATGCTTAATGAAAGTAAACGTCTGTAGTTTATGAAATAATTGTATAAGTAGTAAAAACCTGTGATGTGCAGAAACGTTTGACTTGTAGTGTATAGCTATACTCTCTTTATAAGTGGTTATCTTTGTTAGTTATTGAGTTGCTGATTAAAAGCATGCTTTAATTTTCCTTGTTTTTCCTTGCAGTTTCTTACATTTTCCGAGCGACTCGCAAATGTGAATATAGATGTCATTCATCGTATTGATCGGACGGGAAGCTACTCTGAGGTGAGTAAAATAATCAACATGATGAACTTAAAGAGACTTTGTCAATTTGAAGTGTCACTCTTTGCGAGGGCTTAAACTGAATCCTTTAGAATACAGTTCAGCCCTGCTTTGGGCACCTAAATGCCCATGCCTAATGCTTTTTATGATGTTGTATGTGCTGTTTTTTTAGGAAGTCGACACCTACTTTTTTCAAGGCTTAACAAAATGGAGGGACCTGAATTTGACAGAGCACTTCAGTAAGTGTCACTTCTTTCCTCAGTGGTCTTTCGTTATTGCTCACACTTTATACATTTTAATGTTCTTTTGTCTTGCTGCTCATGCGCACAGTCTAATGTATTTATTCGTTCCACAGCATCCTTTCTGAAGGAGGTGACGCACAAGAGTCAGTCTTTCAACATGTTGGTGTTTCACCAAAATGCTGTAGTGGAGAGTTTGAAGACTCATCTGTCAATGAAGAACAGCTTAGCTTACCAGCCTCTTCTGGAGTGAGTACCTTTTATCATCTCCTCTATAATGGGCGAGACTGAATGAGAGGTTAAGGTTCTTATAGATATAAGTATCATGAAGAGTATTGATAAGTACTGGCATATAACAGCAGTATCAGCATCAGTTAGTATCAGTAAAATACAAACAATACCCATCCCTAGTCATAACTCCTTTATTTCTTTATTTTTTTGCCTGACTGATACATCAGTTATATTAAAGTAATAAAACCTCTTTTACTTCTCATATAAAATTGTCAGGTTTGGTAGTTTTGAGTGATTCTGGCGTATTTCACATCAATATATTTTTCTTCCAAATGTATAACTGTGTCATATTCAGCTTGGTTTTTAGTTCAGAAGTTGCTTTTATTGTACTGTTTATTCCAGTTTTTTTCCTCATAAAATGACACAAAATAGAATTAAACCACCACTATTTTATAGAAATTATAACAGTGGATCTAGGGATTGGTATCTATTAAATAGACTGATATGTAATATAAAACTGGAAGGCTCTATAATAGTGTGTCAGTTTCACAGTGTTCCGATATAGACAGGATATCACCCAGCACCAGTTTCAGTATATCACCCTGCACCCAAGCAAACAGTGATTGAATATCTCCACTGCAAGAACATTAACCCATTTGCATATGCAGTCTTGTGGTTCAGCTTGCACGAGACCTCCAGACAGACTTTTATCCTCACTTCCCTGACTTCTTCGTCATCATCACCTCATTGCTGGAGACGCAGGACATAGAGGTGCTGGAGTGGTCCTTTACCTGCCTTTCCTACCTGTACAAGTTCCTCTGGAGGCTGATGGTCAAAGATATGGAACAGATATATGGGTAAGAAGCAGATGAGAGGGAAACTGTGGACAAAGTGTTAGACACTGTAAACATTTGAATGAAATTATAATATTTTTTTAGACATTTCTGGGCTTGTAACAAGTCAGTATGTCACTGTTATGTGAGACTTATATGCTGTTCCTCCTTCAGGCTTTACAGCAAACTCTTGGCACACAAGAAGGAACACATCCGCAACTTTGCAGCTGAGAGTTTCTCCTTTTTGATGAGAAAAGTAAGAGCTGAACGTCTGTCCCCTGGTTTGTCTTGAGTGCTTGTAAATAAATCACTCAGTAAATACGTGTCCGTCTCTTGTTGCTCAGGTTCCAGATTTTGACGCTTTATTCACACTGATGTTCGTGGACCTGGAGGAGCACCCTCAGAAGGCCCAGGGTGTGGGGCAGCTCATTTTTGAGATGTGCAAAGGAGTCCGTGGCATGTTTCACTCCTGTACCAACAAAGTTAGTCCATGTTTCCTTAAAGAACTCATCCTGCAGTTTGTAATTTTTTTTCTTAGGTTGTTTGTGTCTGTTTGTGTACTAAATACAGCCATAATTACTTTTTTTTCATGAACTCCTTACACCCCCTCTTTAAATGACCTGTGTGCTGTGTTCAGTCCATTCAGAAACACTGTTTGTATCTTAAGCATGAGTAGGCGGAGCTAAATTGCTCTAGATTGGATATGTGGAGATATACTAATTATTGATGTCACATAAACTGCTAAATTCAAACAGGCAGTTTTTGTAGCTTATTATGTTCTTGGTACATTTTGAAATTTTAAAATTGTTTACCTACCACGTCCTCTAAAAAGGGAAATTCGGTTTTCCTTGATATAGACCGTTTTTGAACAGGGCTTAACCAGTTAAATTGCGCAGAGCTGTATATAGACCCACATTTAAATTCCTTCCTTACTCCTTACATAACTATATAATTTGTGTTATTTTAATTCTAGTTAATGATTAATTTATAGTGGTTTCTGAAAAACGAGATGAATAACTTGGTAGTAAGGCTGTAGGTAAAGTATTCTGGAACCTGGCCCAAGTCAAAATTACATTTGACTGGTAAGCACTTGCAATTCAGCAGGAAACTGTAGGAAATTATTTATTTTAACTTTTTGTAAACATTTAGATTGTAGCTTTTGGATTTCTCACTGTGTATGTGCTTCTCTCAGGCCTTGCCGGTGGTTCTCCGGAAGCTTGGTCCAGGTGAGGAGGAGGGTGTCGGTCTTCCCTGGGATGCTGTTAAAGAGGCGCTGGATCAAATGGCCGAGTCTTCAGCTAATTATGTTGAGAAGGAGAACATCTTGGTCCTTTGGGATTCACTGCAGGTAGACATTTTGTCTCCAGTGTCGAAGGAAGAGAACAATAGGCACAGTCTCATTTAAATCTCGTTTAATATAGACATTTAATTTGCTAACCCCTGTACTTTGCTGGCTACTGGGACACATGCTGATAGTTTGTTTCTTGCCATTCCTGTCCTGTTCCTAGGGTTGTGTGAAAGACCTGCAGCCGAAGCTGGTGGTGAGTGCCCCTAACCAAGCCAGCGATCACATGGAAAGGATCTTGTATGTTTTCCACACTCTGGTGGAGCATTGTAAAGGAGCCAGGATCACCAAACCACAGTCAGTCTGTGAGGTATGCGTGCACACGAATTTGAGTCTTAATAATCCCTGCATGGCTTCCTTTGTAAAACCATGTCTCTTTTTTGGATTTGCAGATGCTTGTCCAACTGGTCCAGACTCCAGGCATGTCCTACTCGTGCTGCCGGCTTTTGTTACAGGTGGTCTCATCCTTTCTACTGGCAGAGAATGTGTCTCTATTGCCCAGCCTGACTCAAGAACTGGTGAAAAAGGTGTGTGTGAAGATGAATGTTGAACTGTGCATTCGTACACACGTGAGGATGCTGCTAACTTTTTTCTGCTCGTCTTAGGTCTTCAGCAGTGGGATGGATCGGGATCTCATTTTGGAATTTGCCAAGGAGATGTTTGACATGAAGCAGTTTGAGCAGGTCAGTGTATGAGAAAAGTCGATTTTCTTTGGTGTTATAAGGAAATGGATCTCTGCTGTGTATTTATTTTGACAACAAAATAATCTCCGGCAGTGTTTGTTGACAGTGTTTTTTTACTTCATCAGTTATGATGGTAATGAGACAAAACCGTGCATTGATTATAACAGAAAGAGTTCATTTCAATTTATGAAAATATGAAAAAGACATTAACATTACACATCAGAAATGGCTGTTTTTAAATTCTTAGATTAAATATGTAGGTTTAGTGAAGGCAGAACAGCAGGCAGGAAATATCACTTGCCATTAAACTGTCTTTGCTTTAACATGATCGAAAAGATGCTTTTCCATCAACTGTGTAAAATACAAGCTCACCAGGTGCAGCAGCGTGATGCAATACACCACAGAAAATATTGAGAAAACACTGCATTCGTGAGAGAAACTGCACTCCTGAACTATTTCATTATCATGGTTAACCTAATGTCTATGGCTTTTACACATATTACATCATTATCTCACGTTCAACACTTAGCGGTAGTGCAGTTTCTACCAGTTAATGCTGCAGAAATATTAACGCATGTGACCTTATTTCACCTTCTCCCCTAATCAGGAATAACTGAGAGCTGATCAGAGTTAATGTTCTTTCTGATGAAGATTTCTGCTGCTAGTTCTTTTTCTGTTGTTGACTTTTATGACGGGTCTTTTCAGGGCACCAGTTCGTAGACACCAAAGACAGATATGAGTGGCTTACAAATAACTATGAACCATATGGAAAGAAATATCAGGCCTGAGCAAAAAACTGAAACTGGCAGATGGAGGTTTGGTGAAAATAAAACCTAAAAAAAGGGAGCTGTAAGGTTTTCTTATGACATTGCTTTGTGTTTGTGCTTTGCAATGATTGGTCTAAATTGCATGTTCTCTGCAGCTCTTTCTCCCCAGCATGCTGCAGTTTGTGGAGCAGCTCTTCTGTAGTGAGGACTCTGTGAGCAGACTGCGCTCTGTGGAGCTGCTGGTCAGGCTGATCCTGGTTAAAGCCCAGCCACCTACTGACGGCTCCATGGCCTTTGAGAAGTACCCACTGCTCTTCAGCGGACAGCCTGTAGGGTGAGGGCATGGCTTTCAGCTTCTAGAAGAATGTCAGTGTTTTAATTCACTTCACCATTTAGTTCAGTGCAGCTTCCTCCAGGATCAATAAAGCATCTATGAAGTTTTCTGATTCTGACCTTATTTCACTTTTTTGAAATTATAAAGCATCACTGCACACATTAATTTTAGGAGGACTAATCATTATTTGTTTGTTGTTTGTTCAGGCCGAGTGGTGCGGAGAAGGCCCAGGCAGAATCTGTTCCTCAGCTCATCCTCTCTCTCATAGACATCCCTGAGGAGCAGCCGCTGGTGGATCTCTCACAGCCCTGGGCTGCCCTCGTGCTGCTTCCCCACCTCAGGCAAGAAGCATCTTTTCATCAGGCGTGTCCAGATCTGGTCATAGAAGGTCAAAATTTGTGTTGTTGACAAAATCTAGCATCAAAGTCCACGAGGCCCTTGCTTGTGACAAAATAAATGAACAGGAAATAAAGAGGACAGTTGGGGAGAGGACAGTTTAGTGTAGCTGAAAGGCTAAAAATGTTTTTTGTTAATGTAACGTTCTGTTTAAAGAGAGCAGACAAAAGATGCAGATTTTGGTATGTTACTATAAAACACTATTTATAAACATTTATAAATTTACATTTATGCATTTGGCAAATGTGCTTATTCTAAAGGACTCTTATTGGCATAGGGCAACTTATTTTATGTATTTTTAAAAATGTTATTCATGCATGATCTAGTTTTGTGCAATGCTATAATTTAACCCCCACTATTTTGTCAGTTTAATGAGGCACTTTGGGTACTTTGGGTCATGATGGGCCAGTTTGGGTCAGTTTGGGATAGAATTTTGTTAGGCTTGGGTCAGTTTTGAGCTCATAACTTGATGATGTGGTTCTAGCTGGGGCAGTTTTGCACGTAAAGTTGACAGTCGGTTTCAGGCCTGTTTAAAACTCTTCTTTGATCATGAGTTTAGTGTGATGAGCACTTGTAAGGTACAGAAAAATAATAGAAGGCATGTCGACCCCTACAATCCCTGTAGTGTTCTGAAATCTGTCAGAATGACTGCACAGAGGCTTTTAACATTTATGCAGCATTTAAGATCACGTTTGGTTTGAAATAAACAACAAATACTTTATTTTCCATAGTCAACATTGTTCAGGACTTTGTCACAAAAACACTTGTGTATGATGTCCATGATGTAATGGTGATAAAATGAATGTTATCCTGCAGGCCTCTGAAAGCAGTGAATGTGATTCCTCCTGTCACTGCTCTGCTGAACAGGCTGTTACATGAGGTGCTTAGTGAAACACTTGGCAGAGGTCAGTACTGTGGTTGTATGTCTTTATGTGCACATGTACGTAAATGAAAAGTGCTTATAAACCGTTTTCTGATTTGTGTTTAGTTTTGTCTCCTCTTTTGCCAAGTTTTGTTTTATGAATTCTAACGGAGGCCCTTATCATGCCCATATTATTCCCCTCAGGGGGGCTGTTTGTGGCCAGGCAAGCTCTAACAACCCTACTGAGCTTCAAGGAAACTGCCCTGGTTCTGTCACTGCTCCCAGATGAGCTTGTGAGGCGCATCATAGAGTAAGTGCTAATACCCTCTGTTCACATGATTAAATGCTCCAGCTGTCGGATGCTGTTATGTTAATGCAACCGGGATCATCAGAGACTCGTCTCACTCCTGTAACTGTGTATTCGAACTGTTGAAGTCAGGCAAACACTTTAGGAGTGTTATGGCCAAAACAGAGAGGCTCAGGAGGAGCTTCTATCCTCAGTCCATAAGACTCTTAACCAGGACACGACGCCACAACTTTAACTGTTTATTATAACACAAACTGAACTCTCTACCTCACTGTATCTAACCTGCCATCTGTTAAGTCTATGTACATCAGCAGGAACTAGCATGCTGCATGTTACAATACATGCTCTATTCTGTTACATTTGCACACTTCAGATCTTGTTTACACTTGTAAATGTTTGTTTTATAATTTATTGTAACTATATAACACTCAGGCATTTCAGGGGTGCATTTCACTACATGTTGTTCTTGTGTAACTATATATGTTACAAAGAATCTTGAATCTTGTAAAATGTGATTTTTTTTTTTTTTTCTGCATAGGAAATTCCCTACTGATCTCTCTGCTCTTCTACTGGCCGACCTGTACCATACTCGACTGTCACTCAATGGCTGCTCCGCCCAGCTATCCCACAGTTCCCTACTAGAACTGTATCAAATTCTGCATTCCAATTTTTCTTCCAACATCTCCAAGGTAGAATCATTGTTTATTGGTCCCAACCCCATAGAAATCTCCTTGCTGTTTTATTTCCCCGAGTATCTATTTTAAATGAATCTGAATCCAATTGTTTTCCCTTAGATTCGCCTTCTGACCTTGAGAATTATGTCACACTTTGAAGCAGAACTGCCCAAACCAGCAGAGGTATCTTTTATTTGGTGACCATTTGCTCATATGAGATGAGATTAAGAACTTTGGTCAGTTCATGGTAAAATAGGACATAGAAGAGGGTTTGGACTGTTCTCTTCTCCACAGGGGGAGGACAGCTCGAGCACGCAGACTGTGTTTGCCATCTGCCTGCAGGCTGAACAGGTTCCAGCCACAGTGCAGGACTACAGAGAGAAACTCCTGCACCTGCGCAAACTGCGGCATGACTTGGTGCAACCCTGCCTTCCCCAGGGGCCTTTCCAGCAGGTACAGAACTTTAGTGATCCCACTTTATTTGTACAGTCCTCTATATATGATCTGCAGATGCTCAAACTGATTCTCTGTGGCATTTGGAGTAAGTTTAGAAATTGGGCTGATGTCAGGCTGAGAGAATGAGTGTAAAGTTTACCCTGAATTCACACTAGACGAGACACTTCAGCACAGTGTAACTGAAGCACAGTCCTCACTGCTTTCAGCTTCCTTCTATTATGCAACTACTTCAGGTGAGAAAATCAGCCCTTTTTAAATTAGGCAGGTTTATAGAAAGTTAAAAAAAATTGTCATCATAAACAGCAGATGTGGTTATTGCAATGAAAATTACAATCACAATTTTTTACGGTTACTGGTGTTCACAAACCGTTAGTAGAGTGCAGGAGCTGAACTACAACTCCTTGGCCAACAAGACGTTATTATTACAAAACGTATGTTGTTAGTATGTTATTATACTATATGGAAAGCAAATCATGGAACAGGCTATTCTCTTGCTTACTCACTCTCTTACTCCACAACTGAGTAAAAAGCTCAGTAGGTTGCATTTACACAGATGTAAGACATATCTAGCACAGTTATGAATCGAAACCTGGCTTAAATGAACATATTTCTGTTATGCCTGGCAGAAAAAAAAAACTTTTTACTGGCCTTTAGGTTAAGGAGTTTAAGATGGTAAGATATTTAGTTAAAAGGTCTTCTACATTTTTTTCAGTTGTAAATTCATACCTGAATTCCTCTCATTATCCACATAAACATATACACAACCACAGCCTCAACATAAAAACCACTGACAAATGAAGTGAATAACTTTGATTGTCTCGTTACTGTGCCACCTGTGAAGGGGTGGGGATAAACTACTTTTTTTTTTTAGAGTTTATTTTTGTGATGTCACAAGAACAAGTTGGCAACTTCAACGATACACACTATATCAAACTCTTATCAGTAAAGAGTGGAGGAGTGGTTTTCCATTGTATGGGCCCTTTAAATCTGATCTAATGACAACTGAAGCATCTACTCTAAGGTTTCCAATCTCATCTGCAAAGGGATGGTGTTGCTGCAGGTTTTCATTTCAACAAAGCTGGAGCCCACATGATCAGCTGTTTAAAAACTGAAAGCAACTGATTAAACAAGTGGAATCGTGCGCTCCTGCTTGTTGAAATGAAACCTTATGGCTACACCAGCCCTTCGATGCCCTGATCTATAGTGTTACCCACCTGACTGCTCCAGTGAAACAGCATACTTTTGGGATACTGATGATTTTCTTTGTTTCATAGGTCCCTCTGCGTTATCTCATCGCAATGCTGTTTGTGAATTTCAGACCTTTATGGGATGCTGTCATTGATCTGCTTGCGTGAGTCTATACCCATGGGATTTAACTGTTCTTCAAATGTTTTTTTTGGCTTGAATGTAATGAGCTTTTGTTTGTTCAGGACTCATGCCAGAGATATGGACAACAAGGAGTTCTGGAAGGTCTACTATGAACATTTAGAGATGGTTGCTGGTTTGGCTGGTGAGTTCTTGTTAATCAAAGGAGCTAATGAATTTGTTTATAAAATAATGCACTATGCACTAATGGATGGATGTATAACAGTTTTGAAGTTAGCAAAAACTGATCTAAAAACTGTCTGTTTCTCAGAGAATGAGCTCTTGAACGACGAGGAGGAGGAAGATGATGGTGGTGATAAGAATGAGGGCTCAGGACAGATGTGGGGCCGAGGCACAGATGTTATAGAAAGTGGTGATGTAGGGGTTCTGTTTCTGGATCAGTTGGAGGAGCTGGACAGCCCTAACGATCGCACAGACTTCACTAATTTCCGCAACCTGCTGTGGAGAGCCATGGTCCAATTCCCTGACAGAGTAGAACCACGCAGTCGAGAGCTCAGCCCCCTGCTGCTGCGCTTTATCAGGTGTGTGTGTGTGTGTGTGTGTGTGTGTGTGTGTGTGTGTGTGTGTGTGTGTGTGTATGTGTGTGTGCCCTTTTTTTTTTATGCACACA
>JBBPCZ010000136.1:25216366-25247859 GCA_037974445.1 Brycinus macrolepidotus | reverse complement strand
TGTGTGTGTGTGTGTGTGTGTGTGTGTGTGTGTGTGTGTGTGTGTGTGTGTGTGTGTGTGTGTGTGTGTGTATGACTGTGTATGTGTGTGTCCTAGTTTTTTCATGTGCACAGATAGGGGACTGCACAAAGGCACAAACCAAGCAGTTGGCAAAGTACTGGTTTATGTGAATCAAATGTGCACTTTTACAGGGAAATTTGAACAGAAAGTCAACCTCCCCAGTAATGTTGATACAGCAATTTACCTGCACAAGGTCTTGTGGAATTACTGAGAAATTACTGTAAGTGCTCCTGTATGAACAGAAGTGAGTACATTACAGAGAAATGGAGAAATTGCTAGGACATGTTAGGTTGCAGCTGTCAAAGCAGAGCATTTCTGTGATGCATTTTGGCCAGTGATTAACCCAGTGAATATCATCGTAGGAGTGTATTTTATACATAATTCTAGTGTTTATAGTGTAGTACTCAAGAGAAGCGGCAAAATCTGTGCAGAAGTGTGGCATCATGGTCTGCAAAGTGGTAATTTTCTGTGGAACTTCTGTGATAGTGTATTTTGGACATGATTGGACAAGAAGCTGTTTGCCATTCATTCTAAGGATGGGACGTCCTTTTCAGTTGCACAAATGTGAATGTGCACATACCGATATGTGTGAATGTCAGAAAGCCTGCACATAAGTGGTAAAAGCCTACTGGAAAAGTACAGGGATTTTAGTGTGAATATGCTATCAGACATCATAGGAAGCATGTATATTTGGACAAGATGTTGCTTATGGAATCAAAGCATATACTGTGTGTGCATAGGCTGGGTGTGTATATGTTTTTATCCCTTGTGAGGACCTTGTGTTAGTTTTAAGATAAGATAAGATAATCCTTTATTAGTCCCACAAGTGGGAAATTTGCATCGTCACGGCAGGAAGTGGACAGTACAAGATAAAAGCAGCAAAAAATTAAAAACAATAGAATAAAAACTATCCCAACAGTACAGTAAAAAAAAGTGCACTATACAAACAATCTAGAAATATAAAAATATAAATATGGATGAGAGTGGTTACAGTATAAACCAGTATGAACCAGTGAAGATGACCAGCCATCTAAATTCCTCATGATTGGCTGTTTTTCTTTGGATTGATTGACAGGAATGAATTCTACCCAGCCGACCTTCTGGTGGCTCCCACTCAGAACCTGATGAAGAATAATCGCTCTTCACCACAACAAGACATGTCTGAGGCTGAGAAGGAGGATGTGAACATGAAAGAGGGAGATGTAGAGGAGGAAGAAGACGAGTCCAGACAACCAGAGAGAAAAACACCAAGAAGAGCCGCAGCCAAGTAAGATCTGTTATTGTGTTTTATTAGACAGTAATGCTTTTCTTTGTAACATATATTCATACAACAATATTTAATATATCTTATGCTCAGTTTTGGAAATTATTGTATAAACATTGGTTACAAGGGTAGTTTCCTATTTCATTAGCGCTACTCAGTGTTTTATTTCTAGCCTGACTGGCCATGTCAGTGTGTCAGAGAAAATTACAGACTGAATTACCTTTAATAACATTATGATTTGGTCATTTTCGTCATTATTTGATCATTTTAGTCCTGTTCTTTTTATTTTTAGTCCTTCACAGCTGTGATTTTCCTGGCAGCTTTTGGAAAAAAAGAGTTTTTGGAAGCTGCTACTTGTCGTATGCATGTATCCATATTAAACCGGAATTGTGAAATGGGAGGTGAATTAAAAACCTTTCTCTTTAATTTGGTTCTCCTAAAACTGGATGCAACACTTGGGTTAACAGAAAATGCGACTCACTAGAAACATGCTTGTCCTGCAGTATTTTTCTTTTATGCCAAGACAAGAAGAGGACAAGTGTAAAAAGTAGATTACCTATGCCCTTCTGATAAACTAATCAAATCTGAACAGGGCTTTTGATATTTTTTTGTTCAAGATATTTAGCCATTATGGATTTATACATTGTTTGCTATTTTTCAGGCAGCTTATTGCACATCTAAAGGTCTTTTCTAAATTCACCAACCCCAAAGCTTTGTACCTGGAGCCTGACTTACATGAGCTTTACACGCAGGTATGTTTAGTCACTTTCCCACATTCCAGCTCATTTCATACTGAGGCCCAGCAAACACCTGACACCACCATTTCTCTTCTTCAGCTCCTGTGCCACAAAGACCAGCAAATACAAAAAGTAGCTCTGGACTGTATGATGACTTACAAAGACCCACACGTCCTCCCTTACAAGTAAGTTCAGTCCTTCAGTTGTCTGTTTGCCCTTCACCTTTTCCACTGCCGTTGCTTCCTTTCCTTTGACTCTGTAATAACACCATGATAAGGTATCATACTGAAGTGGGGTGTATGAAAAAAGCCCTTTATATCCAGAGCGGAAGCTGATGATATCTACCAGTATGGCTCATGTTTCTGAGCACTCTGAGAAAGGTGGAATGCACACACTGTTCCAAGATACTGACAGCTGAAAAAGCCTTGCTGTGACCTACCATTACTCCATTATAGGATTTTCTTCAAATCTCTTCAGTCATTAGTTGTAGAGAGTAATGATGAGCAGGCACCCATCCCTGACCCACTTTTCAGGCTTTTCGCAGGGATATGATTTCAGAAAAGGCATTTTGTGTGCCCATTTCTTTAACATTTATATTTAACCTGTTATTTTGCTTTGATTTACATAGCATGGTTGCATACGATTAAATAGTAGTTGCATTGTTAGGTCATTCATTGCCTTTACATTTCCCATTTTCTATTTGATGACAAAGAAGGACATAAATATGGTAAAATGTATGGGGGCTGTTTTTCTTTCTGCAAAACAGGTTCGTTAACTTGACCAAAATTTAATAGTAATTATATATTTCCTCTTCTAATGACAAATGCGAATGTGGTATGGATTGAAAGTTTAGTGTCTGCAATTTCAACAGCATTTTCCACTTGTTTCTAAGAGTTGTATGTCACAAATACATATCAAACATGCTGACAAAAACTTTTGTTGTGAACTGTAATACAGTGTGGCATTCATGACTGCTTGATTAGTAAGAATGGTGTCTTTAACAAGTTTAATGTATTGTTTATTTCCTTCAGAGAGAATCTGGAGAGGCTGCTGGACGACAAGCATTTTAAAGACGAGATTGTTCAGTTCAACATCTCTGAGGAGAGTGCAGTGGTGCAAGCATCCCACCGACCCAAACTCATCCCTATGCTCATGAGGTGTGTGTGGTGTTTATTGATTTTTGGTTAAAAAATGTTATGATTGATTCAAGGCACCCCAGGGTGGCACAGTGGGTAGCGCTGTTGCCTCACATGACTGTGAGGCAACAGCGGTTGGGTGTTCGAATCCGGGTCCTAACCTTGTGTGTGCGGAGTTCTTCTCCTCACTTCTCCTCGTGGTGGCGCGGGTTTCATCTGGGGTCTCCGGTTTCCCCCATAGTCCAAAGACATGCGTGTCTGCTGAATTGGGTCCCTGCCTCGCGCCTGTTGGCTTAAGCGGTTACAGAAAATGAATAAATGAATGAATGAGTCAAGACACACACATCAGCAGATACAACAAAAAAGACATAATCAAAACTAAACAGAACATCTTGGTTCAAAGAGTCACATTCAGCAGACAAGAAAAAAAAACATATAGGTCTATTCTACATAAACCATCTTGTATAGAATAGTATATCTAAACTATGACAAAAACTCCCATGTAAAATAATCCATAGATACATATTCAAGTATGACCACATGGCAGTATGTTTCAGATGAAACTTTGTCTCTTATCCAGTTTTTTTGCATAATATGTTACTTAGGATGTTTGAGGTGTGTATATGTACAGGATGTTATTACAGTATGTACAGTATGTTATTAACAGAAACTACGGGCTGTTCTGTGCAGGATCTTGTATGGCCGGATGCGCACTAAGGCTGGTAATAAGTTTCAGGGGAAGGCTGTGGCTGCGTCGCGATCTTCCATCGTACTGCGCTTCCTGGCAGGCTGCCAGCCTGAAGAGCTAGCCATGTTCATAGACCTGCTGCTGGAACCCGTCTGTCACCACAGCCAAGGTACTTGTATGTAAATGCGTATCATTGTTTCTTGGGGATCTAGAGGTTTGATGTGGTGGTGGGCTAGCAATTTCAGGGGGATGGATTGGGTGAGTGATTTTGTTTGTCAAATCGGGGGATGGCATGCGATTTCGTTTCGTCTGACAGGAGGGAGTTTGTTTTAGTTCTGGTTTGTTTTTTGCCATGGTCACAAAACTAATTAAAATAAATAAATAAATAAATGTAATCTTCACCATTTTGATTGAGTCAGCAGCATCTGTCCCTGATTAGTCTGGTGCCTTTTGGTCCAGGGCCTTTTCTCCTGATGTACAACATGAAACGATGTGGTCTGTGGATGTCCTTAAATGTACATTATAAAATAATTGACTTTTTGTACATGCATAATATCTGCCTGCTTCAACTATACACAGTAATCCACCCTGCAGTAATATTTGTGTTTGCTTGAAATAATCAATGGATAATTTCAGTAAATTCATTTTTATCATCACTGGAGGCTGTTACCGTGGTAACTTGCATAATAAACACACAGGCTTATATTCAGTGATACACGGTGTAGTTATACAGCATATCAGTGTTAAACAACTCTTGATAATTTTGATTGATTGTGTTCTCATTTGGCCCGTTACCCTATTTTTACATGCAGGAATGTGCCTGGCTGCAGTGGAGAGGGCTGTAGCTGAGACCAACTCCTCTGCTGTTCTTCCTTTGGGTCGCCAGCATGGCCTGCTGAATGTCATAGATGTGGTGCTCAACAAACTAGGCCACCTGATCCACTGCTACCTGCCCAAGCTGCTGCAGATTGTGCTGTGTGTGACGGCCTCCGTGGCCTGCCTGCTGGAGCGCAGAGAGCAGGTGAGCCGCAACTGTTTGGAGAGGGTGGGATTGTTCCCTTGAATCAGGCTGAGAATGAACAATGTAATAAAATACTCCCTTAATGGGGGAATAATGGTCTGAGATGTTTAGATTAAGAATTATTTCTATTTCCTTGAGACTGCAAGTGTTGAAGGCTTGAAAAAAACGGCTTTATAGTACAAATTCATTCTCTTGAATTTTCTCTTGAGTTTCCCTGTCCTGTAATTTCCCCATTCCTTGTTACAAAGTCATGTGCTGTTGACCTTACAGTATAGCCACCTTGTCCAAATGTAGCTGTCTTCTTGACAGTTGAAAAATGTCTGGAATGTCTACTGGGCAGCTGGGCAGAGATTAGACAACTTAAAAAATCATGAAAGGTTTCTTAAACAGAGCATTATATATAACACACAATAGGTCTCAGCTAAGAGATTGAAACCTAGACATTTGCACATTTGCCAGAGGAAAACAAGCTGCTCCGTCATCTCTATGGTTTATGGACAAATGGCGCACATAGACATCCCTTTTCCTTTTTTTTTCTAGCAGCTCTTTTGTTGGATATTGTCTGAATCACATGCTCAGTTACATTTCTCACCATTTTACGCTCCAAGACTTGTGTATGTTTTCAACTTTAAAAACAAACATGTTTGAAAATATCGAAAGGCCTCCAGTCACTCCGTAGCTCAGTTGGAAGGCTGATGTCCTGCATGTGTTCCCTCTTACACTACCTGATCATCAGTTGCTTTAGATTTCCAGTTTATCACAGAAAAAGCAGGTTAAAATCAGGCTATACATTATGCAGCGTATGACTTGCAGCTTGTAATACATGTAAGGCTGATAGTTTTGTTTTGTTTTGTTTGTGTGTGTGTGTGTGTGTGTGTGTGTGTGTGTGTGTGTGTGTGTGTGTGTGTGTGTGTGTGTGTGTGTGTGTAGCTGAAAGCTGGCTGCATCAACCCTCTGAAGAACCTGAGGCGACTGGGTCTTCTGCGTGTTCAGGACTTCTTTGACAGCTTTGAATCTTACAGCTTCACTGCTGATGAACTGGATGCTGTGTTCCAGGCCTTGGTTTGGCCTCAGGTATGGTGTGTGTTTGTGTGTGCCTTTGTGTGTGTGTGTGTCTCTGTGTGTGTGGGTGGGGGTGGGGGGGGGGGATGCTCATATACCTACTTCATCTCAGTAATATAGTCAGTGTGTGGTCTGTCAGTCATTCACATTGGTCTTGTTTTGCTTTAGGTGTGCCGCTTGCCCTCAGAGAGCACGTATGCTCCCACACCCCTTCTTAAACTTTTCCACGTCTGGAGCAAGAACGCCAGGTAACTTTAGCACACACACTGCTCAAAAACACACTTTTTTAGGATAAGCCACAAAATAATCATAGGGCTCTTTTCTGTTTCTAGTCAATTAAATCTACTGCTGTAGCTACAGGTTTGGAGACAGATTAGGAGCACCTCAGATGTTGTAGATGATTAAAAAGATGTTTTGGAAGATCAGAATCAGAAAACGTTATTGATAATGGAGGTAATTGTTTATACTACGACTGCACAGACTTACAGAGACACAAAGACAAGAACAATAGAAAATAGAATACAAACATGAAGTCAAAAAATCTCTCCAGAAAATGCTGAGAGAATGCTTAGTACTAAATACTCTATGCTATGTACATGAAATGCTGTGGTTAGTAGAGAGGTGAGGATAAATTCTATACACATATAAATGAAATTACTGCTGAAGTAGTTTACAAGTTAACACAGGTTGTTTGGTATTATCTTTTCCTCTATCAGGTATTTTCCTTTGCTGGCTAAGCAGAATCCTGGCCACCCAGAGTGTGACATTTTGCTCAATGTCTTTGCCCTGCTGTCATCCAAGAACATCTCTGCCAGCACAGCAGCCATGGTGACAGACGTGTGTGAGAGCCTGCTGAACACACCGGACTTTGAATCCTCTGAGGCCGAGGCAGAGCTCAGTGTCAACCACTGTGTGATCCCCGAGCCTCCCCAAAACTCCGACATTACCATGGGTACTGAGCAGGCATAGAGCGTTCCTTCTCACTGTGCAAAAGTCTTTGGCACCTAAGCTTTTTTCTGAGCTTGTGATAAAGTGTCTTTCTGCTAGCAAAGTTAACATTAGAGGAAATGCGAATGAAGAAAAAAGCAGTAAAAAGTATCAAAATTTGTTAAGTTTATAAAAAAGTAGATATTTTGTGAGCTGGTAAGGAGAACACAGGTTAGGTTCCAGATTTCTCCTCGGTTCCTCCAACCGTTGTTTGGATTTGTGAAACTCTATCAGCAGCTCCTGATTTAATTTAATGAAGTACTAACTGAGTCAAACCAGGTTCCTGCTCATTTAAAGAGTTCTTAAATATTTTCACAGGTGCCTAAGACTTTTACACAGTACTGTATGTCAGTACATTTTCCAGTGTTGTTGAGTAATAAATCATTAGCAATAACTATTATCTGCATTTCCTAATTTCCTCAGTTTTTAGTATGAAATTTAATTTGAACGCAAAAATATCTAATTTAAGAAAACAACATTTCCACTGTGAAGAAAACATGTGACCTTTTTCCTCAACAATCTTCTCTTGCTTTGAGATCTCTCCCTCTCACTCACCTCTTTAAACACTAAAAAAAAGCTAACAGTCATGCTGGTTCGTACTGTAGTGAATGAATGGCCGGTTTTGTTCTGCTCCACTTGATGAATGAATGCTCTTGCCACCTGGTGCAAGTAGCAGTTGTTGAAATCCTGCTAATATTGGACTGAGAAACAGGAAGACCACATTTGATTCAAAATGACCCTAAACATTCATTTGCAATGAAATGATGTTTCTTTTTTAATAATTATTGTTATTTTTATGCTTTTATTGCTCAGAACTAGTTCCAGGTAATAGTCTCTCTCCTTGTCTCTGTACAGAATCTCTGACTGTGGGTTCAAGGCTGCTGTTGCCTCACATCCCTGCTCTCCTGCAGTACCTCAGCGGAGTCGTGCTGAACTCGGATCGCATCAAAAAGAAGAAGTTCAGAGCTCAAGTCAGCAAGGAGCTTAACATCCTCTCCAAGTACGCTCAGCTTTGCTAATTTTAACACGGAGGCCTCACAAGTACAACTAGTTCTTTATGGCATACAGCGATCTCCACTCTAAAGCTAGTTTTTTTTATTGTTCCAGGATCAGCAGGTTTGTCACCGACAAGGAACAGAGCTCAACACTCATCAGTCTGCTGCTGCCGTTCCTGCACAAGCCAAAGAACACTCAGGTATCATAGCAGCACTCTAAGCAGGTGTATCCTCTCTTATTTTGTTTGTTTGGGTGGTGTGTAATGTGTGTTTCTTCTCTACTGCAGGAGACAGAGTTGGACATTCTGGGCACAGTGCACAACCTGCTGAAGCAGTGTTCAGAGCCCAGCATCTTCTTAAAGCCTCTGAGTAAGCTCTTCTCAGTCATCCACAGCAAGCTGTCCCGCCAGGCACTGTGTGCAGTCTTCCAGGTCAGATACCGATCATCCAGCTTACCTTAGAGCTGTCTCTGCTCACAGCCCACCTCCTAAACTTCCATTAACACTAAATCGCCCTCTTTCTTTCTCTCTGTCTCTCTCTTTCTCTCTCTCACACTCTCTCTCTCTCTCTCTCTCTGTCTCCCCTCACAGACTCTATCGGAGCTGCATGGTGAATTGAAGTACATTACAGACGTTGTTGTGCAGGTAAGAGACTAGTGTAAAGCTCAGAGAGGGATGTCCTCTCACTTAAGGTTAAAAAATAATCCTTTTGTGCTGTCAGACAGAAAAGTCACTTGGTATCAAATTTCAAGTCGTCAGTAAAGGAATTGCTCATAACAAAAATAAAATAAAAATGTGCAGTGAAAAAATAAACTTCTTAACTGTACTGTTTTTAAAAATATGAAATGCCACAGGAATAGTGCCTTCTGAATTTTAGTGCATGGGTTTAGAGGAGGAGACTTTGAATGTGCATTTCCATTTTCATACAAAAGGAATGGTTTCAAAGGCCACAAATTTCTTGAAGAATAAGTGCTGTTAAGAAAGTGGTATTGGGAAGATACCAAACATTTCAATAACACACCATATGCTTTGCAACCATTGGTTGTAAAAAGCACTTTATAAAAAAATTGAATTGAATTTAATATTCTTTGTATATGTATGTCTAACCTCCCCTCCCCTCTACTGTCCTCTTCATCTTCATTTTCCTCTTCCTCTTCCGCTCTGCTCCAGCTCAATGCCTTTGACAGTCGCCATCTGGATGAGATCCACTTTGACGTGCGCCTGCTGGCTTTCCAGAAGGCCATTAAACACATCAATGAAATGAGCGTGCTGGACATGAAATATCTCACCGCTGTCATGCACAACTGCTTCCACTCCTTTGAGGTAATTAGAAGTGGTGTGTGTGTGTATGCGCAAGATTTTGTAGTTGTGTTATATTATCTATAAGCTTCAACACACAGTTAATGTCCCTGCTTGTTCTCTTGGGTATGTTAGGCAGTGCAAAAACTATTGTATGTCCTAATTCTTTATTTCTGTGCGCACTAGATTGGGGACATGTCTCTAGCGGACAACGCCACCCTCTGTCTTTCGGCTGTAATCACCCACTTGGCTGCAGTGGGCTGCCCTGAGCAGGAGTATAAGGAGATTGTGCAGTATACTGTGCTGGATGCAGTGAGGAGGGGGCTGAAGAGCAAAACGGAGGTATTTAAATCTACCCAGAACTGTTTGTACACATCATATTCACTAGGAATCTAGGCATAGAACTTGTAGAAACCTAGGCATGTTTCTTTTCTCCTGCAGAGTGTGAGGAATGATTACACCACAGTTCTGGCCTGCCTGGTTAAAACCTTCCCCAATCGTGCAGAGTTCAGGGACCTCGTGCAGCTCACCAACTACACTGACCCAGAGTCCGACTTCTTTGAGCACATGAAGCACATTCAGGTAAAGGCACAGAAATCCCTCACATTCTGAGTTTTCAAATTCAGGAATCATAAAACATTTTTCTAGCATTGGCCCTGTGCCCTAATTCAGAATGAAACACAGCATGAGGGACGGTCATTGGTCAGTGATGGGTGGTAGTGGTGGGAGGGGGAATTGAAATCGAAAATTTCCCACCTGCTGGTGCATGATGACGTACCCGAAAATCAGAAGGTGGGCAAACGTCTTAGCGGAAGATTACAGGATATGTAAAGCCGTAATGAGACCCTGTAGTAAGTGTCTGTTCCCTGTAGCAGTGATTACTAAGTCCAGTATTGGAACCTCCACCTGCACTGTAGAGTTTTTCCTGCTCTGTTCAGCTCAGTGAAGGGTTGATTATTAGATAATGATATGATTTGACTTTTGCTGTGAAAGTGATACAGTCCTAAAGGGCAAATGGACTAATACAGGCATCCACACATCCATCCATCCGCTTTCTCTTACTTTATCTATTCTCCCCCCTCTCTGTCTACCTCCCTCTGTCTCTCTGTCTATATCTCTCTCCCTCTGTCTCTCTCTCTGTGTCTCCCTCCCTCTCCCTCTGTCTCTGTCTCTATCTCTCTGTCTTCCTCCTTTTGTCTCTCTCCCTCTGTCTTTCTGTCTCTGTCTCTCTGTGTGTCCCCCTCCCTTTCTCTCTCTCTCTCCCTCTCTCTGTCTCTCTCTGTCTTCCTCCTTTTGTCTCTCTCCTTATGTCTCTCTGTCTGTCCCTCTCTCTCTCCCCCTCTATCTCTCTCTGTCTATCTCCCTCTTTCTCTCTCTCTCTCTTTTTCTCTCTCTCTCTCCCTCTCTCTCTCTCCCTCTGTCTCTCTGCCTCTCTCTCTCTGTCTCTCTGTCTCTGTCTCTGTATGTGGAGTGCAGGTCCACCGGAGAGGAAGAGCCCTCCGCAGGTTTGCTAAGCAGCTGACTGAAGGCACGGTGGTGATGTCGTCCCGCTCCTTGCAGAACTACATAATGCCCTATGCCATGATCGCCCTGTTTGATGAGAAACTGCTCAAGGTAGATATGACAACTGATTTTTTTCTGGGGGGTTGCATTCATCTATGATTTTTATTTAATGTGTCTATGATTATTAGTGTATACTGTCTGGTTTTAACAGTAAAATATTATTTTGTTTTTGCAGCATGAAGCTATGACGTCTGCCGCAATTGAAGTTGTTGGAGCTGTATGCAAATGCCTTACTTGGTCAAAGTACCTCTACCACCTCAAGCACTTTATCCATGTGCTGCAGATGGGACTAGCTGAGCAGAAACTGGCAGTGAGGTGTGTGTCTGTTCTGGGTCTTTGAGACTAATGAGCTCAGTCTGAATGTAAAGTTAACTGTGTTGGAATTTTCCACAGTTTGCTGGTGACTGTTCTGGAAGCATTCCACTTTGACCACAAGACTCTGAGCAAAGAAATTGAGGCGGCCAAGAATAAAAACGCAGATGGTGAGTGTGAGAAATAGCGAAATGCCAGACCTATTTCGAATGCTATCCTGCTGTTACCATCTCTGATAGATCATGACATCATCTGCCTTGATGATTACTGACAACTTTCAAAAGAGACCACCCTTTAGTTTATTTCATTTACTGTCAAATTGGCCATTAAGCATTAATTTATTTTATTTAACACTTAAATATCCTTTAACTTTTTTAATTTTTTCATATATATATATATATATATATATATATATATATATAGATGTAGATGTGTGTGTGTGTGTGTGTGTGTGTGTGAACAATTCCTTTCATAATGAGATTTTCATGCAATGTAAAGGAGCATGATGTTTATAGATGCTTATAGTCTGTGCATTGTGGTTAACATATTTATGCAGAGCCAAATGCTGTGGATGTCACGGCAGAAGAAGAGGAGCAAGCAGAAGTCATGGATTCAGATGAGAGTGATGTTGAGGATGCTATGGAGACTAATGATGCTGAAGGTGATGCTGAAGCTGTTGCCACTGAGACAGATGCCATGGATACAGAAGTCAGTGACTCTGCCAAGACAAAAGCAGGCAAGAAAAGTGAATTAAAGACAGCTCCTCCTGTAGTTAGCAGCGGCCTTCCGCAGAGCAAAGAGGAACTGGAGGATCTTATCTCCTGCATTCACAGAACTGTCTCTCAGAGCGTCCTTCCCAGACTACACAAGTGCCTTATAGCCAAGGTCAGTGCTCAGGCTATCCTCATCATAAGCAATCATTTTGAACTGCTTTAACCGCTTGGGTTTAATGGGCTGAAAGGCTTGTCTGGAAATGCAAAAGAAGCATTTTTGTTTTTATTTGCAGGTGAAAAGAGATGATGAACATAAGACAATGAAGTCGAAGGATGTGAAAGAAGAAGAAGTGGCTAGAGTGCCCATTGCCTTCGCTATGGTCCGACTTATGCAGTCTCTTCCGCAGGAAGTCATGGAGACCAACTTGCCTGGGTGTGTATATCAGAATTAGAAAAACTGTATTGACAGGTATTGCTGACATTAGGGATGCACAGTAATATCAAATTATTGTGTTAACAGATAATCGCTTTAAACAATTATCAGCATTGGACAGATGTTTAGATTTAAATAGTATAAGTGATATCTGATATATATTGGTAATGCTATGCTCCTGTCTTCAAATGTGTCCATTTTTAATTCACTTGTTGCATTCTCTGTAATGCTAGAAGATTCAGATGTAGAAAAAGCCACATTTGTGTTTCTGCTAAATCATTTTAAAATGATTCAAGCAAGTTTTGTTTTTTATACAAGCTAAGTGCACATCTCTGCTAAAGGTGAAAATATAAACTTTCTTCCCAGCACTTACCATTTATGAACAAATCAACCAAATTCACTGAGTGTAATAACTTAATTTTAACAGATGGAAGGGCAAGTAAGCCTAGTAAGTCATTTCAAGAACTGACTGTTCACTTACTGCCTAATATATCCCACCCCTTGACAGGTGTCATTGTAATGAGACAGTTAATGTTGTTCACCTCCCCTGTCAGTGGAGTTAACATTATGGCTGATCTGTGTAAAACTGAATTCTGTGATCTGTACACACAGTGATCAAAAACACTTTTGATGAAATAAGTCACATTAATGGTTTCATAGATGACTTTGCTATTGGGTTATGAAAAGATCAACAAAAGCATGTATACCTTTGAGAAAAAAAATGTTTTATGTTTTACCCTACATTATTTTGTGCCCTGCTGTCCCCTTATCCCAACCCAGTGCTTTATAAATGTTAATATATCAGCATCAACAGATATGGCAGTTAAAAGGATTGGATATTGGCACAATTTTGACAGTGTTGCGTTCCTAACTGTCATGCCAGAAACTGCTTTGACATGGTACTTGACAGTCAGTATGTAAAACATGTATAGCTTGTGAAAGACATTCATTCATTCATCCCTGTAATTCATGTCCACACCAATTAGCTTATGCAAGAAGGGGGTGCAAACCCATAACCCCATTTAACTTCAAGTGATATTTGAAACTGATGAGTAAATAATACAGATAGTAGACGAATACGTTGTTGTAGAGGCAACTTATGTTGTTGTTTCAGCTTGTTCCCCTCACAGTGCTGTCATATTACATCTTATATTTTCCATTTTTATTTTCCATTGACACCTTATATTTTACATACACAGTGTGCTCCTGAGAGTCTGTGTCCACCTCAGAAGTCGATTCCAGGAGATCCGTGATGTAGCTCGAAACACTCTGATCAAGATTATTGAGGCTTTGGGACACCATTACCTACATTATCTTCTCAAAGAGATGCAAGGTGTTCTTGTGAAGGGTTACCAGGTAACAACAACCAGACTTGGTTGTAGACTTATGCATACCTGCATACTTCTGCTAGGACATGTAGTTATTTATGGTGTTCTTCAGATCCATGTGCTGACCTTCACTGTGTACCACCTGCTCACAATCCTGAGACCATCCTTGAAAGCAGGAGACCTTGACACTTGCTTGGACATCCTAGTAGAGGTGAATCATACTGTCTGTAAAATGTTTATATGGGCTGTGAAGCTGTGAATAAGTGTTATGAGTTAACTGACATTGAGAAATCTCCCCAGATGTTCAACAACGAGTTGTTTGGGTCTCTTGCTGAGGAGAAAGAGATCAAAGGCATTGCTTCTAAGGCAATGGAGGCCCGTCACAGCAAGAGCTCAGACTCCTATGAGCTGTTGGCCCAGTTTTGCAGCCAGGAGCGGGTTACTCAATTGATTGTGCCACTCAAAGAGGTAAGAATGTAATCAGGCACTAGTCTCAGTCTCAGATGCTCTGCGGATGCTAAAGTTACATGGACTGTCTGTTCTATGTGTACAGCTGCTGTTTCTCAGTGATCCCTGAGAAGATCCCAAATTTAATATCATTTTTTGTGCAGCCTTAGCTATAGTGATGCGCATGTTGACCCATAATCCGTGCATTGGGTGGGTTTGGGTCAACTTATTAAAAAATTTCAGGGAATGGATCAAAAAGTGACAAAGTAGAATTACTAACATACAGGCACATTGTGATTCAGGTTGGGTTTTCTGTAAAGGGGGCATTTGGCTGACGCTCTTATCCAGAGCGACTTACAATCATTAGTTACAGGGACAGTCCCCCTAAAGCAAGTGAGGGTTAAATGTCTTGCTCAAGGACACAATGGTAGAAAGTGGGAGTTTGAACCTACGACTTTGTAGTCATCAGGTTCACAGGCAAGGATTTTATCCACTAGGCTACTACTACCCCTAACATCCTGTAGGACCGCCCGAACAGGGACTTGAATCCTGGACCCTCAGATTAGAAGTCTGATGCTCTACCAACTGAGCTATCATTGATTATGTCATTCTGTCATCGATTAACTAATTTTTATGGGTCAGATGGGGTAATGTTATAAAAAACATGCATCACTGATGCTATAAATGTCAGTTAAATGTCCCCTTCTTGTTCTTGGTGATGTTTGACTGATGGCACAAAATATGTCTAACCTGATCAAATGGTTGAGCAACAAATGATAGAAGGACTAAAGGCTGTCCCTGTCTTATTTTTCTGCATTTGTCTGGCTAGGTGTTGGAAAATACAGTCAGCCTGAAGGTGTCGAGACGAGTGAACAGTGTCTTTAGGAGAGTGGTAGCAGGGCTTCTGTTGAACCAGAGCATGACCCCTCAGTCCATTCTTCTGCTGAGCCACGGCCTGGTCAGCCAGAGCCTGCCTCTCATCACCAGCAAGAGCAAGTATGTTACACAAACACACACACACACAATCAGAATTTCCCCAAACTGTATGTCGCTTTGGATGGGAGCATCTGCCACATGAATGTAATGTCATGTAATCAAGTGGTTATAGAGTTCAGTTATGTCTGAATAACAAGATTCTCCTGTTCGGTACAGACAGAAACCCGCTCTTCCTCCGGACCCCCGTCTGCCCCCTCCAAGCTGCCTGCTGTTACCACCTACCCCGAAGCGAGGAGGGGAAAAAGCAGCTGTTAGCAGCAAAACCAACATGCACATCTTAGTGGGCACCGGGCTTAGTGTGGGTATACAGAAGAGAATCATTTTTCATCCATATACATCCGTATTCAGACATTTTTGTTTTCTTATTTAATGTACTGCCAGTGCAATAAATATAAGGAAAAATTGAGATTTTATAGGGAAGAAAATAATCAGATACCACAAATGAATAATACTAGTATTTTTTTTTTTATCAGAGCCGTTGTTGGCAGTTATGACTGTGAAATGCTACTGGGAGAAAGTAATTAGCTTTTTTTAGCACTATGGTTCTGTGTTGGCCCATTTCTTGTAGCAAACCGTCTTGAGTTCCCAAAGAGAATTACATACTTCTTTATTCATATTTATAAGTATGAATAAGTAGATTAAAAAATTGTATACATTTGAATGGGATATAGGCACCAAAAAACTTAAATGTGAAATTTCCCCTCCCTGTAGACACAATTTTTTGATTTCTTGGTCATTTTTAGGTCATAAATACTTATACTGGGATGTGTAACTTACAGTGTGTGTCTTCTTTGTATGTCCAGTTGCTTCACTCCAGTCTGAAAAGTTCAAAGATCAACTCCTCAGTGGCATCAGTACGAGAGATGTTGGACCCGTTTGTCTCTCTGCTGCTGGACTGTCTCGGTTCCATGCATGTGAAGGTTTGTCCCATGTCTTCTATAGGGAGTGGCTCTGCATTTGTTCATGCATTTACTGAACTGCATTTGTGTATATTTTTGCACATGTAATGCTACTGCACTCCATCAGATTGCTTTTCTACTTTCTTCTCAATTGAATGCATGTGTGGGCGCTGCTTGTGTATGTTTTTTATGCTTAAATGACCTTTGAATATAAGTGGCACGCACATGTGTGTAGGTGATCACAGAGGCTCTGCAGGCTTTTATCTGGATCCTGAAGTTTCCTCTGCCTGCTGTGGAGCAGACAGCTGATGAGCTCACCAAGCAGCTCTTTGTCCTGCTGAAGGATTACGCTAAAGCAGGGGCTGGAAAAGGAGAGAACTTTGAGCTTGTCCAGAACTGCTTTAAGGTATTCAGAAGTACAAACACTCTTAATGTTTGCATCTTCTAGATGAAATGTCATTTTTGAACAGTATTAGTGTTTTAAAGCTCTTATCTGAAGGGACAGTCTTAGTTTAGAACAACTGAGCCATGAATGTACAGAATCTGAAACTGTAAAATGTCATTGCTTTCATAAATGATCTGTTTTTTCAGAACCTAAAAACTGCAGTGACATGTAAAACAGCCCTATGTCTACATATCAAACCACTTCTTCCATAAGCAGCAAACAGAATAGTTCAGAAGCTGCTGGAAAACATTCGAAACAATGGGTGTTAACTGTAGAGCTAAAATTACCACTCCCTCTGCTACAGTATGGTCACTCTGCCATTCACTGACAAAGCTGTGTCCTTTGTTTTTAGGTGACACACAGAATAGGATTTTAGTGTCATAAAACCAAATCAATAGTTCATTCAGCAAAAAAACAAAAAAACTTGGTCTCAGCACTTTCAGCCAACTCTAATGAACACACTCATAAATCTTCTGAACTGTAGGTGCTGTGGCTTTGTAGTAATTTGTAAAAATGTACGACAGCAAAGTCAAGATGAAAACAAGACATTCTGGACTTGGGTCATTCAAGACGCATAGTTTGTCTATGACTGTTTCAACTACAATAAACAACAAACTGGTGGATTTTTATATTTTCTCTATTGTGCAAAAACAGGTTAAAAAGTCAGTTTTCACTGTTAAAAAGACATCAGTTTCAACCCTTTTTTTTTTTTTTTTTTACACATAATGTCCCACAGAAGAGCTTTTTATATGATTTGTATTGTACTGCAAAGTATTCTTTATTAATTGGTTTAAAAAGAAACAGTTCTTACATACTGTATTATATATTCTAATAAAATTTTCAGATTTTGAAATATTTGAGAGTGCAGCCCTGACTAATTCACAGGGGATTCTTTCACAATGTGAAAATGTTTGAGTCATCAAAATTTCTTTCCTTTTTGTTTTTTAGGCCATAACGGTCCTAGTAAAGAGTGTGACCAAACACCGCATCTCTGATACGCAGCTGCAAGTGCTGCTGGGTTATGCAGAGGAGGACATCTATGATAATTCTCGTCAAGCCACTGCATTTGGACTGCTTAGGGTAACTTAAAGCACTGAGTTGGTTTGTTTGTTTTTTTTTAATTAACTGTATACTCTATACTCTTCACTGTAACCATATTCAGTGCAGCTTCTAGCTGAGGTTGATAGCTGCCAACTTGTGAACGTTCCTATTTCTGAGCTTTGAAAATCATCCAAGCCTCTAAATGAAGTTCGAAAACATTTCAGATTTTTGTCCTTTATAGGGCTGTAAGGATTGTTCACTTGTTTAATATGTGTGTGGTGATTTTAGGCGATCCTGTCCAGAAAGCTAGTGGTGCCAGAGATGGAAGAGGTGATGAAGAAAGTGGCTAAACTGTCTATCAATGGATCAAATGAGCAAGTGCGAGTTCGCTGCAGACAGGTAAATCCACTTCAGTAAATTACCACAATTTACTGGCAACCATAAAATTCTGAGGAATTTATGATGTTCTTAGAAGACTATAAATAAAACACACTAAATAATACAATTAAAGGGAATTTCGCCATTTTTTCTAGATTCAGCTGTTAGGATGGAAATAAAGTTGTTTCGTAGTTTAATGTGAAATAGCACATTTCACTCTGGAAACTCAAGGATGTACATTTTCCTTATAGCAGTAGTGATAGGAACCTGGGATCATGATATCCGCAATGCAAGTTTAGCCCTTTTATTTACTTTTCAAAATGTCCAGTGTTTTTGCTGTGTTTTTATATATGATGATAATGGAAAGTACAGGTTTTTGGGGGGACTAGTTTGCCCATACGTTTTTCTCTCTGCCAGGAAGAAATTTAAAATGGATTATTTATAAGATATATTTCACACGACAGAGATATTTTAAAAATGACTCGCATAAGGCTGAGTAGTTGTAAACATTATGTGTAATAAGCTTCTGTGAGGTAGTTTTATGGACATAAAAGACTCCTGGACAGACTATTGTTATTTATACAGCATTAATGCATTCTAACACAGCTGGCATTTTCAAATTGTTGATGCTAGATTGGATCCGTTGGAGGGACGGGAGGGACACTCTGCACATCACCAGACATTTGTTGGCCAGACATTTGTGTTCCTCCCTCATTATAGATACAGAAAACTTAGTAAAGAATTTAGCTTGTTATTTCTCAAAAAAAAAAAAAAAGCTTTGATCTTTTCACATCTTTTCATGTGATGTCTTTATTTTGCACCATATTTTGGAGAGTACCATCAAAAAGAGTATCAGAAAGTTTCAGTATCAATAAGAGTATCTGTAAGTATAGATATCAGTAAAATCCTAACGATACTTGTCCCTTTACAACATTGGTTGCCTTTCACATCAAACGACTCTGAATGTCTTTGTTTTTCACTTTAATTAAATAGATATTTAAAAAAAAAAGGCTGGTTGAAATTAGTTCAGTTGTGATGCTAATCATTTCAACTGCCTCGTGAATCTTGAACTGTTTTAGAAGCCTATTCAATGACATTTCTTATTGTTTTACTTCTCTCAGATCTACCTGAAGTATCTCATGGACTATCCATTGGGGAAAAAGCTGAGGAGCCATTTCGACTTCATTGTTGCACAGCTCTCGTAAGTCTCAGCGAAACATTGTCATGGAGCTCTGAAGACTGTTTTACAATTGAACACTAAACGTGCATACACTATGAATGTGAACGATATTTTTTCATTTCTGCAGTTATGAATACGACACTGGGAGACAGTCTGCTCTCGAGATGATGGCCTTCATTTTCCAGACATTCCCTCAGGTATCTTCTTACTTCCCTGACAGCGATAAAGTTCTTTGTTTTTAAGACAAAGCTGATGTGTGGACCTGTTTTATTGATATGTTCCACAGCCTCTTCTACTGGAGCACTGTGGTCTGTTCTTTGTGCCGTTGTCGTTGACCATGGTCAATGACGATTCACCACGCTGTAAGAAAATGGCTTCCCTCACCATCAAATCATTGCTGGGTCAGCTAGACGTGAAAAATAAGAACTTAATGTTCACCTTGGTCAACAGCTGGCTGACCGGAGAGAAGGTGAGCTGAAAAAAAAGTCCATGCTTTCAAATTTAAAAAAGGTCTCTTTGTAAGGACCATATTCTAACTTGTGTTCTGTGCGTGGGTGCGTGTGCGTGCGTGCGTGTGCGTGTGTGCGTGTAGATGGCGCTGCGGAGGCTGGGGGCTCAGGTGTGTGGGCTGTTTGTAGAAGTGGAAGGAGAAACATTTAATCGCAGGCTGGATTCTCTGCTGCCTCTTATAGAGAAAGAGATTCACACTAACAACTTTGAAGATGTGAGTACTGTGTGTGAGAGTTATGAATGTGTGTTGTTTTTCTGACCATCACAGCAGGAAGGTAAAGTTTCTCTGTAATACACGAATATATTGTAGCTTTTTGGGAAAAACAGGGAAAAAAAAATATTCAAAAATGTAACTTGGGAAGGAAAGATGTTGAACTTTTAGTGTAATTTAATGAAAAAGATTAGTAATCTTGGACCGTATCTGTTGGTCTATTCAACATGGCATTTTCACAAAGTGCAGCTGGCAAAAAAAATGAATCTTACAAAAATGTTTTGTCTCCATGTTTGTATCTTTTCCTTTTTAAGATAATTTGAAAATGCCACCTACCAACCGAAATTGTGCGGAATGACTTGAAATAAAATCTCTTTGCCCTGACTTACTTTAAAAGTTAAGAACAAAAACTTTTTTGGAAATCCCAAGTTTTTCCTCAACAGCAATGATATATGAACAGGGCTGTGATGAATTCCTAAGGGTTAATTAATTAATTGCTGCAATGTTACTACATCAGATTGAGGAAGAAGAGGATGAAAAGGCTGCGGACAGGCTGCTGTTCTGCTATCTCACGCTCATCACCAAACTTATCAAAAGCTGCGGCTTCTTGGAGCTCCACAAACCTGCTGACACATTGTCTAGCATCTGGGGTACGTACACATAAAGACACACACCTACTTTTGAATTATTTTTTTCTGTCTACTGTCACTGATCCCGTGTTTTTCAACTCTCAGGTCACATTGAGGCTCACCTGCGTTATCCCCACTCATGGGTGTGGTTAACTACCTCTCAGGTCTTTGGCCTGCTGTTTGCCGCCCAGAAGCCTGAGGAACTGCTTTCTCTGTGGCGCTCAGAGGGAAACGCCCACAAAACTGACCAGCCTGTGGCCTCCTCATTCCTCTCAGCCAACCTGGACAAGAAGGTAAAGGTCTACAAAGCCTTAGGCTTATTATAGGGCTGAAGAGGCACAAATATTTTCAACCTATTGTAGACATAGATCTCATTTATTCAGCGCTGTATGGACTTAACAGTCTGGTCCTTTGCCACTTGCCACACAATGATGATAAACCTACTTCACTGGACTAGACTTTAATATGCACTTCTATGTAAGGTGCATATCCACTATGTGGATGTTAGAATTTGGCCCTCACTGAACAATGTTATGAGCTTATTAGATGCTGGTATACCTACTGAAGTCTTTTACTCTTTCCATCTTTCTCAGATGAGGGAGCTGGTCTTGTCGTTCTGTCACCAGCTGCAGTCAAAGTTCCTAGACGTTGCTGCTGGCGAGCAGGTAAGTGATTGGGATGTAACCCATCAAGCACAAATAAGTAACCCATGAAGCACAAATATAAGACTATGACATGGAATGTAATGAGCTCTTATATTGTGATCTTGTCTACAGGTAGTAAAGAACCTACTCTTCATATCCAAGGTGATCTACCTCATCTCGCCCGAGTCTGACTTGGTAGAGAATGGCAAAGAAGAAGGAGTAGAGCATGGAGAAACAGGGGATGAAAAAGAAGAGGAAGATGAGGAGAAAGATGAGGCGGAGGAGCAGGAGCAGGAGCAGGAGCAGGAGCAGGAGCAGGATGACAATCGGCCACCCTCTTTGCTGTGGGTGATGAAGAAGCTGTCACTGCTGGCCAAAAGAGAAGCCGCTGACACACCCAAAGTGCCACTGAAGGTGTGTTGTTAAATTCAGAACATACTACATTTTCTCCACAAGTCTAAGTCAGTGGTTCTCAGTCCTGGTATTAAAGTGCTCAACATGTTTAATCATCAGCAGGTGCTGCATTTAAATACCAAAAAAAGGTGCCAGTGTGTGGCCAAATTATAAAATGCTGATTTTTAAAGGAGCCTAATTATGCATATAGACTATAATGTCTCCTACTAGGAACAATATTTTTTCCTAACAGGATATTTAAAGGTACTTTGAAAATGATCTGAGCCTACTTCTAGCAGTTAAATTTCTGAATAGTAATATCCTGGTGTTATGGAACGTGGCCCTGAAGTTAGTAGCTCTAAGTTGCAGGTGGCTATAAGATACATTTGCTGTTTTCTTTCATTTTTTGCAGAGAACATGCGCGTTCAAGTTCTTGGGAGCCATGGCTGTTGACTTGGGCAGAGAGCGTATCAGCCCTTACCTGACAACCATCATTGCTCCACTGTACAGAGAACTGGACAGCACATATGCTGACCAAGGTAGCTACATCTTTATGCAGTCATTTAGAAACTATTACACTTCCCACTCCGTGGCTAATGGTGGTATTACATTCATATGGACTTTAAATAGTTTCCTAAGTGTTCTAATCTGTCTTGATTATGTCAGACCCCACATTAAAGAACCTGGCACAGGAGCTCATCGAGCTGCTGAAGAAGCTGGTGGGCCTGGAGAAGTTTTCGCTTGCCTTTGCTGCCGTGCAGAAGGAAGCCACACAGAGACGAGCCACACGCAAGAAACACAGGGCCCTGCAGGCAAGTTTTTCACAAAGAAAATACTTCGATCAGTCTGAATGTTATTTACACAGCAGCAAAACTTGTCTTGTCTGTGCTATTATGGTGGTTATTAGAATTTTCCCCTTCTGTTTTTCAGGCTGTTGCCAATCCTGATGTTGCTGCCAGAAAAAAGATCAAGAAGCACCAGAAGAAAACTGAGGTTAAGAAGAGAAAAGCTGAGTTTCTGCGGCCAGGACACAAAGCAAAGAAACACAAAAGCTCCCTGAGGGACTTGGCTATGGTGCAGTAATAACTCCCGCATTGCCTGGCAGCCTTTTATATGCCTGAAATTATGTAATTAAACGGCTGTCAAGCTGGTCACCGTATCTGACTGCAAGTAATTTGATGGCTGGTTTTGGCAAGCTTGCTTGTGGATTACAAGATTCCAATGTTGTGGTCAGTATGAGATTATGTAACATCTCTGTAGTGGTTACATGGAATTGTGCAGTTTAATGTACATTGTTTTCTTAATAAATAAATGCATATGTATGCATAACCTAAGGTCAGCCATAGTGTAGTGCAAAACAACAAACATGGCTTATACAAGAAGTTTATTGACCATAGATTTCAGTGTTAACACAACCCAGTCTTAATTCTCCACTGTACATGCTTGTATATAAATATGCAATGACAAATCCATCGCCTACAAATGACAATTAGTCTTAAATAACAAACCACTAAAATACCAAAGTTAGATACCAAAGCTGCAAGACTGATTAAGTATTCAAAGGGGCAGAAGTGACTAAGGCAGGAGTGAAATGTCCTGGCCACAGTCTGGCCTGCAAAGGGGCAAAATACAAGAAGCAAAAAACTCTCACAAGACACAGATGTAGTGGATATGTCTCACAGGAGAAAACAGGTCTAACGAGAACCAGTCTGGACAATCATCAAAACTTATACAATTTATTTTCTGGAGCTTGTATTCAGAGTCCATCTGAGCTGGGTACCGTTTGCCGTTCAGTTTTTTTTTTTTTGTTTGTGGCCATACTGCCACTCAACTGTTCCGTTATTCCAGTATCTCCTCCTAATTGAGGGGTCAGGAAATGACTACGGCCTTCATATAATGGGGAGGAATGCAGTCACTGGTCCAAAGGGCACTCAGCAAGTCTTTCAACAGAGGCTCAGAAGACAGGAGTATTTACAGGGAGTGGTGTATGCAATTACTGCCTGCTCTTCAAGGACTCCACCAGCCTGTAGAAAAACAGTGTAAGCAAAGGCTCTAACACTTTTTAAAAAGGTAATAAAAAAAGACTTCAATCCATAACGGACATCCTTTTGCAAATGCTTACCATTCCATGGCCTCATCCAGGCCCGTTCCTTTGGTAGCAGAGGTTTTGAAAATCTGCCACTTCCTGTCTTTGAGTGCAGGTAAGCCTAGGGAGTTAGCCACCTCCGTGGGCGTCATTGCTTGCTCCATATCCTGCTTGTTGGCAAACACTACTAGGATGGCCTTCTTTAACTCTTCCTCCTGTAGGGAGATTACCAATGTCAAAACTGCACAAAAAAGCATATACCTGCCTTTACAATGACACCAGCCATGAGACCTACCTCCAACATAGCCACCAGTTCAGACTTTGAGATACCCATCCTGTCACGGTCACTGCTGTCCACAACATAGATCACAGCATCTGTGTTGGAGTAGTAGCAGCGCCAGTATGGCCTAGGGAAGAGAAATTAAATATTTTAGCTTGCCAGAACAAAAGCTTAAACTAACCACATACTAATTTTAAAGTAATAAAAAAAAAAAAAAAAAAAAAAAAAAAAAAAAATCTTCAAAGACCTTACCTGATACTTGTCTGCCCACCAAGATCCCATACTTGGAATTTCAGGTTCTTGTAAGTGACTGTTTCGACATTGAAACCAATAGCTGTGTTTGGAGAGAAATTGAGTTTGATAATGTAGATAAGGCCAGCTTCATTGTTTAAATACTTTAGTTGATTATTAACACGTGGCACAAAAGACTTACTGGGTATTGTAGTGACAACTTCTCCGACTTGCAGTCTGTAGAGGATGGTAGTTTTTCCGGCTCCGTCCAAACCCAAGATAAGAATCCTCATCTCTCTTGTGCCAAAAAGGCCAGAAAACAAGCTGGAGAAGAAGCCCCCTGATTTAAAACAAAAACAAAAACAAAAAAAAAGATGATCAGCTTCATCACTGCAAATTTCCCACTTGTGGGACTAATAAAGGATTATCTTATCTTACTAAACTATTCAGCCGGGTAGTTTAGTAGCTGGGTAGCGGGGCAGCTGGTGGCCTAGTGGTTAGGGAGTTCGCCCTGTGACCAGAAGTTCATGGGTTTGAATCCCAGGACTGCCAGTGGCACCTCTGGTACCCTTGAGCAAGGCACCGTCCCCACACACTGCTCCCTGGGCGCTGTGTTCCTGGCTGCCCGCTGCTTCACTTGGTGAATGGTTTAAATGCAGAGGAAGAATTTCGCGCTGTTCACACTGTGTGCTGTGGTGTGTTCATGTATGACAAAAGGTCACTTTACACTTACACACAGTAACACTATCTTCATGCAGAGGTGGGTAGTTATATTTACTCAATTACATGTACTCAAGCAAAATCTTGATATATTTCCAGAGTATTTTCAAATGACAATACTTTTACCTCTAGTATTTATAAAGAAAGGATTTTTTTAAAAGTTACATTTTTTAATTTACATTTAGTTACTTATTTTGTGTGTATATTTTATTGTTGCTTTGGTAACAGCATCTTACTGCCAAAATTTGTCTCATACCTCTGAAATGTACATAAAACACAATAGAAATTTTAAAAACTTCAGGTCCAATGCTGACAGATACTGGAGGTCCAATTCGGTCCTTTAGAAAGTGTTTTTCAAAGCCTGGTACTATAACTCCTACTTTTTGAGTCACCATTGCACTGAAGTTAGAATTATTTTACTTGAACAGGTGTTTAGTTACTCAACCAGTCTCTGGTCTAGTGCAAGCTGTGTTATAATACGTAACTACAGTACACAAACGTACATAATGACTGACTAGCATTCTTACCTGTCTGGTTTTCACCCAGACAGGCAGGTTTTTTACCATGCGTCTGGGTCACTTACTATCATTCTGTAAAACATGACCTTTATTCGCAATCAAAGGATCTGGAAAATCAAAGGGGTCTGGAAGTCTCATAAACCAGTCAGTCTAATAAAACCTGCCAAAGAAGATCAATCAACTTAATCACCACATAAATGCTAACCGAATGGGACAGCTCTGCCACAGCCAAACTTGAGCCAAAGATAACCATGCTTATTGCCAAGAATCCGACCAACATTGGGCTGTGAAGAAGCAGAACTGTTCTATCTGGAAAGATGGACCGCCATCCATTACTTTAGGGAGAAGTTTAGATGAGTGTTTGTGATCCAGAAATGAATCATCCAACATCAGTACCTTCACTAAAGCTCCTGCAATGAACAACACTCCAATGTCCAAGTAGAGCAAAGAGTAGAGACTCTTATGGCAGTGCCAAGACATATAACACAAATTAAAAACAAGTCTACTGGAATTGTGGGCACTCTGCTATGTGTGTGAAGGGAGTGTGTCCTCTTTTGTTGAACATGTGGCAACTCTTTAGACCGATTCCTCAAACTAGACTCCTTCACAATGGAGCTCGCTAGCTACATTTGCCCAAGCAGCTGATTTAAATGGCTGCTAATTTAAGTGTACTGACTACATACTGATTACAATCTGATGACACAGTGATACTGATTCACCAGACACATTTAAATAACAAAATATTTCTTATATTATATATCCAGGCGATTCAAACGAATAAAAGTCATTAGAAAGTGAGCTAAGCTAAGCTAGGCTAACCCAACTAACCAACAACCTCACAATACTAACATTTCATGTAACGTTACTCCTTTAAACTTATTTTATGGATGATCTGGAACAAATCTGTTTCTTGAATCATAGGTGGTCTGTATTATTATTGACCTGAAGAAACCTGGGTAAGAGCCAAGAGCTTCATCAGCTAGCGTTAGCCAACAACCTAGCAATAACAACACAGTGGTAGCTAAGTTAGCCTTCCTGATGGTGTAACAGCGTTGAAATAGTTTCAGTCTACGAATAGAATATCGCGACTTTAATAAAACTTCTCTATTTTGCTGTGTTATTAAAAGTAAGCTGTAAAACTCACCCATTCTGCTGTGAGTCTCAGTCCCGTGCTCAGGTTCCGACTTCGAAGTTCTAAATGACGTGTCAAACCACGGAGTGTTTGAGTTTCGCAGCGCTGCCACCGATCTGCGCAGAATCACTAAAAAGGCTGCGCAGTACTAAACTTTTATATGAGAAACATTAATGATGACATCAATGAAAAAATGACAGCCAATCTTCTTTTTTTTATTAAGACACGCGATCTGTTTATTATTATTGTTGTTGTTGTTATTATTGTTCTTCTTCTTCTTATTATTATTATTATTATTACGACTGCTACAACAAGTAATAATAACAACAACAATAACAACAACAACAATAACAATTTTAAAAATGAGTCATATACAAATGGCTTATGTCATGTATTTCGGTCTTCTTCTTACTAAAATAAACCTTGTAAAAGCATGTACTGTAGAATGCCAATTCTTCCTACTGATGGTATAAAAACTCTCCCTCGGAGGATTTCAGTTCTAATTTACAGAAACATCTCCAGGTAAGCGACACTTTCAAGCTGAAATTCACTCTACAAACTTTGCTTACTTTTTAGCGACCCTGCATCCCTTTCATTCAAACACAGCATGTGCCGTTTTACGCGGGTGGGGATACAGTGGGGGTATTTATTTATGTATGTATGTGTATGTATGTATGTGTGTATGTATGTATGCATTTATTTATTTATTTATTTATATTTTAAATCTAGCTTTGATTTGCTTCTAATAAACTTTCCAGTTTGCAGTGAGCGTCCACCTTCACTCGCTTTAGTTTTGGCTGAAATGATTCACCATCTATGTGTTGTAGCCGCACGAGCTCTTTGTTAAAGAAATGACACTGAACGTGAACTCCACCCTCACCCCCACCAACCTTTTTTGACACAGTGGTGGCCAAATCAATAGTGCTAATGAAAGAAAAAATACACTATAGGCTATATTTATTTATCACAAATACGTACAGGCGTGTGCTTGTTCCAAATCAGTGAACCGACTGGGTGGCGAATTTTACCAAGAGTTTCAAGCCTCAACGCGTATATTATAACGTCATGATGTCCATCTATGACGCAACAAGGAACGTGGTGTGCAGGAGCAGATATTACCGTTCTGGACACTGGACACGCTTTAAAACTACTGCTACACTTCTACTTTTGTTTTTATTTTCAGAGGATTGTTTTCTTCTGAATATAGAACTTCAACTAGAAAAACTAAAGGAACAGGTGAATCTTTTGAAGTTATTTATATAGTCAATAAGTACTGATATATAAAGATATCAGTTTTCTTCGTGCATATGTAGTGAATTTAGATTTGTATTACGTTCATAGTATTAATGACTCTTTTTCAATGTTCTTTATAACATTAGGGGCCAGCATGAAAGCTGAAAAAAACTCCCTGCCTGAGTTAACTCGAGTGCCACAGAATGCAGTGGAAGGCTGTTCCCGCTTTCCCAAGATCTCTGGAGATCTGCAGAGAGTGGAGAAGATGGTGAGAACGGAGAAGCAACACCGCATGGCAAACAACAATCAAACCAAGCTCCCCATGATCCACACGACCACAGTGAGGGCACCAGCTATCGTGGCAAACAAGACACTAGTCCTAGCAAACCAGGGAGTGGGTGAAATTCCATATGGTGACAGAGCTGCTGCTCCGAGAGCATTTGAAATTGCGCCACCACTTCACCTATGCCTGCCAAAAAGGCCCCGCGGTGAGTTGGCCAGCCGACCAAAGCGCCCCAGAACTGGAGCACGCCGTTACACAGCTGTCACAGGACCCCCTCTGAGAAATAATTACTTTCAGAATCCCAGGAACTAGTGATGCTCGGGGTCAGGGTTTTTTATGACCCACACACACCCAACCTGCCTGACCCACAAAAGTACTGCTCATCAATGACCTGAACCTGACATGCAATGTTCCTGCAAGACATTAGTAACTTGCTGCCTGAACCCACCTGGAAAAAAAGAAGCTAAGGTGGTGGATTTCAGCACACTTACCATAATAACTTCAGACCTGACTCATCTCCATCTTCCCAGTTCAGATCTGAACAGCTTTATTTCTAAAATAAACTTTTCTAAGTATATACGTGCATTCTGCTTCATTCTTTCTAACAAATAATGCACACTTTTAAAGCATGGGGAAAACAATAAAAGTTAGTCTCCACTCGCACAGCTTCCAGTAAAAGAACCTGATCTGCACATCAAACAGGTGGCAAATGCATTTTTTTTTGTTTTTTATAAAGAAAATGCCCCACACCATATTAATTTTATGTAATAGGTGTTTATACAACCTTGATGTAAATATACACTGCACACTAATGATATGTAACATGAGCACGTTGCATAAAAAATACAGTGAATGTAAGTATGTGTTGTTCATTATAATCAATTAGCCATCGCTAACTTTCACTTCTGCATCCTTTTTTAATTTTGAGTCTAGTCCTCTGAGCGTCCTGAGAGGAATATAGTGATTTTATTTAGTTTATGATGGCTTCTCCTAAACTACATAGTTCTTCTCTAACATGCCAAACACAGGTCATTTGACCGGATAAATTATTTGTAGTAATATAGATTAAAAAGTCAATCTTATAGAATAATGTTTGAATGATCTACAATGGCCATGTGCTTTCACCTGAAGAGATGCTGCAAGTGGGCCAGTGTTTGTGTTTGTGTGTGCGTGTGTGTAATCTGTTTTAATATTGAACCAAAACAAAGTGTATAACATGGCCCAACACAATAAGCAAGACATGATTTCTTAATAGATATATCTGATTCCTGCATTTCCAAAGAAACTGAATCTCCACTGAACTGAATAAGAAAAAAAGAGGAGAGGGACAATACAACAAAAGATCTCTTTACTGTCTCTATATGTGCTACATGTACAGTCAAACAGTACAGTGGTTTGGAGCGACTGCTGAGCGTCTCAAATGACACAGATTCTTTCTTCAAGAGTTCCTGGTGCACCTCGAGTTGCTGCATGTTTACCTCAGCCTGCCGCCCACCTTGCCCTTGCCACGTCCTTTGGCACTGCAAGGCAATAAAACAAATAAATCTGTTTTGTGTAGTCTCCTATCATGTTTGGCAGTGGCACATCAACCGGGTATGAGCTAGAAAAATGGATATCAAACTTTTATTTGAACAACTTTGTTTAATTATGACTAATATTGGAAACATTGGTTTCACAGCTTTGGTCAGCAGTGCAAGAATTAGTCGGAAGATTTCTGTTCAAATGGAAGATCAACCTTTACCTTAATACCCTGGTACCCAAGTTTATTTACCACAGTTTCAAAGTTTTTCGCCATTGACAGATAATGCATAAGCTTCAGAAAAAGTGGGATTCGGAAATGTGTAGAAGTAAAACACAAGACACATGTGTTAGGATTGGTAGGCACCCACACCACAAAGCCCACAAAGTCCATAAGCATAACATGCAAAAACCACACCAAGAATGCAGAACCACCTCTTGAAAGCACAGAAGAAAACAGTGACAAAGTAATCATATCCTTTCATTTACTGTTGTGATTTACAAACTTACCGTTACATTGGAAGCGTACCCACCTCTGGCCAAACAATAAATCCAGTGGCTAGAATTTCCATGATGACCATGATATATCTAGAGGTCATGTTAACATTTGGATTCTATAAAGAAGAATTATCTCCCTAGATTACACAATTTAGTTTAAAAAGTCTAGAACCAGGCTTAATATGTGCTTGGATGTTTTGGGGAGGACAGTAAGGGAGGGAGTGACAGAGCCACAGAGCCTGGTCTAATTAGGATCGCATTTCAAGGATCCTAAGGTTTCCCCCCTCAATGCCTGCTAGCTTTTGGGACTGAGCTGGACCACATGCTCCGAGCTCACTCCTGTGGGCATCTTGTGGTGTCAAAGGGTCTGGGCTATTAGGCCTTCAGTTTCAGGCAATGACTGTTTGCCGGGGCTGCACACTAGAACTGGGATTACATAATTACACACAATGCTTGAAAAATGCCTTATAAACATTAAATTAAAAGGGCATAATGACCACCCTGCATTATTTTGATGGTCATATATTCCCACACATTCACCCTATAACTACTTTTTTACTGGGTTGTGTTCATATATTGACTTCTAATGACAGACACATTGTGTCTATAAGGGCCGAGCTGGTGTATATTTCTAGTATATCCACTCTTTTTTTGAACTACACCACTGGTTAATGTACAAAATTGATTTTGAAGAAAACAATAAAAACAGAACTGTGATTGGTTGTGTGGTTTCTTCTGCAGTAACAGTATTGCCAAAGCCAATACTGTGATGACGATTAACTGAAAATATATTGTGCAGCCCTACTGTTCATGTTCATGTTGGCCTCTTGTCAATCAGGTAAAGCCCCAAATCAGCACATCATGTGCACATTATTGAGAAGTTCACTTCTGAATGACAAGTCATTGGGTTGCCATCCCAAAACCCTTTAACACTGGGGGGAAGTGACCAGGGTGACTCGGTGGTACTTACCTCTGGTGATCCTTGACTCGAGCCAGAAGCTGAGTGATCTGTAAGATGGAAGACATATGGAAGCCTCGCTAAGCACCAAAAGAAAACATATATTGCCAGGAGCAGCAGAGGAAACCTGAGGCATCCAAGGACGTCCGCATGAGAACCAGCGCCTGACCAAACCCTGCCAGTCACCTGAATTTCATCTGCAGCCGCAACCAAGCGAGACCCCAGACCCAAGATAAGTCTGACCACAGTTACTGACAGCAGGCTACACAACAGTGAGGTCACCATCCCCACAACCAGTTACTTACAACTTTTGCTGTTCACTGATTCTGGATTGGAGAAGAGTCATCTGTAAGCAAGTCACAGTTTTAGACAGGTAATTCCAGGGACGCCCGTGTGTACAGCTACATTATGGAAGCTGCTCTTCAGCAACTGGATTGGTGATGTAGGGAGGCAAGAAAACCTTAAAGGAATACTCCGGTGTTTTTCAACCTAACCTTTATCTACCATGTATGTAGTGTACACTCAGACAGTAATGTCTCTACCTCTGCAATTTTAAAGAAAACCCACTGACCCTAAACACACTTATAATTAGGGATGGGAATCGCTAAGAAATTATCGATGTCGATGCCATTATCGATTCTTCTTTTCGATTCGATTCCTTATCGG
>JBBPCZ010000136.1:25196237-25212208 GCA_037974445.1 Brycinus macrolepidotus | reverse complement strand
GAGGTGAACGATTCCGGTGCTTCGCAAAATTAGAACCGGTTCTAAATCGGAACCGGGTTTCGATTCCCATCCCTACTTATAATAGAAGACATGGACTGATGCTAAGTGTGTTTTAAACCAAGGGTTTAGTGTTCTTTTACAGAGTACAGAGGAAGGATTGCTACCCTGATACACAACATTGACATAGAAATGAATGGTTATGACAGATTATGTCCATTAATATGTCTGTCATTCCTATTACTGACAATTGTCAAGAGAGATACCAGAGTTTTTGAATCATGACCTTATTATGACCTTATCATGACAATTATTATGTGACATAAGCTATCGTGACATTAACACAGTACTATCTGTCATGGCAATTACCGGTAATGGTAACAACACTGTTGTATTAACAGACATATTCTGCTCAGACTCATGGTTATGTCAGTGTTATATAGGAATGTTCAAGTAAAATATTAAAATATTAAAATATTCTCAGTAAAATATTACTGAGAAATGCATTACAATTATTGTTCATGGTAATCCAACCATATGCTACAGATGCAGCTGGTAGAAATTAGGTTTAAAAAACTCTGGAGCATTCCTTTAAATATCCATAGCCATCCAAATATCGACCAGCACTTATTTTGTAACTCGTATTAACTCCTTAAATCCTAAGGGGCTGTATGAAGGTCCACACTTCAGTTCTTCTTTCTGCACAAACTACATTCTAGTTTCATTTCTAGCTCCTATATCAAATCATTTCAGAACTTACTGAATAATAAATGTTGCATAATTTAAAAAAGATGGTTAAATTCTTAATTGATCTAGACACAGTTTGACCATATTGCATAATATTTCAGTCATAAAGGTTATATAATACAGTAACAAGAGTTCAACTACTGTATTATACAATATCTGAATCATAAAAATTCTTTGTTTTTCTTTTCAAAGGTTAAACCACAAGAAATGGGTAGTACTCTTACATCATATTTCTGTCTCTTCAGCTTCTCACTGAGGTCGAACTTCTCAGCCTCCAGCTCCATCATCCACTGCCACATCTCGTTGGCCTTCTCTCTGCAAAGTCAAGTCTGACACTCAGTCACTGGACATTTTTCGAAACCACAACTCGATCTGAAAGCTCTCTGTCCCACTAAGTGAGTAGTGGTGTGCCAGGGCGAGTTGGTTTTGTACAGGGATGAACGCTGTGATGTACTGCATGTCAGAGGGCAATGACTCACTTCAGTTTGTCCTCAGACAGATGGTCGATGTTCAGCGGCTTTCTCCTTTCAGCCAGGATCTTCTTCTTCTTCTCCCTCTCAGTCTGTTTCTTTGCCCCTTTACGGCCCTCCATCTGTCAAGAAGAGACCTCAGAGTAAACTGTGTAGGCTACTCCAAAGTAAAAGAAAAAGAACAGGAAAACAGATCTACAGCCAGTCATTTCAAAGGGGTCTGCAAATAGCAGGGCCTTGCAAACTAGATCCCCCAGTCACACTACACCACCAACTACGGCAGAGTGACGGTTAGCACTTGCTTCCTCAGAGATAAGTGTAACACCAACACATCTTTTCAAACTGATTCTGGGAAATTGTCAGATAAACATCAGCTCAATATCAGCTCAGTGCTTGAATCTAGTAGGTGCTTGCACTGGCTAACACTGTGATGATCCTACTCACCCAGAGAGAACAGAGCCAGTTGTGCTCTTCAGGACTCCCAGCCACAAATGGCTATGGCATCGCTGGGCATCAGACTTACAATCTCCCAATGATAGGGCCAGTGGTTTCCAGCTTTGGTCCTGGAAGCCCCCCTGCTTTGTATCTCTCAATACAACTGATTCAACTAATCAGCTAATTAACCAGTCTTTCCTGGGTTGAAATAGATGTGAAATGTGCAAGGCAAAGCCTCCAGGATCAGGGTTGGGCACCCTCTGACTTAGATACCTGCCTCACTCAGGAGCCTCTATAATTGTTACTGGCTCATAAAGTATATTTTTTATTGCTTTAAAATGAATACCTAAGACTACTGTGAGTAATAAACACTAAAAACGAAAAGATCTGATTTACTTTAGAGGAGATAAGGAGGCCCAAAGTTGATCCAATACACAAAAATCATTTTCAGTGGATATTCAAGTGTTAATATGGCAAACATACATTGCTGTATCCCATGTATTGGTAAACACTCTTAGAGCCCTGAAATGTTCATGCATCTATCATTAGCAATTCAAAAGTAAGATTTTTTGTACAGTAAATGTATCAAAATTATTTCACACAGAATCAGGAACATATCAAGGCCTGAAGAAAATCACATCAGTTAGCACTAGACTCTCTAATCTAAATCAAGAGAGTCCTGCAACTTTCACTTCCTTACAATTAATCAGTACATAATCTGACCTTCTGCTGAATTCCACCATACTGGTGCGTCATGTTGGTGAGAGCTTTCTTCTTCTTTGCATCTTCATCCTGCTTCTTCCTCTGTTCCTCTTGCTCTCTCCTCTCCTTCTCCTCCTGTGGAGAGTTAAGAGGATATACACGTGTTCATTAATTCGTTTTTTTCTCATGAATGGTTACTGTATGGTTGCAGGTGATTGGCTTTGACGTGTCACTCACGGCCAGGCGAGCTTGTCTTTCTTTTTCCTTCTCTGCACGGATCCTCTGCTGTTCTGCTCTCTCTGCACGTCGCTTCTCCTGCACACAGTTCCAAACGAAAGAATAAGTTAGTTTCTATGAAGCCCTAAAAGACCAGGACCTTTGCTCTTAGGGTTTGTGTACAGAACCAGGACTTACGATTCTGTTGACCAGAGCAATTAGCTCCTCCTCATCCTTCTTCCTTTGGATGAAATGAGCCTCAATGAGGGACTGCAGTTCAGAAAGGTCCTTCTCCTGACGCTTCCTGTGGATATCCTGTTGAACACACACACACACACACACACACACACACACACACACACACACAAATACCTTCAGTACCTTCTATATAACATCTTACACTGACTTAATGACACAATCACAAGATGCCAAAAAGACCCTAACCTTTGGAGAGATTACTTTATATTACTGTCATTATTTATTTATTCCTTTATTGATTTTAATGAATACATTGCCATTCCACAGTTTGAAATGACTTGTTTCATTAATAATTTGTGTCTGAAATGTAAATACATCATATAAACTAGACACTCACTACTATTTGGGTCAGATTTTCAGAATTTTAAAGATTTTTAGATATTATACATTTACTGCAAATTTTATACCCAATTAAGTATATTACTTTAACTTTAGCTGCAGATGTTCTACAACTTTCTCAGGCCAAAAATCATCTACTGCTCTTTTCATTGTTCTGGACACATTAAAAATCTAATTTTTCCTAGCTTTCCACTGATAATAAATTACTTATATATGTAAACACTGAGGTATTTAAATCTAAATTCAGTATACATTTTAGAATATAAATACCAACTCACATCAAAGTCCACTTTTTCTCCTTCAGGAATCTTTGGAGCAGCAATATTTTGCATGAACATCCTGGAAAAAAAAAGATTTCATTCATTTCATTCGGTTTATCACTATTATTAATTTTTAATTCATAAAAAGTGAGTGACAGTTTTTGTGAGTGAAATGAGGTTGGCGTGATTGAAGGAACTGCTTACTTTGGCTTTGGTTTCGTCTCATCTAAAGCAGGGGGTGAGAATGGTGTTAGAATTAATTTTAGAATTAAGTGGAGAGATTGAACATAATTTGATAGGCTGCTGAATACCAAACTCACAAGCCTTAAGAAAACATAATTACCTGTAGTTTCCTCTTCGGGAGTAAGTGATATATGTAGATGGAATTATTGACCGGCATAGAGAAGAGAAATGATTCATCAAAACCAATCAATCACATACGGTTTTCTTATAAAAAAAGTTTTTATAAAGGTTTCATAAAAAAGGGCAATCCTAGGGTATTCTTGTAATTGGACTAAAAAATGAGGCTGTATTAATGTACTGCATTTTTTCCCACATGTCTCTCCACAACAGCCCTAATCTTTATTTTCTGACCAGTGATGACCCAGTGTTCTGACTGGCGCACCCATTCTTCATCACCTGATAAAGCTGTCACTGTGAGATACGAGACTTAGTGATACGAGGCACATCTTTGACCTACATGCAGCATGCATCAGGTCTGTAGTAACAAAATTCCAAATGTCACTTTTGATTGCTTGAAGTCAGTTGAAAGACCGTGCATGTACTGGAAAAAGCACATTGTACTGAGTATAATGGTTGTTTTGGGGACTGATTCTCATATTCATGGAGAAAAAATGATGGAAACACGGTCAATATAAAGTGTAAATGTGAATAGTGAGAGAAGAACTGGGAGGTTACCTTCTGCTGCAGCTTCTGCTTCTGACAAGAACATTTGAAGATACAAGATGAAGTTTCAGAATTTAAATGTAACAAGCTGAAAAATCTCGAAGCAAGGCATGAAATAAGAAGGGGAAAAAAGAAGTGCCAAGAAAAGCATGGACACTGTAATAAAAATGAGATAGTGTGTGAATAATTGTGAGGTTACCTTCTGGTTCAGCTTCTTGTTCTGATATAAAAATATGTATATAAAAAAATATTTCAAGAAACAGAATGAAAAATGTAAGTGTAATAAGTTGTAAAATCTAGATGCAAGACATGAAATAAGAGGGAAAAAAAGAAGTGCTAAGGACAGCATGGACACTAAAATAAAAAGAGAAGGCGAGTGCATAATTGTGGGGTTACCTTCTTCTCCAGCTTCTGGTTCTGATATAAAAATATTTGAAGAAACAGGATGAATAATATGCGTGTAAGTAAAAAAGTATAGAGAAATACATACTCTGATCTAGTGCATTAGATTTACTGTTGGAGGAAGCAGTAGAGGCAGCCTATTATCTACTACAGTCATGACTGTATATAAATATAAATAAAATGAAAATACTAATAATATTTGCAGTGGTGCAATAGTGTCAAAGTCATGCATAGTTACATCCAACTGCAGGTGAAGGTTCAACTGTACAAATGTAAAATGTATGTGTATGAATGTACATCATTATAGACTGACAAAATTTAAAGTATTTAAAGACCCTCAAATGATTTTAGATGCAATATAAAATAATTATTAATACATAAAAAATTAATACATCAGTATAATATGTTAATATGTAATGTTTTTTGAGGGGTAAGACAAGGTCATCAAAAAAAATAATTGTTTATTCTGATTATTAATTGAGTGATTTACTGTCTGTATCTGCTTTGAGATTTGATGAGCACTTTTGAAATATGAGGCAATTTTTAAACTAATTCTCAATGTTGTGTAGATTTCACATATCATAGAATCATCTACAGCTCTGCTCATCTCTCTAGTGACCATCTGCGTAACAGTTTTAACAGCTTCCTACATATGATTTAAAACCTGAGGACTTGCACAGTACTATTACTGCCAAAATGATTTGCATAATTATATACATACAGTGCCTTGCAAAAGTAATCTGATTTGTCTGGATTACACAGACTGTTCCAACCAGTATGTTGAGCGCACAGCAATATGCTCATATCAAAATTCAAAAGTCAAAATTCATTATTCATTAGCAGATCTTTAACAAAAAATTAAAAACTGAAAAGTGCTGCTTGCATAAGTATTTAACCTCTCCAGACTAGTACTTCGTAGAACAACTGTTTGCTTTGGCAACAGCCCCAAGTCTGTGGGGGAATATTTCTAATAGCTTTGCACACTGTTTGGGACCTGACGCATGCCATTCTTCATGACTTGCTTCAGGTTTGTGGGAAAACATTTTATTTTCTAATAGTGCCACGGACTTGGACCTTGACTTTGCCACTGTAGAACATTTACCTGCTTTGGCCTTATGATTGCTGTCCTGCTGAAAGGCAAGGTTACTCCCAGCCTTCAGTTTTTAGCAGACTGAAGCAAAATTGTCTTGCAGTATCTCCCTGTATTTGCATCGCCCATCCATAGTTCAGTTTTAATGACATGTCCAGTTCCCACTGAGGAAAAGCACCCCCCAACATAATGCTGCCACCACCATACTTTACAGTTGGGATGATGCTTGTTGAAGAATGGGCAGAGTTATGTTTGCAAATCTTTGTCTCACATTTAGCTGGGTCACTCTAATGCACTCTGGCAAACCACAGATGTGTTTTTACTTCAGTAATGGCTTCGTTCTAGCTACTCATCCATACTGGCCAGCTCTAGGCAGAACTCTTGATAACGTTCACCGAGATACCCTCACACATGTCTCAGCCACTGAACCTGTAGCTCCTTGACAGTGATACCCAGACACTTGGATATTATCTTGTGCATGTCTGTAGCTCTCTTAATTCCTTAGATTGATCTCAAATTTCCTTCGGGTTTTCCTTTGTGGTCTTCATTTTCACAGCTTTCCTTCAGATTCACTGACTGACTAATGGAACTTGATTTAAGGGGGTGTTTTATCCAGAAAAGATTTACTTTTTTGATGACTCACAAGTAAAAAAAATTAATTCATTTTTGGGATCATGGCAGATCTGCAACCAAAATGATTTTATATTGAATACAGGGCTATCAGATTTTTTAAGTGTTGCATATGTGGAAACAGTGTATATGAGAATGAAAAGAAACAAAAGCAGTGGATGGTTCATATTCACCCAAACTCCAAACTGTCAAATGAGTGGATGGATGGATGAATGAATGAGCAAATGTTTGAATGAATGAATGAATGAATGAATGAATGAAGTATGTAAAAGAAATGGTAAAAGGAAACTACATGCATATAAAAAGTTGTAAAAATGTAAGCTTTACCTTCTACTTCAGGGGGAGGCACTATCATAAGAAGATAAAATTGATTGATCAATTGATTAATTAATATAAAAAACTGCGATGAAGAAACATTTAACAAAAATAGCTTGAAAGAATAAAATAAAAAGAAAATTTCAGGAAAAATAAAACCTTAAAGCTACTATCAGAATGCTTTTAAGGCTATATAAACTGACCAATGTTATCCAGACTACAGATTTATCTGAGGGCTCCCTATTTAGAGACTTAATGACATCATTTATAGTGACTTATATTATCATATGTATGAAAACAATCATTTTTGTCTGAGGGTATCTTTTGCCTTCTATTTATTAATGACACTATTCAGTGCGTATGTATGTGTTATGAGGCCCCTATGTAGGTAGCCTTCAACGTGTTACCAAATAAATAAACTCTCTACCGATCATGATATACATAAGAAATGGCACTCTGACCACTCCAGTAAAATAATGAAGCATAAAACATCCTGACTGTAGCTTTAAAGGTTGAAGAAGAAAAATCATAAAAACTTACAAAAATAAGGTTATAAAAAGGGTATAAAAATAAGGCTACACAATATTTCTTTCTAATGATTGCATTACTGGCCTCTGCAATATGGTATTACAAATAGCCAGACTGTTGCAGAAACACCCGCAGATAATCTTGTGAAAAAAGCTCTATGTAGATATATAAAAGCATCATCAGTGTGTTTTGGTTTGTTAGTTTAAAAGTCATGTTGCAATTGCAATATGTGCAATTTGCAATCTTGACATATGTATTGTGCAGCTCTATTCAGAGATAAACACGCTAGTACTGAAGAAGGTGTGAACATTAGTTCTGAAGGGTTTTGAAGGTACTCAACAAACCACAAAGATGTAAGAAGAGCTGACCAGTTATCCTACTGACCAACATGACCCTAACATTCAGTAGAGCATGAACAAATCATTGCTGTTAAACGTGTGGATGTAAAGCATGCAGTTCACAGCAAGCCAACATCTAAGCCAAGCTTTACCTTCTTCTGTGACCTCCTCCTCAACTGAGAGGACATAATGGTGATTAGTAGACGAATGCAGCCAAAAGCAGAAAACAGCATATGTTCATTCTATGAAAGTAAACCTTTGTCCAAATGAAGTTTCTTGGATCAGTTTACATAGAGTAGAATGTGTTAGAATACATGATTATTCCATATTTTCGCCAATAAGCACATTCAGTTATCACCATTGTCAGAACATTGAGACAGATGAGACGTTTCACTGAAATCATCCTTTGGAATAATACAACATTTCTTATCGGAATATAATCAGACTGTATTATAGTACATAACAAGAGGTAACAATAAAGGAAAGGTACAGATTTCATGACTAGAAATGTAGGAAAGCTGAAAATAAGGCACTAACAGTGATGGCTGGTATAAATGGGCTAGGCATCAAACTAAGGTTTAATATTTGGCATCCATCTGATTTTATTTATTGTTAACAAACAAGAAGCTGATTAATTTGGGCTTCTGTGGACCTGTGAAAAACAGCACTACCAACAAGTTGTAAGAAGTGTGTGACTTGGTTAAGAGTGGGCTGATGTACCTGCACCCCCAGTCGTCAAATTTACACAGCCTCTCAGTGATTCAGTGTGTACTACGCTATGATGTATTACATGGAATAAAACTCTTTCTAGATTGTTCTACATTTGGGCCTATTTTTTTTTTTTAGCCCGCAATGCCCAGCGCCACCTTCCTGCAGTCTGCAGTCAGTACTATTGGTCAGGTTAGATTGATTGAAAGTTCATCCAGCCAATCACATTCAATCCATCAGAGCGAGAGAAAAGAGAACAAATTCAAAGCCTGTTGAAGTGACTAGCTATGTGTGTAAGAAAAGAGCTTCTGAAGCTGTCAACAAATCTGAGGAATGAATCAGGCTGTGTAGGGAGTTTACTAATCCATGGATTTATTTAGTTAGATAGTATTGTCACAACTAGCTAGCAGGTGAAAGTGCGAGTAACTCCGTATTTCTGGGCCATATCTTGCACCGTTGCATTTTCCTATCATACTTTTCCATTTCAAGCCACCATGTTCTTTTTGTTATAAGATCATTAGGCTGCATAAAAGCACAAAAGGAAAATGCAGTGAAAGACTAATTCCTTTTTCAAGTCAGTTCATGTACGTGGAGTTAGAATGAGATGAACTTGTCAGGATTAACTTGCTACCTAATTTGTTTGAGCTTGACAATTACTAATTAAGTGATAATAGACGACACTGTTTTAGGGTAGCAGAAAATAATGCATGTTTGAGGCAATAATGTGGCCTTATTGTTTTATAGGACATGAAAACATGTTTTACAGACACTAAAAAGTCTGAATTCAATATTTAACAGTATGACATGCTGGTGAATGTAGTATGTTTTAGTGTGACACCACATAAAACTTGTAAAGCCTGATTTTGAATTTTGGTTTTCTCTCATTTAACCACAAATCCTTATCCCACATTAAGTTGGGTCACTCTAATGCATTCTGGCATTCTCTGCTTTGATGTGTTTTTTCTTCAAATGATGTAAAGAAGAAATGCAGGGAGTTAATTATTATTATTATTTTTTAAAGAGAAATGAGTCACCACCCCCAATTTTAAAAAAGGTTGATTTGCTCCTCATCTACAGGCCCTTGTAATGGACATTCAGGTAAAATTTTATTTTTTACATTGCTGGTTTACAGAATCCGTCAGTAATAATTTTAAACAAAAGAAGCCAGAAGAGCAGTAGTGGAACTTTAAATGTAAACTCCATAGTCCAGTGCCCTTACCTTCTTCCCTGTGTGGCCACAGTGTAAATAGAGACAGGAAGAGAAGAAAGAGATGAACACAATAAGACAAATTGTTTGCTTGCTGTTGAAAAAGTCAATATTATGGATGTCAGATTATTTACAGGAGAGAAATGGTATCATTAGTGATACTTACTGCACCTCCTCCTCCACCATTTCCTCTGTATCAGCCATGACTACTCAGTTCCTGAGAGAAACAGGAGACAGATTAGTAATAAGAACAGTATTTGTTCATTAGGCATCCATGAAAGTTGACAACTTCAACTTCTGACTGATTTAGGTTCCGGGTTCTATTTCATATTATGGTTTTTGATAATCCTCAGTGCATTAATAAACATTAAGGTGCCAAAAGTGTGTCCTTTGGAGCAACGTCCAGACTTTTTGTCTTTGGGGGACCAATGTTAATGGTGGGCTGAGAGAAAAAAAAATTAATGTACCAAAAAAAAAAAAAAAAAGTTTCAAAATGATTTTAGAACTTTACACTAAATTTTATAAATATATACTTCAAATATATGATGCTAAAAGGAAAATGTAAAATATAATAAATGATCTATGGTATAAAAATATGTTCTCTCATTGCGTAAGGGATTAGTGCTTTCTGGCGGGCTGAATCAAATCAATCCCCATCAGATATCCCAGGGAGGTCTGACATAGGAGAACCACTTTGGCTCACCTAAAGAATTTGGATAGTTCTTTAAAGCAGCATTTTTGTACACTTTTAAAAGCATGACTACATAATGTAATGGTTCTGTACCACTGACCATCCAAACTCTTGGTCACTCGGAAGTCGATTAATTTGGGTGACTTTGTACCATGAATCCAACCACCACTGAACTATTTCCTCTGAAATGGAAAATTCTGTCATACATGAACAAACCACAGCACACAGTATGAATAGCCCAAAATTCTTCCTCTGCTTTTAACCCATTCACCAAGCGAAGCAGCAGGCAACCAGGAACACAGCCCCCGGGGAGCAGAGTGTGGGGACGGTACCTTGCTCAAGGGTACCTCAGAGGTGCCACTAGCAGTCTTGGGAATCAAACCCACGACTTTCTGATCACAGGGCGAACGCCCTAACCACTAGGCCACCAGCTGCCCCTCTTCCTCTGGACATAGCCCCTCTTCCATCTAGGGGTTCCCTTTTTTGTTCTTTAATTAACACTAATAGCTCTGACATCTGGATGTGAGAGCTAAAAAAGGCATTCGTTATTTCCCATGTCTAACATTAATAGGCCTCCAAATGGGAATGTGCTGGTCCAAAGACAGGCATCCTGGATGACATTGTTCAAACAATAAATCAGAAAATAAATCAGCAGGTCATAGAAGAGCTGGGCCGAGTGATGCAGGCGAATAGAAGGGGTTATTTTTAAGAATAATAAACTATGGTTCGGAACAGGTGCCACATGCTCTCGCAGACAATGAACTTGGCTACTCTCTTGCAAGCCTGCCACTCATTTGCGTGATAAATCAAGAGTGCATGTGTCCTTGTCATCTATTTTTGAAACACACTGCTTGGTGGGGTCATTGTTCCATGCCCAGCACTCAACTGACTCTTTCTTTTATTGCAACATTTGCTATTATATTAAGTGTATGCAGAAATATAGTATAACTATAGAATGGCATAAGGTATATTAGATGCCATTATATGCTTTACCACAAGCAGTGTTTCTACATATATTCACCTCATGCTACATGTCATTCCATGTTTTTCACACATGAAAGTTGCAAGAATAACAGACTACTCAGGACTGCTGGTCATTCAAGTGTATGATGTCTCATACATAAATCAGACCTTGGACACACTCTCTTTGCACTGTAATGAAAAAAACTTGGCTTCAAGGTATATATTCCAAAGTCAATAAGCATGCTACTGAGTGTGAATATGCAGCAGCTAGGGGTCTAATAACACTGCCTCAGAGCCCTTCTGGCCAAATCCAGCCAGTCTTTGCAGTAGATTAGCTGTCTCTCAGAGGTATTACCCAAGTTTTACTTTAGTAAGTGCAACTACTTCTGGCCCGGCAGAAAGACTGGAGTAATGCAGCCCTGCCAGCTGCAGGAATCCGACTGACGATAGTTGTTGCATTAAGCAGCATTAAGTGAAAACCCCAAAGCATGCAAACCGCCAGTCCCCTTGGACTGCAGAGCACACCCTGTGCCACTGGTACAGAGGAGCTAAACCTCAGGCCTCTTGCCACTCTCAGTTTCGGGACACTTCTGTGAAGAGTTACATCACGACTCTTGAACACAAGCCAATGACCATGCAGCTGAAGTGTGGTCTAAGTGAGTATTAGTTACTTTGAGACAAACCCACTTAAGAGCAATGAGGGATTTCACAGAACAAAGGAAAAAAAAAGAAAAAAGAAAGGAAAGGATGTCCGTTGGCCTCTCTTACCCGAGATGTCCACAAGGAGAGGGATGTAGTCTTATTCTCGAGGGTCCAGGATGCAGACAGTTTCCAGCAAACTCAAAGACAGCTCACCTAATACAGATCTTTGGGCACATGTGACCCCCTGTGCTGCTCCCTGATTGGACAGTGTCACCAGGTCTATTGTTAGTGTCCTAGGAGGGGAGTGGAACACATATGATGGCAATGAAAAGCAATGGCATCCACTTCCTGGACACAAACTGAGCCTGGTCTAAAAAGGATTTTCACTGAGTCGCTCTTCTGTAATTTAGTCTAAATGAGAAGGATATAGTAGAGTATCCCTTTAATCTAGTAGAACGGCTACATTAACAAGCATTGAGGCGAGACATGAGGTTTTTACATTGATCTCTTTATTGCAGTTGCTGAGTCAATGCTGTAACATTTAAAAAGTTGTTCCATATGACCGGCTACAATACACATGGTCAAAGTTTTGACAAGGTAATTGGAATTATAGCGGGTGTGATTTGCATAGAGTTACCACGATACAAAACGGAACCGAGTCAACATGAAACAATACAGGTTACAACTGATAACTTTGCCATATGAATGATTGTCAAAAAAAGACCAGAACACAGAACTGTTCACATTTTAAAATCACTGTCACTAATCTGGGAATTACTTTTTCCTCAAAAAAGCCTGAAATTCACACACATGAGCACATGACCTATGAAAACTGCTGACCCAACAGGCCCACCAGCATGTACCCCAACTATGATGTTGCCAAGGTCCAATAGTGTTCTATTCTAAATGAGCTGGTGCTGAGTAAACAAATAACAAACAAACAAGCAAACAACAGAAAAAAAATTGGTCCTCAATAATGGCTCTAAGCCACCCACCTGTCCTTTAACATGCTGAACATAACTGATTTTTGTTAACGATAATGGCAACCGAAGCTTTACTTGTAATAGATTAAGCGTTTATAAGCAAAGAAATGTTTGTGAAAGTCACAGGTCTTTTTTTTGTTTTTTTCATTTTGGTCAAGAAATGTACGTTCCCTTTATTCAGTGCAGAGCAAAGCCTTTACGTCCGTTAGAAATCAGATATATCATGGTGACTATATTGACTGAGAAATCGTTTTTAAACACCAGTGAATGAAAAAAAAATTGAATAATAACAATCATGGAATGTATATAATGAGTTTAAACTTGATCTGACATATAATATTGAGAGCAAAGCAAGGACATCATCTCGTATAAAGCGGCAACATATAAAATATATAGTTAATTACAAAACATACACTATGTGCTAACATATATTATTAAGACCATAGTTTCACTATTAAAAATGTGTCATTATGACAAAAGTAAAAATTACACTACTCTATGGGTGCTCATATTCTGCCCTGGACTGGTGAACATGAATACAATACCAATATGTGAAGCTTTGCTTTAATTATAAATTAAAAGGTGTAAAGGGTGACTAGCAGAGAAAGAGCTTTAAAGAAAAACAAAAACAGCAACACTTTTTTAACATGTTTAACATGAAAAATACATGAGACGTTTAAATAGGTTGCATCTATTCTTATCTTAAAACAACAACTTTTGGTCACTTGTTTTCTCGGTATGCAGGTCTGTCTAAATGCCTACATTTCAGACTGGTTTCTAGTACAAAAAAGGCTTTATGCTAAGCTCTACACTGTAATTAGGACTATGCAACATGCAGTGGTAAAAATATAACCCTGCTCTTTCTTTTTCTCTCTCTTCTCTGAGATGTCTGGGCAGTGGGAAACACAGAAGATTATTTTTGGTATGACTAAATGCAAATAAAAAAAGGAAGACGTTGTTTTCTCTTGGTCCCTGGTGCTGTGGCTTCTTTAAAAGTTAGTGGCCCATTCCTGTTGAGACAAAAACAACCCCATTAGCAAGCAAAGCTACAACACAAACTCAAGGCTCTAATGGCAGAACAAGTGCAAAATATAAGTCAAATCAATCAGTGTTTTCTTATATATCTTGACTGAGTGTTAATTCTTTTTCAATCAGACAGTAGAAGGGTGCTAAGTAGGCCTCTCAACCAGAGTGTTTATATGTGTTTAACAGCACTGACTGAAGACACATGAACTAGCATAGGGTGTCGGATGTTTGGGAGGTTTTGGCCTTTGCACTCCTTTAAATGCTTGATGCTTGCCAGGTTTTGATTTGCCCTTCACTCTTTAAAGAACTGACCTATCCATGCTCCGCCCCCAAATGTCTTCTTTTGTAGTCACTGTTGAGAGGCTGGACAAGTTTTACCATGGAAAAAATCCCACTTTGTTTACTCGAGTTGTTACATAATTGTGATGCCACTGATCTATTGTAGCCAAAGTTAAAGTAGGCAGGTTGGAATAGAACATAACACGTTTGGCACCATGGAATTATGTGTAGTAGTTTAAACAGAAGGAACTACTAAGTGTAAAGTGGCCATTTGTCATACGTGAACACACCACACAGTGTGAACAGCACGAAATTCGTTCTCTGCATTTAACCCATTCACCAAGTGAAGCAGGCAGCCAGTAACACAGCGCCCGGGGAGCAGTGTGTGGGGACGGTACCTTGCTCAAGGGTACCTCAGAGGTGCCACTTGCAGTCCTGGGATTCAAACCCACAACGTTCTGAACGCAGGGCCTAACCACTAGGCCACCAGCTGGCCCAGTTCAAATGAACCCAATTTAAATGAACAGTTCACTCTAAATATAGGTATTTTTACAAACACTAAAAATGTATATTGTACTGAATGGGATTTTGGCAACATTCAGTACAGCTTGTCCTAACTCACTGTAGTTAACTACAAAATGATGCATGTGTGGGTGGAGAATGTATAAGTCAGCTATGGGCCCAAAATATAAGAATGCTTTTTGCATGTGTTAGTCGGGAAGAACCAGGGCGTTTTCTTCTGTTCTACAGAGGGTCAGCAGAAGCAGAGGCTCTATATTTGAAGCTGTGTTGCCTTTAAATCTTTTTTCCCATTCATCACTGCTGTGTTTGTCCAGAGGCAGTGGACATGGCACCTACATTCCTCCCTCAGCTGCTCTCCTACACTTGTCTATGTGACGTGCTAGCATGCTAATCTTTTGCCACCCTGCTCAGTAATGTGACAAACAGGCAGCTGCTGGCTCTGACTGAGCCTAGAATGCAGTGAGAGGAGGTGAGGGGCAGGAGCAGGGAGTGTGTGTTTTGTGTGCGGGTGTGTATAAGGGGTTCATAAGCACCCATTGCCCATTACCCAGCCATGTCCGGCATGCCTGAAGGCCACAGCGTCCTCTTGGAGTAGAACAAAAGGTGTGCTTTCGAAATAGAACACTATGCCACAAAGGCATGTTAAAACGTCGCGGCCGATGAACGAAGAGCCAGTGGTGGTGATTTATGGCTGGCAGGAACCCAGCAGGCATGATGCAGGCATGGCACTGTGGGTTGCAGAATTACATGCCCACCAGACACAGCCTGCCTTTTAGCACCAGCCTTAGCTTCATTTTATATTTTAACCTAGCTCATCAGAAACTTATCCTGGTGCATGGGCCCACACTCATGATGCAGAGGAACCATACACACAATACACACACAGTTGTATACAAGTTTGAAGACCCTCCAATATGTTAACCTTAGCAAATAAATAAACAAATTTTATTTATTTGCTCAGGTTAACATTGGAAAAAAAAATGTTCCAAAATGTCTGCACAGGCCATGTTTTATGTTTTTAATAAATCCAGCAAATAAACAGTATTTATGCATTAAAATGTGTGTTCTCTGTACAGCGTATGTACTTATTTTGTCTTAGTACCCAAATTTTTGCATATAACTGTACATGGTTCAGACCTTGACCTCTGAGGGTACAAGGCAGTACATGGAGCCATTCTGACAGCCAAATTCACTTACCATTGGCAACAGATTTGCCCTCTCCTCTGCTTGTCACCTGAATGAGAGAGAGAGAGAGAGAGAGAGAGAGAGAGAGAGAGAGAGAGAGAGAGAGAGAGAGAGAGAGAGCGAGAGAGAGAG
>JBBPCZ010000136.1:25182051-25194310 GCA_037974445.1 Brycinus macrolepidotus | reverse complement strand
TGTGTGTGTGTGTGTGTGTGTGTATGTGTGAGTGTGGAAAAAATTGTGATATATAGTCATAAATTATATATTTTATCAATATCACCCAGCACTACACATTTTACAAGCAAGAGACTTTGGAAAGTGCTCACAGCCCCATTCAGTGACTATCAAATATCTAGCATTCCTTAAGCCCCCTTTTCCACGGCCGTGAGTGCAAGAGCAATGTAAACACACCAGAGGAGAGAGTAAGAGAAAGCACATGGTAAAAGCACACAAAGAGTGAGGCTGTCTTGTGATAAGCGGATTAAGTGGACACTGTCAATCACTGTGCACTCATTTTGTGATAAAGTAACATTTACCTCCTCATGGAGCCCAAATTTGAAGACAACTAGCAGGGAGAGGGCTTTAAACAGAAACACACAGTGTTAACTGCGCAGCTCACTGGCACAGCTTATTTGCTTATCTGTCTTTATCTTGGAACCTTACAGACATATCGACTGACATGACTTTAACAAAGAGGAATCAGTCCCCTAATGGCATACCAAGAGGGTTATGAAAACACGCTAGGCATTTTAAGGATAAAGAAACACTTCATAATTCGTCTCTGGAGGGAAGTGAAAAGATGTTTTGAGTACAGAAAACATAATGACGAATGCCACTGTTTTGTGGCTGGTTACCTTGGTAGCGGAGGAGCCTTTGTTTTCCCATAGACTGCGTTTGCCAGTCACGTCGCCAGGTTTCAGGTCCTGGAGAAGGGAGAGAAATGCTGAACGTCAAATGCAAAGGGGCCAAGCACCAAGCATGCAGATACACACACACACACACACACACACACACACACACACACACACACGCACACGTGGAATCAGAAGTACTAAGGAAGCATGCAGAGAGACAGAGAGAGCAAGAGACTGCAAGAAAGAGACATGAAGACATTTACTCCTACCTGCTTCTCAGCACAGACAGAGAAGAAGAAGAGACAGAAGAAGAGCAGCCCAGGGGAAAGTGAGGCTGGGGTGCTGCCTTATGCAACAGGGGGGAAGCTTAGCTAGCACAAGAAAGAGGACATAGAGAAAGAACTCAAAACACTGTGTGTCAAAGGTAACTTCATCTAGATTTGGGTTCCCAATCCCAGTCCCAGCGACCCCATGCTTCATGCCCCATAGGACCACAAGAGCTTGTAAATTAATGTAAACAATTAATGAGTTGAATTAGGTGTGCTAGATGAGTATAAATTAGTATAAAACTTGATGACTGCATAAAAATATGCAGTGTGGGGTGGTCAGGATTGCAATTTTACAATTACGATAACTTAAAGCTTCTTATGTTTTAGGATCTCAGTAAGCACAAATACAGGTTTTGGAAATGTACTTTTATTTACTTTCTTACGATCATAGTTAATGATCATTATTAATAATGAGATATTATAAATTGTTCATTTATTGCTCATTTATTGACAATGCACATAATTTGTTTTTGGTGTAAATGCAGTTCCACTCTTGACCACCAGAGTACACTCTTGAGAAAGATTCCTCACAAGTGAAGGTCAGAGATATGTGTTTCTTTTAAGCTCTTTTAAGGAAGAAAAATCTGCAATCTGACCCTAGATGAACTTATGACTGCTGGAGTCTGATCGTTCTTCAGTACACCACATTAAAAGTTCATCTAAAGAGGAGCCTCTCTTCAAAGAATACACTAGGTTGTAACTGCATAATTCCATTGTGTGTGTGTGTGTGTATTATATAGATGGTATACTAGTAGGACATAACAAACATACCTACAGGGCAGCTACTTAACAAGACAGCGAGAGAGAGAGGAAGTAAACCATAGGAATGCAGCAAGAGTTGGGGAAAAGCTTCACTCTTAAAAAATCTCTTTAAAAAAAGGTTCATTAAAAATGAAATCCAAAAAAGGGTTCTCTGGAGTGATATCATAGGAGAATCATGTTTGGCTGTGTAAACATCCTTTAGTTCGATGGTTCTTTAAAAAACACTGGTGAATCCACCAAAAGTGGTTCTTTTATCTGATCACTGTAAAGATAACCTTTGTGGCACTTTTACAGTAAAGTAAAATGGCCCCTTATAGTCACGAGTGAACACACCACAGCAGAGGACACAGAGTGAACAATGTGAAATTCTTTCTCTGCATTTAATCCATTCTCCAAGTGAAGCAGTGGGCTGCCACCAACGAGGGGCGCCCGAGGAGCAGTGTGTGGGGACGGTACCTTGCTCAAGGGTACCTCAGTAATGACACTAGCAGTGTTGGGATTTGAACTCACAACCTTTAGATTGCAGGGGCAACTCCCTAACCACCAGGTCACCAACCGCCTTTAAGGGTTTGAGCCTAATGGCATGGATGACCTTTATACAATGACGTTCTCAAACACACACACACACACAAATGCTAATGTAACATAAATATTTCTGTTACAAAAAACATCTGCCTAACTTCTACATTAGTGAGGGACATGCCAGTGCCACTAGATGGCACCAATTAGACAGACTGCGACCGGGATGTCTGTTTCTGCTCTAATCTACTGAACTGTACATTATGGCCATAAAGTGCTGAGTCATGTTGAAGGGAGCAAGAAATCTGTGGTGTGTCTGATAGCACTCGGAACCTACCGCAGGTCTCCCTCCTGCCGTTTTTCCTGTCTCCGGGGTTTTATTCAGCCAATCATTGATGCGGCCGGCCACACCCACCTTTATCCCAGCTGCATCCTGCACAGAGGAGAAGAGAAAACTCCCTGTGAGTCAAAAGTCAGCGTGCCAGGCTGGACAGGAAGATGGTATGAGAGGAAAAAGGGTCGTCCTGCACAGATGTGTGAATAGATGTTGCTGACCTTGTTGCTGGATGGTGTGCCGGTGCCGGAGCTGAAGACACTGCCCTTCTCCCACATGCTCTTTATGCTCCGAATGCCATCGGTAACCATGGGGAGGTCTATCGCACCCGCCCGTGGCGAGCGTGCCTCCTTATGACTCTGCCAAAAGAGATAAAGAAGAATTACATCACTGTTAAAATAAAATGAACACAGTTTTCCCCTTATGCCAAATGCAATAAATAAGCACCACACCTCAATCATCTGAATCAGTGTTGAGTTGTTATTTTCAATAGACCACCTTATGAAATATTCATTATAAATAAAAATGGACAAAAGCACATTATGAGTTTTTGCTTTAAAGGACCATTATGCCATTTATGTGGTTTTATGTACCAAAAACAGTCAGTATCCTTTCCAATCTCTCTATATCCATTAGAATCGAAAAGACTTGTTTATGTTACTGTACCTTCAAGACTGACATATGTTAATGACTTTTGTTCCAATCTGACTGCCCTGTATTGTGCCATGTCCAAAAAGCAGTTCCAGCTGAATTACTGCTTCTAACTTTATTGGGTGGGGTAAAACTGCTGTAGGCTCAATAGGTAGATACATGTAAATGCGTTTGTTCTTGTGAAGCCATGAGAACAGTGAATTTAAAACAGACTGTTCTTGCAGCTTAATTTCCATATATGGACTGTAACAGTGTAAAACGAGGTAGTATTACACTGGCTTTTTAATACGCAGCACTTTAAAATGCTTTTTCTTCTTGCACTTGACCTCCAGCTGCTCTGCATAATTGGTATAAAGTCTTCAGTGAAATGCTGTGTAAGACTCACCTGCACAGCAGTGGTGTACTGCTCCAATCTGTTATCAATCTTTGACACCACAGGAGAGTGAGACGTCTTTACAGCACTGGCACCACGAGAAGACACACACACACACACACACACACACACACACACACACACACACACACACACACACACACACACAGGTTACACCATACTGAGAATATTTCAGTGATGTATGCATGAAAATACCTGCCACATTATTTGAATAACACAGTAAAAACACTGTAATATAATAAAGTAAGGCCTGACAAGAGGTACCTTTTCTGTGCTGATTTATTGAGAAATTCTGCCCTTTCGCCAATCTGAGAAGACAGATCAGAAAATGAATAGACTTAAGACTGCACTGGTCATGTGGAAACATACACACACACACACACACTTGCTCTCTGTTGGAGTTGGCTATTCTGAGACGCCAAGAGACTAGTCTGTACTTTTCAGACTGAAGCTGTCAGTGGGCCAGGAAAAGCAGGGCCTTTTTCAGGCCGTGCGCTCTGTGGGAACGCGGCCTGTGTTTATGATATACGACAACAGGGCTAAGAGGGGGGCAAGTGTTCCCGCGACGCAACAAAAATAAAACACACACACATACACACACCCGTTCCCCCACTCTTCCCTTACCCCTTCAACCTCACCTACCCTCCCTACCCCCAACGCTACTGAATGTGGGAGTTCCTAAAATACTCTCTTCAGGAAATTCCCCATTCTCTGGCATGTTAGAGACAGCTCCGTTAGAATGTGGTTACAGTAATCCTATTAAGCTAATGGCCTTCCTGCATTCCCTCTAAGCACACACTCTGAAGAGTGCAACTCTACTTTATTTCATTCTGTCCTTTTAGAATAGTGGGGTCTAGAAGTAGGACACATGCAAACCACAGACATCACGGGGCAAACTTTGTTTAGAGTAGGGCTGCACAATATGGACAACATACCACATGGCTACTGTTAATTATTGCAGTTGGAACATGACTCACAATGTTGTGAATAAATGAACAGCTTGTAATCGCAAGAAGACATGAGATATTTTTATCAAGTAAATGGCATTGTACTGACATTAGGGGCCTTTTATGAAACATAATTTCCAAGTAATTGAACTCACAAAGCAGAGACCTGGTTAAGAACATTATATATCAAATCTATATATACACCAACCAGCCACAATATTTAAACCAGTGGCAGGTAATATCTATAGATATAGATACAGACATATAACAATGATTATCTTGTTACAGTTGCACCTGTCTAGGGGTGGGATACATTGGGAAATAAGTGAACAGCCAGTTCTTGAAGTCGATGTTTTGGAAGCAGAAATAATGACACAAAGACCTGAGCAATACTGCAAAATTGTTCAGGAATGGTTTGAGGAACATAATAAAGAGTTCAAGGTGCTGACTCCAAATTCCCCAGACCTCAATCAGATCAAGCTTCTGTGGGATGTGCTGGACAAACTAGTCCGATCCACGGAAGCCCCAGCTCACAACTTACAGGACTTAAAGGATCTGCTGCTATCATCTTGGTGCCAGATACCACAGCACAACTTCAGAGGTTTTGTGGAATCCATGCCTCGAGGGGTTAGAGCTGTTCTGTCGGCAAGAGAGAGACCTACATAATATTAAGCAGGTGGTTTTAATGTAATGGCTGATCGGTGTATTTACTCATATACAGAGTTTAAGCACAAAAGCGTACTTTTATTAAAGACACTAGCATGGCTGCAGACATGCACAACTCACTCTGTTTTTCATGTCTGCATGTCTCTGTAATTTAAAGTGTTCATCAACATCATTATCACCTAAAGGACCGATATCACGCGAAGGACGAAAACAGTTGATTCATTCTTACATTCCTTTTTCCAACCTCTACTTATCTCTTAGAATGAACTATATTAGGCCTCATTCAAGAAGCAGTCCTCACTAAAACATTCCTTATATCTTAACTGAAAATGGGTCTGGTATAACTACTATTAGCTGAATAGGTGGATATACATGAGATGGGTTTTTGGGATGTCATGAGATGTCAGTGACCTGTTTTTGCAGCTGAGTTTCCATATATAGACTGTATGGACTGGGTAGTGAATGGTATGTTCTGAAACTAACAGTGTTTATATGGCACATTTAAAAATGTATAGTATATAACTTTGCAAAGGATAACTTCACCGTGCCTCATCATTGATTCGGGAACCTGGTATGTTCCAACCAGAAAATCCATCAGGACTTTTTTTCATGATATGGGCCGCTTGAAGTTCAAGGGCATCAAAATCGTTCATAGAACTGATCCATGGTTTTCTTACCCAGACCTTTACCTGTAAATTCCATTGCTTGTGAATGATGGTTCAAAACAGTGTTACAAATGTAACAATTATGCTGAATTTAAGGCCCCTTATGTCAGTAGAAAGTCTTATTCTTCGTAAAGCACCTTTTGTTATGTTACAATTACTGGTATAAGCTGTTCATAAACACAATGAAGAAAAACACATAAAAGCCTTCAAGTTGAGGGCTAGCCATTATTTGTTAGACGACTGCTTCATCACTGGAATCCCTTGTTTAATCTAAAACCCACAGAATCTCATTTGGAACATCTGTGAATTGTCAGAGAGCTCATAGCATAATAAAAGAAGGCATTTGTTTGAGAGCTAATTTGCATATGTCAGCCTTTTGGAGTATCAATATCGCAAAGACCAATATTAGGATAATAATTCACAAATGATTGTGCAGCCCAAGTTCAAAGCATTAAAAAGCTTCATAAAAGATAACAGGAATTAGGTAAGCTCTGAACATGGATGATATGCTATCTGAAAATGCTCTAGGTCAGGTACAAATGGGATAAATTAGCATTATGAAAGGGAGTCAAATCGCATGCATAAAGATCACACAGCATGCACTACATACAGTGAACATGACCACAAAGTAAAGCTGCGGACAGAACAGAGACACTGTTAGTATTTTCTAAAAACACAAACGCTCTCAGAGCAAACAACTCATGAAAGTGTCACGCTAGCGAGAGTCTGGCAGATTGGAGAGGAGATGTGGTTCACTAAACACATGCTAACTCTAATTCAATTGCTTTCAGTTTGTGGAAAACCAGCATGGACACTGACCCCAACACAGCATATAACAAGATTACCACATTCAAGCAAATGCATCCACCGCAAATAGTCCGAAACTGACACACACAAACACACACACACAAAACGCTTTTTCTTGGTAATAACTTCTCTTTATGCTAACAAGTTCTTCACCTCTTCAGATTAAGGAGTTCATGGTCATAATGATCTGACAGTTTTAACTGTTCTTAACAGCACATACTGAAACTGCTGGTGAATGCTGACGTCTCAGCAGGAGTATGCAAATGCCATTCTTTCCAAGCTTATTTCAGCTGTACCATTTGTTTTGTAAAGAGAACTGGTGATATCCTTGCAGCTTTCTATTTAATGTTTAATTATTGCCCTGTGACAAGGAGGTGACTGACAGCCCCTGAGCCAGGCTGGCTGATTGGGGGCTGACCTTGAGAGAAGATCCTCTGGGGCTCACGCACACAAAGGGCTTCCTGCCCTCTCCATCCACTTCCTCCCCAACCTTCTGCCTCCGCTCTGCGGCCTCTGCTCTCCTCCTCTCAATCTCCTCCTTCATCCTCCTCTTCTCCTCCTGCACACAGAGCAAACGCACAGCCATATCACATCAAAAGCACTAACATTCAAAAGTCCCCTCGTAATTTCAATCAATTTTGTTGCAGGTTCATGTATAAAATGAATCTATTATGATGGTTGGACTCCATAATTTCAAAGATTTCTTCAATTTTGTGCAAAGCTACAAAAATTTAGATGTGTCCAGAACAATGAACAGAGCTGCAGATGAGGTAACTGAGGAACCCAAAACCATACTGAAGAAAATTAATCTTTTAAATACTAATATTTTAAAAGTGGCACATAATGGTATAAATGACTATAAACACATAATTCAAGTGTTTAATCTATCCATAACTTCTTGTTGTCAAGTGTTCCCAAGGTTTTGATGAGCAGTTTTTAAACTGGCAGACTGGTCTGAAAACAACATGCTTATATGGCAGTGAATTCCATCTCAGCTGGAGCATCACAAAAATGCCTTTTTTTGAGCCCACAGCAGCTCTTGGCAAGCCTCTTTGCCATCAGCACGGGGCCTTGTACCGTGTAATTGGTCCTTTTTTTTTTTTTTTTAATTTACTCCGCCTTTTAATTAGGAACAAGTAAGGCATTAGCATCACAATGGCAGTACAGGACTGGACGAGGCGAGCTGACCGGCATGCGTGGCCTGGGCTCAGGGAAGGCCTGCTCAGTGCTGATAGCCCATGTACAGCCGTGGGAAATTTGCATAATGCCATTGAGAAATATGGCCTAGCTATCGTGCGTGGGGCGAACATTTAAATGATGTTGTACTGTAATCTGAAGCTCACACAATGGAGCCATTCGTCTGAATTGGGACTGACACACTGGCCTACCGATAAAAATGTAATAAAACAAAGTTATAACCTAGTTATGCAGTCATCACAGTCACACAAGACACATTCAAAAAGAAACACTTCCCACAAGTCCTTGCAGACTCTGAGTATGACAGTGCCTCCTGACAAACAACATCCTATCTACACAGACTTAAGAAAATAGAGAGCTTAATTAATTTGAAGCAACAAAATATGTGGAGAATGTCTTCCTCTTTCACAGGGTTTAAATTCTCAAACAAAGATAGAACACTATTTCTGATTCAGGGCCAAGAAAGTAAGATACACAAATACCAATGTGCTCCAGAAAAACATTCTGCGTGATTAAGGTGATAACACAATTTTCCCCTTACCCCAAATGTAGCTGATCGACCAAGTCATGTCTGGTATCTAGACTTCATGATGGTCATTACCCTTATTTTTAAGCTATGCAAAGTAGTTTTGTTTTATAATTATAACAATTCAATGCCAGAAGCCACAATAGTCTATTTGAAATGACTAAACAACTTAAGTGTGTGACAGTTTGTGTGCGAAGCATTTATGCTAACAGGGTGCCAGCTTCCATTACTTATTTCCTCAGTTGCTCCAGTGCCAAAGTGTACACTTTGGGCTTCAAACATGTTTGAAGTAAGAGTAAGGTCTTTTATTTTTTTTGACACTTGATGGAAAGTCTTCCAGTTAAACTGCCTGAATGTGTGACGATAAGCTAACACACCTCCTCTCTGGCCTTCCTCTCAGTCTCCTCCTGCTTCTTTTGCTTCTCCTCTTCCTCCAGCACCTTCCTCCTCTCCTCTCTCTTCCTTTTCAGCTCCTCCAGCTCGGCCTCGGCCTCCTGCTGCTTCTGCCTCATCCTCTCAAACTCCTCACTCTCCGTCTCATCTCTCCTCCTTTTCAGCTCCTCCAGCTTCTTCTCAGCCTCCAGACGTGCTCCCTCCCCGTCTAGCTCCTCTGCTGCTGGAGCCTCAGGAGAACGCAGGCTGCCACGGCTGTGGCACACAAACACACGAAACAGGAAGGGATACACACATGTCAACAGGTAAAAAAGCACGCAGTCGCAGGTTCACACACACACACACACACACACACACACACACACACACGCACGCACACACCTAGAGAATCAACTCACTCCTGTCTAAGGTGACAGAATATCAGGTTACAGTGATCAGGACTGAGGACAAGATTAAATGACTGTGCTCAAATACATTTTCATAACCCCTAAAATCAACTGCAGTGTCACTTAATGTCCTGTGTGTATACATATATAAAGTTTCAGTCTCTATGTGCAATCAAGGATATGAGCATTAAATATCAGTAAATGACATTCTTCATCCTGTAGGAATCGACTAGTCTAATCTCTTACAGAACCTCCTCTAGCAAATCTCTAGTAAGAGGTAAAATCACCGAGATAAAGATATGCAAGACTTATATTTAAACCGTTCCCTCTGGCAGTTCACATCATCAGCATGCTAAGCACAGTCATCAACTCTGGCCAATGTTAGACGCATGGCGAGTGGATCGTTATTATTTCTATTTCACACACCTCAGGGTTCTCTCTGCCTTCTTATGCTTGTTGTCCTCATAAACTCCTCCATTCTGCTGCTTGCTTTTCCTCCCCACATCTTCATCCTCCATCTAGCAGTGGAGAGCGATCAGAAATGAAAATAGGACACTACAACATCACTTTCAGCTGTGACAACCAAATCATTCAGGGAGAAAAGAGGGAAAGCATGTGGAACAGTGGGTAGAACAGCACTCAGAGAGAAAGGGCAGGTGTGAACACACTCACACTCCAGTCATGCAGCAAGCTACCAACAGTGTGTGGTAAACCACATTTCACTGGTGAGATAACACGATCATAGGGAAGAGGTCATGACCTTACTGAACACTGTAGAAAAAAATCAAAGGCATTTAGTGGACACTCCGGTGGGATCACTGCACTCACACTGTGCTCAGACCAGTGTCTGGATAACCTTCAGGTTTGGGGGAGAAGTATCCTCCTTTAGAATGATTCAACATAGGGCTGCACAATATATCATTTATCATATTGGCAACATGTAAATATCCCTTAAATAAATTATAAGAGCTGGCCCAAAGAATTCAAATATTTCAGTATTCATTCATTTTGTTGGTATTCATTTCTATATTTAACTTTCTGATCTTTTTTAATCCATTAGCTAAAGGCTGAGCACAAAAATACTCCCCCATGTGATTTTATAACTCATTTTCTCTAAGTAAGAGAAACATGTTAAATTGGCAAACAAGGTTTAAAACAAAAACAAATAACCTGACTGGTTTGGCACTGATTCGAAGGACTAGGATAAACAGAAAAAGCAGCACAACTAATAGCTAAATCTATACACATCCCTTATTTTCAATTAAATGATGCACCATTTAAGGTGGAACAGAAATTTCCAGCAAGACACTGGAGGACTAAATTAGCAATAGAATAGAAATCTAGCTCTTCATTCAGTAAACCGGATTAAAAGAAAATACTCCAAAAAGATTCTAAAGAGACATATGCAAAAATCCTGCAAGACTCATTTGTCTCCTTATCTGCTAAATGTTAACTTTAATGACATAACATAATATTTCTTGCAGCACCTTTGTGAAAACGGATGCATATATGTATTCACAATTAAAAGATGAATTATACAAAGCAAACAATCTAATGTACTAAGTTCATGGTTAAATGTGAAACGTAAATAGAATTATTTTGGATACTCGTTAAGAAACAACACTGAGTATTCAAAGCCAAAACTGGTTCTTTGGCCAGCCCAATGAATTACTAAATATTTTATTACGTGCTGCAAGCATCCTAACCAATTCTCACATGTTAGAGATTACTTTCTGAGGGTGTTTTAATGAATCAAGTTATGCGTGACATAAATGATTTTGGTCAAAATAATGCAGGCCAGACCATATCACTCTGATGCTTATCCACTGTGGAGCCAATATTAACATAATTTAATTTGTGTAATTTAGTACATTGCAAGACATTCACAATCACAGTATAAGGAAGCTTTTTTCCATATTGTGTAGCCCCAGTTTAATTGTTTCTCATAAAAAATGATCTGCAATGTATTTTCAATACATTTTAAAGTATGAGAATTCACCTCCCAATTATTCAAGAGTAATCAGTTGTTCTCTGAGACTAAGCCCCCAAAGCTTTAATTATCCATCTTCTATGAGCATTTGGCCGCTTACCAAACCTAAATCATTGTTTGCAAACTCTCTCTGTGGTTTCTCAGAGTCAGCTGTCTCCTGCATTTCATCAGCTGCATTCTGTGTACATGCCTCTAACTCATTCTCCTCTACTGCCTCCTCATCCTCATTGACTTCTGCTGTGTTCTCCTCCACTTCATGCTGTGAAATGACTGTGGGATCAGCTGTATCTTCATTTAAAGTCACACATTTTTCACTCTCAGCGTCCTGCTCAGTACTGCCCTATGAAAGGAATTGGGAGTCACATGGTTTATGTTTTATAGTATTAAAGCCATAGTGTGGTGATCAAATGCACACAAAATTATTAGAAATGTTAAAGAAAACATATTCAGTTTTGAGGTAATCTCACTGAGTCTGGTGCATCTATCAAATAATGTATGTTTATGTTCACTAGTTAGCATTACTGCACACTTGCCTCAAACTGCATCAGGCTGTTTAGACTTGATTATGACACTGTGTGATATATGGTTATCTATGACAAAAAATAAAAACTTTAGGCTAAAGTGACTATTGTTGTGGCTGTGACTATTGTTTTTCGGTATGTAAAGCATTTTGGCCATTTAAACAATATCAGAAACCACATAAGCAAGTCTACTCAAAATGACTTAACAACAGTGATGTTTCGTTTCTGTGGTTTGGGCGTCTACCAGTTTGGTTGATGGTAAATGTGATTCTAGAGTTCTAGATTCCAATTGCTTTTCAGTGTGCTCGAGACATAAAATTCTGGGGCTAAAAACCAAATCGTGTCTCAGAAACCTGAAAAATGTGAACCAAAAGTGAACCCTACTTAAAAACTTGTTCAGGTTTGAGGAACGTGTGTTTATTATTTACTTGCTAGCTACATCAGCCTCTAGTGTTAAACCAAAAAAGCAAACTTGAAATGTCAAACATCTCTTGGTTAATCAGCTATATTTGG
>JBBPCZ010000136.1:25152040-25164702 GCA_037974445.1 Brycinus macrolepidotus | reverse complement strand
AATTCAGGTAAATTATGATTAAAATTCTGCAGGGCAATATTTGACCATATCAGATTACTGCTTGTGTTTACAAGACTGCAAGGCGATATAATCGCTGTACTGGTATTTTGTCCATATCATGCAGCCCTACTACACAGCTAGGCAAACACATTTATCTTCAGGGCATGCATCCTCAACTATTTAAAGAATGTGGCATTGCTCCAGCTGCGGTTGCAGCACTGTGACACTGAGGTGAGATTTCCTTGCCTCCCTGCAGAACAAAAAGCAGCATTCGTGTGGGGAACATTTCCTCATCCCCATTAGATAATTGGAAATGTTAATGTAAACAAACTCAGTCTGTGCAATTAGCCATTAGCAATTTGTCTGCAGCCTGCTGGGATGGATAGCAAGGCAGAAGTACTCTCCTCAGACACAGCCAAGTCTGATGTGATCCACGACTCCTACCGCCAAACAGATTAAATAACTAAATGTTTGGATCTACCACCCACCGCTTTCTGGAGCGTGGCCTTTCTGGACTGCTCAGGCAAGAGGCTAAATTTACTCCCTCAGAAAAAGGTGCAGCACTGCCAACATAAATCATTGCCCTTATTTGCATGTCTGTCAATAAAGGTCCATAAACTTTAAAAGTCCCTGCTATTGGAGTTGTAGCGAACGCTACTGGCCTGGTTTATGTCTTGCCAAGTTCATAAATGGCCATGAAACAGTGGGGTGTTGCATTAAAAGGCATTTTACCTTTCTGCTTTTGTCTAAATTCAAAAATTCACTCTGCATCTCACTCTGACATCTTCGCATCACATATAGTTTTGATCCACCACTGCGAAGGTTTGTGCTTCGATTAAAATCAAAACAATAACTATACAAAAAATTGGTCAAATTGTATTTTGATGGTACCCTATTGCTTACCTGTACAAGACAAGATTTAGGGATGTCCTGCCATGGGCAGCTGAAATCAAATATTTTTATCTACATATTAGCTAATGTGGAAGCAGGTATCAATGCCTATAGAGACACATTGATAAAAGGTACCAATACCGATATGATTCCAATATCATCAAGCATCCCTACTAAAACTGCAAAATGAACTATCATTGCTAAATCTAAATATCTGCAGAGTTACATTTTAGGCTTATTCTTGGGAAAACATTACGCTAGTAGGCATACACTGAAGAAAGTGTGCATTGGCTTCTATTATGGGTGTGTTTTGAGTTAATGAGTCTGCTGTCCTTTTATCAAGCACTGGGGAAATTATTCTACATTACTGTCCAAGGTAATGGACTGCACGCTACAGAAAAATGCTGGAGTAAGATGAACTCAATAAATATTTAGTCTACAGTGGACTATCAAAATAACTGTGAATTTATAACATAACATTTCATTAGTCAACATTTGTCTGTTTCTTTTTTTTTTAATAAATTGGTTTGTCCTGGGATCCTACTTTTGCATTTCTATGTTCTGCAGCTGAGCACAGCTGATACTGCACTGTCTTCAAGACTACATGAGCAGGTGTGCTGGCAGCCAGGTGCAGCAAGCATCCCAACAATCTGCAGTGTCAGCAGCTTAATAAGGCCTCACACACACACACACACACACACACACACACCCACACACACACCCACACCCACACCCACACACACACACACACCTTACCGTGCTAACCCACCGCCTCAAAAAGGGATGCGTTAGCTATGCTAGCTATGTACACTCTGGCCTTTCTCTGGATTTCAATCACTCATCTTCACCAGTCACTCAACAGGCCTGCCAATCAAACCTTTCATTAACCCCTAAGGAGTGAAGAAGTTTTCTTTCTCCACAAAGCAACATATACATCTATCAAGCACACGCTGAAGGAGGATACAGTAGCCACTACAGCTGCCCGGCTGCGGGTGCAGTGTATCAGTGTATCCGCGCTCATGAATCAAGCCAACGCTGACATGGGGCCATATAGGGATAAGGAGCCAAGCCCTGAGGGAAGGAAGCAGAGGCGCGGTCTCACCTGCAGAGCAAGTCAGAGAGCACAGCCGCCTGTCAATCACCAGCAGAGGGAAGAGCATGTCAGACTCAGGCTTTCCCCCTGAGTGCTATTCGCTCAATGAACTCCAATAAAATAAAGAGATCAAAGAGACGAGGCTGGGAGCAGGCTCCCTCAGGGCTGAGTCTGAGCCAAGCTAGTGAAATCTACTCTGTTGCACAGTCTAGCACATCCACCAGGTCAAAGCACCATACACTCCACAACTCAGGCCGCTTCAGAGTACGAATTTAACCAGGCTTCAAATGGGGATCCAAACAGAGTGAGACCCAAGTATAGAATCCGAATTAAACTGAATCTACAGCAGAGCTTCAATGGGTGTTGTGGGTGCCACACACACACACGACTAGCCATATAAACAAGCCTTGAGAATACATTAATATACAGTCGCAAGCATTTTTTTAAATTTCATAAATGTCTTATTAACAATTTATTAATTTGCTCCTTTGAAAAACGTGACCATTGATCATTTCATCGCTCTGTGGTCTGTGGCACATTTTCAAGGACCAATTTACAACACGACCGATACATAATCATATCAACAAGTTACATGTAGCCAGTGTTTAGCTTTACACACACAGACAGAAGGAGTGTTACAGGTTTGTGATTAGACACTGACCAATGAATTGTAGACACATTTATTGTACACACATTGTTTTTCTACAATGACAAATATTATTGCTTGATGGCTCTGATTTATACTACAGTATAACTGTTTTTACATTTAGATATTGTCTTTATCCAGATAAGTCTGGATAAAGACAATTTATTTAGATAAGTCTTTATCCATTTTCTTTGGATTGCGTCCATGCACTCATAAACAACAACCCCAGCCCAGGGCTGCACCCAAACAGAACCTGTTGTTTAACTCCCAACCACATGCACTGGTGTTACAGACAACAAAAGCGACCCCACCACACCAGGTTTTTATAAAAGGCCTTGTATATCAAGGGCCTCTCTCTCTTTACTGCATAGGTTATTTGTATCAGTCACTGATCAATTTATAGCGGATACTGAGTAATACGTCTTAAAATTAATAACGTGAATAATAAGAATATGATTCAAGGGGTAAGTGAGGAGGAAGAGTAAATTAAGGAGAAAAACCAAAGCAGCGACAAAAGCAGGACAATATCTGTTAATGATGAAACCCAAACCTGAAGTTGGAACCTGACCTGACAAATATTTGAGAAATGATGTCAGACAAATATTTCAAGCTTTTTCTCCAGAGCAGTGTCACTGCTTATGCCTGATCCTGGCAGGGACTACAGCTATCTTCACATAATGGAACTGATGTGCCACAAATTCAATTTTTTTGCGTAAATGTGACACAGATTCAATCTGAAGTGAGCACACAAATCCAATGAATCTTTTCATATCCAATTTGGGTCACTTTGATTTGTGGTCCTAGATAAGATACATGGCCATATGTTCATGGTCAGTTCAGAATGGTCAGAAATGCAGACTCTTTCAGCGTGTGAGTCCGATCACACTAACGTCAGATGGATCAATTGCAAGCGCAAATGTGAAGAGGCAGAAATATCCACACAAAATTGTTATTTAGAAGAAAGGCCTGTAAAGTGAACGCAGTCTTATGAGCATAAGTGAGATGCTTGGTGTGCCATTTAGCACTCCACCGAGGCTAAACTCAGAACAGCTGCCTTAGTGTGTATTTTTTTATCAGCTTGGATCAAAGCTTTAAGAGCGCCAGTAAGGCACATCACAGGCTAGTGGCGTCTCGGCAGTGGCGGTGGCTGAGCTCCAGCACAAAGACCTGGTCAATGTGCAGTAAAACTACACAGCGTGCGACAGGCCTACAGCCATCATTATCTCCCAGCTGTGTTTATGTGCAGGACGTAATGGGACCTGCTGAGTCTCAAAGGCTTATTGGAGCAGCAGAGACATTAAAAAAGAGGAGGAGAGACACCCTGCATCAACCAGCATAGATGCACATTACAGCTGCTCGGCTGTTTGGTTTGGTAAGACATCCAGGTCCTTCAAGTCATCCTGGTAACGCCTCTAGGTAGTTATTTCCAGTCATACAAGGCTGGTCACACAAATCAAGGCTCCTATTTGTTTGAACAGGAAGAGACTTGGACAGAGACCGAAAACATATATCCAAGTCCATGTTTCAAAAATGGCAAAAATAAATAAATGTATTTTTCAAGTTACTAGTCAGTTACTAGAGCATCTCCATAACAAAGGTTTCACACACGGCTTGTGAATGAATTAGTCAAAAATAATCAGTAGTATTTAAAACCTGTGGTTGGGCCAGTATAAAAAAAAAAGTTACCATACCAACAAGGAGTTGGTACTATTATGACTGCTATGAGCTATCCTTATTTATATGTCAGTGAATTGTCTCCATTTCTGGTTTCTTTGATGGCGCTTCTATATCCAGTCACTTCTTCCTCACATCATGCCTGTTAATCCTGAGGAGGGCTGTACCATCTGTCATTAATAGGGGGAGGTCTGTTTGGCAGTAGTCATTTAGCAAGCCTCACGCATTGCTCCCTCTGATGATGCATCAGCACATTTACAATCCTGGGGCATCAGAGCAGAGCGAGAGAGCCAGAGAGAGAGACAGAAACAGAGGGAGAAAGAGAGAAAGCGAGCAAAAGAGAGCAGGATGTACAGCCATAAATCCAGTGAGGTTTTTGGCAGGCAGAGTGGTGACTGCTTTCCACTGGTGTCACTGAGCAAATTGGCTCCACAAAGCAGCACAGGAGAGAAGACGAGTAGAGAAAAGTGCAGAGTATGTGTAGAAAAGAAAAGAGAAGAGACAATAAAGAGCAAAGAGGAGAGAAGGACAGGAAAGAAAAGGAGGAAACGAGAAACACGGCTACCTCTTTGTCTATTTCACTGGAGAATAGGAGAATGAGATTTTGATGAATTTACTGCAATGCACCAATTTAAAGTGATTACGAAATTGTATTTCAGACTTTGAAACAGAGCATTTCATGAAAGAAAGAATTTAGACAACAAAAGCCTTTCAGATAGCAACACACGATCATGCAGTCGCCCTAAAATGACTCCAGCTGTCTAGCTTTTCTTTCCAAGTGTTTTCACATGGAAACAAATCTCTATTTCACCATGACAGGCCTTCAGGCTCGCTGAGCATTATGTTATGTCATAATTGCACAATCTTTGGACGTGCAATAAAAAACACTAAGATGATAACAGCATAATTCATGATTACTATTAGAACGTCTTTAGAATAAGCATATCTGTCAGCGCACAAATCCGTAGCACTATTCAGGTCATCACCATAAACGAAACCACAAGTTTAATGAATGGAGGAAATTCAAAGCGTCGTAGCCATTGCGTTTCCATTTGAGAGTGAAAATCGAGTCTCCCACATTCCCAGACAATGGATCACATTCCTCACCACACAAGCTCGTCCAGTGAATCACTGACTGTTACCTGCATACACATCACAATAAGCCTCAGATGTTTCAGTATGCAAAATGTCCTGAAACAGCAACAATCTGGACAGTGTAATAGGTAAGTAATCGTGTTGGGACTTTCCAGACTTGTGGTAGCCACAATGGACAAGATATTAAAAGATATGATGTCAGGATAAGCAGCTATGTCTGAAAATAACTCAGAAGTAAGATTTAGGGTCTATTATTGCATTTAGGGATGCACAGTCACAATCGGCCAATAGTTCTTTCCCTAAACACACAAAACCTTTTTTGGCCAATTTTAAGAAGTCAATAATGTATTCCAGGTAAGAAAACTGCTGTATTTGAATGGCACTGCTGAATCTGTACCAAAATGCTGTAACATAATTATGCATGACACCTTGTGCTAAATAGTTACCTGCTTTCTACTTTCAATGTAATCCTTTATTTGAATAATGCTGTAAATAAAAAGGGCCCAAAGGCATTTTTAATTTAATTATTTAAAATGACAGTTAAAAAAAAAATCTGAAAATGTGCTTATGATGATCACCAAGCCCACATAGTGTTTACTTCAGATAAAAAAAAGGCTAAATAAAACTCTGCCAAACATGGCTACTGGCACATTTAGCTGTACAGAAATCAGAACTGGCCATAAAAATTCATGATCTGGGCAGGCCTAATTGCAATATTGGCTTTGCAATGCTGAAAACACAAAGAGGCTGCAAATGAGCCCTGTAAGTGGCCATTCTGCCAGTGGAATGGAAATAGACTGCTCCGATATTTTTATGAATATAATCCAATCTTACATTTTTATTAAAATAATAATTAAAATGAGATTAAATTCTTTCCACTTTAATAAAAATTTCAAGACTGAATTAGACCTCACTGAATTAGACCAGCCTCAGAGTGTTTTAATAAATTATGTGATTTAGACAATCCAATAAATAACTTTGATCAATATAATGCAGGCCAATCTTGTTACAGCAAGGTGTTTTTTAAGACAGGGACATAGCAACCGCAACATTGCAATATAATCGCAATGTGGTATTTCTGTCCATATCATGCAGCCCTAAGAAGACTGGAGGGCAGCAAGCTCAGTACTGAAGCCTCCCCTTCAGCTGTTCTGAAAATCTGAGCTACTGAATCTGTCACACAAGGTCAAAATAGTCCTGAGCCACATCATTACCAAGATTTAGTTTTTTATTTTTCTCATAATTTCCACCTCTGTAACAAAAACAGATAAATGAGGCAAGGCTTGTGCATTCCTTTGCAAAGCAAAGCTGTTGGTGTAAGTGCTTAAAATGCAATGAGGCTTACGCTATGTGCTTTTTTTGTAAACGCTTGTTTTAAATGGTCCTCTCATGCGCTTCCAGAGATTGCACCTCTATCAGCCAGTACTGGCATGCAAGATCCTCGCAAAAAAGAGCAAGGAGGAGGGAAAAAAAAATGATGCGAGTACGGCATCAAACGTCTGCTGCCTATTGGCGTCGCTCCACATGACCAAATATGGTAAGAAAAAAGCTCCCTTTCCCGTAAGTTCAGGAAAAAAAGAGGGTTTATAACATGCTGTGCAGAAAGATAGAGCCCTCACACTCAAACACACTGACCACAACGAGTGGGAGAGGGAAAGCTCTATCTGCAGACCACTGGGCAAATGGGCAAATGACAGCACTGTCACAATGGCACAAACACTCCCTAATACATACACACACACACACACACACACAGAGTACACTCTGTCCTCATCATCCCGAACTGAGCAAAAACCCTTCACTTTTCTACTAGACAAAATATGCTCACCACACTAAGAGAAATATGAGATCTAAGGAAAAATAGAAAAAAGCCACTTCTTCCCCTCTCCCAGCATTTTTGTTCAAGATGGAGTGGTTTTAGCTTTCAGCCACTTCTGTCTATTATGTAAGTGAAAAACACTCAGGGGAAAAAGAGACACTTGTCCAAATATTCAACCTGTCAACTGGCAAGGCCTTGAGAGGAAACTAACAACCGTGCAACCTTGCAGGCACAAGCTATCTGATCAATGGCCCGACTCTGCATGCTTACTGCCGGCAGATGAAGCGAGAAGGTACTGAAACAGTAGGCTAATCATGACATGAAAACACATGTGCCGACCTCCCGTAATATATTCTCTTTCACTTCAGTATTTACCGACACCTATGACAGGGAAGCTATTTGCTGATGTCAGGCTTGAGGTGAACAGAATTTCAACCCTCAGGCCAAAAGGATGGGAACTATATAAAGCTGGCTTTCACAAAACTTCAGCTTCCTGCAACTGACTTGAAATTTGTTTGAAATTCAATCACAATGGGGGGCAAACATCTCAACTTTCTAAAATAAGTTTCATGAAACAGCCAGTCAAAACGTTGATAATGAACCATGTTATTGCATTGAACGATATAATTTCTAATGATTGATTGGGCAAGAAAATATACAGCAAAGGAAAGAATAATATTACTTTTTTGGAGGAAAACAGCTAGCTTAAATAGCTAGTTAGTTAATGTAAACATGACTGTTACAAAACCTTGAACCTCCAAAACAGTAACTTCACAGTTGGGGCAGCTGGTGGCCTAGTGGTTAGGGAGTTGCCCCTGCAATCTGTGAGTTTGAATCCCAGGACTGCTAGTGGCACCACTGAGGTACCCTTGAACAAGGCACCGTCCCCACACTCTCCTCTCTGGGTGCCCCCTGTTGGTGGCAGCCCCCTGCTTCACTTAGTGAATGGGTTAAACTCAGAGAAAGAATTTCACACTGTTCACACTGTGTGCTGTGCTGTGTTCATGTGTGACTACAAGGGGCCACTTTACTTTACAGGATGAGAAAGAAAAAAATATTATCTTATTAAAGAAGTTACTGGAAAAATACTAGTTTCTATTTGGATCGTTTTGACACAATATGGTATTATGGTATTTTCAAATGATCAAAAGTAAAAACTGACAAAAATGGAGAAATGGACAAGGTTTTTTTCTGATGGCAACAATTTGTTCTGCCTTGATCTAACTAGATTACTCTCTCTCCTACAGTGCAAAAATGCAAATGAATGATAAGGTTATATGGAACCTGATAACTTGCCAACTAGTGGAATTACAAAATGGTCTACATGAGGTACTTTAATAATAAGTTTTTCTAAAGCAAAGTGTTCCCTTATAGTCACATGTGAACACATTGAAATTCTTTCTCTGCATTCACCAAGTGAAGCAATGGGCTGCCACCAATGAGGGGCGCCCGGGAAGCAGTGTATGGGGGCGGTACCTTTCTCAAGGATACCTCAATGGTGCCAATAGCAGTCCTGAGATTCAAACCCACAACCTTCTGATCACAGCAGCAACTCCCTAACCACTAGACCACCAGCTACTATGTTGATAATTTCATGTTAACAATCATGCTTGATAAATTAGTGCTGATTGTAGAAATAACCATAAGTTGTAGTCCCACTCAGTCTCGTTCAGTCTAGACAGAGTGAGCTCAGCAGTCACTCTTCTAGCTGCTCTATTTCCCTCTCTTGTATTTAACATTCGCTAGCACCACACGCCACATATGACATGCCCTGCTGGAACATTTAATGGCACATAAAAAAGTATTCAGCATAAACCCAAGAAGTTGTGGTGTGCCTTGTAAAATCTTCCTGTTGAACAGGCTTCTGACAAGTATCCTTTAGCTACGCCATCCACCAACGGCCTCCAAGCAGCAATAATCGCGTGAAGAGAGACACTAAAACAGTGAAGTGATTTAAGATCCTGCTCCTGCTCTCTTTCCGTCATGCCCTACATTGGAACACACGATGCCATTCTGTGCATATATCCGCGGCACATGTTCGGAACATGCGCTCACAACCCTCAGGCACACGCTTCTATCACATCCTTCGTTTACGCCTCACAAAATCCCAAGCTGTGAGAAAACATTTTCTCTCCAAAGAGAGTTAATGCCATGCCTAACTCATTCTTGAGTGACGCCCCCCCCCCCCTTTCCCTCCCAGCATGGATATTAATCATCATCAGCATATCTATTTAACGGGACAGGACTCTGTAAATCAGACAATGGAATGTGTTTTTAGGTCGAAGCATGCGAGAGGATTTCAAGGGTATTACGTGACATGAGATCTCAAAGAAAAAAAGAGGGGGGCGCGTTCCTCAGGAGAGACAGGCAAAAGGAGATTAGGCCTCAGGCTTGATGACCTCACTGTGCGGACACTGTGCAGGGTGGAGGTGAAAGGTCCAAAGCAGGCCCCCTCATTTTAGGACTCCTCAGAAAAAACAGTGTCTCTTTTCTGAGCAAACACAGACCACAGTCACTGAGAGTCGAATGGCATCTGTCTGGCCTACTTGTTAAAAGAGCTGAGTAGTACTCGACTAGCCTACTTGTTCAGTGCGTATTCCTCCACAAAATGCTAACTGCTTGTTATAATTTAACCTACAAATTTTGACTTGGAAAGAAGATGAAGCTTTCAAATACTAATTTAAAATTCAAATAACACTGTGACAAACAAATACTCAGTTGCTTTCTCTTCAGAAATGGACCTAGGCAAAAAAAATCAATACTCAGGTATTCATTCCTTACATTGTTTTTGAAATATAATTATTACTTGAAAACTTTAATCTCTTTTTCCGACACAAAATTTGCAGTCAACATTTCATCAGTAAAGACCTTTAAAAAGGACAGTGTTACAACAAGGTAAAATGTAATTTAAGAAAATAAATGAATAAATAAATACTAGGATCATCACCTCACCTCACCTCAAAGCCAAAAACTGCACTGCTTTTCACGCAGCCATTGACGTTAAAAGAGCGGAGATGCCTTAAATAACAGGTGTGGAAGCACTGTAAACTAAGAGACCCCAAGAAAAATGCGAAATTTACATTACGAGGTTGGTATGAATGCAGGCAGTTCAATGAATCATCTTCCAGGGTGAAAAACAGGAAATCAAACTTTTGCCGGGTGAATTTCAACTGCCACCTCTATTCAAAATCCTGATGGTAGTAAATAAAATAACAATTCATTTTTGTCAGCAGTAAACCCTTACCAAATAAGTGGCCCACAAAAGCTATTTATGAACAATAGACTACAATTGTGGCCTCTATAGCACCACATAGCGCATGAGCAACTTAATACATTGTCGCCCCCTATTGGAAATGTATAAACCTGCAGTAATGAAAATATTTTTCAGTGTTTCCAGAACAAGTATTGAGTATTCAAGTACTCATTCTGAAACACTAATGAATATTTGCTGTAATTATGCCTTTGGTTTTATACAAATTCAGATAGTTTATGCAAATAAGATCATGCTAACTAGCTCTCAGCTGTCATGTATTATAAGTGATGCTAACATTTTTAACAATGCTTTTGTGAAATGATAGTAGCTCACTTTGGGTTTTATTTGAGGAAGACCATCAAGGCGCTTCCTTTATTTACTGACAATAGAAAAAGAGTATAAATTTAGATGATTTAAAGCAGACCGGGAAATCCTCTCATCAGGATTACTGCTCCCAGCTTCAGTCAGTGATGAGCCGGAACAACTTAAAACAATCAGACTGATGACAGCACTGGGGAGTGTGACCAGAAAAAGGCTTTTAACAGCCCCATCCTGCTACGAGGCCACTTCCTACCATTATTTCTTCCACTTCTAGCATAAAGTGGATGAGCATGGCTATGGAGGACCACAAAAGAAGCATTCCAGCTTTCTATCCCCTAGTCTAAAACAAACACGGCTAGCATGCCTTCCATTAATCAGGTCTCCAAGGCATGTACACAACGTAGGTAGACTCTCACAAGTTCAGGAATGCTCGCATGAAACCTCTGCATGAATTGTATGTGTGTGCGGTGTCCGCTGCAGAGGATATGCAGCACTGCTGTGCTGTGTGGCCCTTCAGACCACACATTCCTGTGTGAGCAGAGAACCCTTTCTCGTGCCTCTCTCTGCGTTCCTCCCGTTACGCTAGCATAGCCCTGCTTTTTTGCTCGTATTTATGCTGACCATTATTATAAAGTCAGTGGGCCAGTGTTTACATGCACTGCTCATGGTGTGACCCCCCAAGGCAAAAAGGTGACAGCTGCCGGGCCAGAAATCTGAGAGTACGTGTACACATCATACAAAACCAGTTAGTAAGATATGAATGTGACTGACATTTAGTGCCTATGATTAAGCAGAATCTGTCCATGTTTGTCCATGTACTGGATCCCTGTGGACAGACTACTCGTCTATATGTAATAAACTATTTAGAATAAAATGGATAATTCACATTCTTAGAGCTGACTGGCTGAACCAAGTTGAAAGCCATTGTAAAATATCCAAAATATACATACACAACGGATATACATCTAGTAGGCCTGTGCACAGTGCATATTTTAAAACATTCACAATTCTGTTCTTTATTACTAGATTAATTACAGGCAAATTAAAGACGGTCCCAAATACAGAAACGGACCCCAGAACAAACAGTAGTAAGATGTGAGTTTCACCTCTCACCTCAGAACCGCCGCTCCCCAAGGCCAACCCAGTTTATAGTGTTTAAAATGGTCATTTCCCACATGGATGGTTGAATAAGAGGATTCTGTTACCAGCACAGGCCTAACATTGAATTTTGTATCGATGATCAAAATGATTAAAACCATTGTGGTATTCAGAAAAAATATTTTACATTTGTGTTGCAACCATAGGCCACGGTAAACTCCCATAAACCACAATGCTTGGCCAAACAACTGCTAATTGTTATTGTTATTATTTATTATTATTATTATTATTATTAATAATAATAATAATAATAATAATAATAATAATAATATATTGTACATTGTAAGGTATCTTATCACAGTTTGTTCTGCTATTGTTTTCTAAAATCAGTACTAGAAAATTATTTAGGAATTATATGGGGCTGTCTGTGGTGAAATCAATGCAATACACAGCCTCTCACATTTTATTATATTTATTACTTGCTCATATTACAAATGTCCCAGAAGTTCCATATCCAGGCATCTCTATCTATGCCAGTCTTGTTTTATACAAAACCGCATCACAATTACCATTCGCCTGATTAAGAATGTATTGCTGTGGATTTGCTAGTAATTCATGAAAACTTCTTGTCTTTCTTTTAGTGGAGCTGTGGCTGCCTGCGTTTCCATAAAAATAGCTCTTTGTGTGTCCTTCTATTTCTCTGACACACACACACACACACACACACACACACACACACACACACACACACACACACACACACACACACACA
>JBBPCZ010000136.1:25122747-25150800 GCA_037974445.1 Brycinus macrolepidotus | reverse complement strand
CACACACACACACACACACACACACACACACACACACACACACACACACACACACACACACACACACAAACACTTACTTACTATGCACTGGATGCCCTGAGAAGTTCTATCGCGGATTCATTTTACATTTGATGGATTTATTTTATATGAAATAGGCTTACTGCTATACTTGAGCAGTTTTTCAATGCAATTCTTTAAATCTAATCCTTTTACCTTTATTCAAGCAATATAATCACTTTATATGAAAAAAATCAGGCAGAGTATTTGTGAAGAATTTCATATAAGGTCTTTATATAAGGTAATCCTAAACGTTTACTAGACTAACAAGATTCCTAGACGAGCATGAAATTGTAAATTAATTCAATATCGGGCTGGTTTCAGATTGCAGTGTGCATTGTAGCTAATGGCCAAATTGGAACTGAGATTAGTCTATAAGACCCATTGAAAGGGGAGCACCATGAAAACCACATTGCTTTCCGCTGCCTGCTATTTACCCCACCATCTTTCGCCCAGTTATACACCTGTGTCTCCCTCTCTCTCTCTTTCTCTCTCTCAAACACACACACACACACATACACACACACACACACACACACACAATCATCCATTTAAAATGCTGTGTGTGGCTCTGTTGACAGAGAGCTTGACTGACTGACTATTGCATTTCAGGCAGGTCTGGGCGGCTGGGACGCTATTACTGATCATTAAGTTGAACCTGAACTAATGGAGGGCTATTATTATCCAAGGTGGTCTTGCAGACATGTGTCACAGGCTTGAGTGGCACGGCACCCACTCGCTCCTTTCCTCTCCGCTCTCTCTCTCACACACACAAACGCACACACACACACACATGGAGCAGCCCAGCAGACGTTATTGTAACAAGAGTCCATTGTTCTCTATGGCGCTGCTATATTCATTAAATCAGACTTTAATGAGGCCAGCCAGCATGAGTGACATAGCCCCCCTCCTCACACACACACACACATGCAGATTTGTTTTTGTACAATGACAGGACACACACAGGGTTCCCATATGAATTATACACTCAACAAAAATGATTGGCACCCCTCAAAAAGCTGTGCAAAAACAACTGTATGAAAAAAACACAAGAAACTGCTTACTATTTTTCTAACAGAAATCATACCTACAGACGTGTTGTTTTATTTTGAGAATTCTTTCAAAACATATGGGCCAAAATTATTAGCACTCTGGAAGAATATAAAAAAAGAAATTAGCATCTTTAGTGAAAAAAAATCTTTCCCTGTGGTATACATATGAGGTTACACATGTTTTAAAATCCCTTATCCATCAGCATGGGTAAAACCGAAGACCTGTCAACTCACATGAAACAGACAGTTGTGGCTCGGCTCAGATTAGGGAATAGTTGTAAATGGTCAGTTCAACTCAAGCACAACCAGGGCAATAATAAAAAGAGTTTGAAAAACTTTAGACTGTTTAAAATTTCTCAGGAAGAGGACACAAGAACATCCAACCACACATACAGCAGGGAGGAGAGCAAAAGAGGAGTTCAAAGTTTCACAACGGCAGAGTTTAGCTGAATCCTGGGGTTTTCAAATTTCGGCATCCTCTGTCAGAAGCCACCTCCATGACCAGAAACTTCCATGAAAGGGCTCCCTAAAAGCAGGCCACAAAACGCATCATCTGATTTTAACAAAATCTCTTTGGAATTACAAAGGGAACACTGTAATGGGAAAACATCAGAAATCCCAGAGAGGTGCTAGCTGAAATTAGTATTATTGTACCAAGTGAAAGCTTATTTTAAAGTAAGGATTTCGGATGTGGAGATATCAACAGAAAAAAGAGGGGGATGATTTCCATTCATAACACTACTTTTTAAGTTTATTTAAAAGAATAAGAAACATTTGTGTTTTGTGTGGGATTTGCTCAAATGGAAAAAAAAAATTGATTTTTTTAAAAAATAAAAATGCAACAAAACATATTTGGGTGGTCATCAATATTCTTGGGAGTCTATGTGTGGGAAACACTGTAAAACATTTATGTAAGTATCTATATGTAATATGTTTTATAAGCCTAACCTTAAACCTAATCATATTCTTAACCTAGGTAACCAAAAAGAAACGTAAGGATATATTTGAGAATGAGAAATCTGCACAAGCACACACACCACCTCCAGCACTTTTGTTCCCCACAAAGATACACACATTGTGTTTGTCTGAGGCGGCCCTCTCTTGACTGCATGTAAGTGCTTCAGTCATTAATGAGAACATGGCTCCAATTAGAGTGAACTCTCCTCACATCAGCCAAACTGCTCTTAACTGTACCAAGACCAGGACAAACAAACAGAGGCCATCATGACCCCGTTATTGTTTTGATCCACGCGTCGCCAAGCGGCTTCTGGAATCTCCTGAGCCGCTGACACAGTTCTAGAGCCCAGATATTTGTGAAATAATCTTGTAACCAGCTGAAAAGGCTGAAAATGTGCCTTCTGATTATCCTCATTCTGTCAGCTTAAGAACGACCGAGGAGCTGATTCAGTTTATCCCATGAATGTCTTTGCTGACTGATGGCACCAGTAGCAAATAAATACCCTGAATAGCAGCTTGCTACTTGTGAGTGGCCTGGGATGTGTATCGAGCAGCCTGAGTCAGCCTGTATTTGAACTGCAGCTGAAGGCCAATAAAATCCCCTTTAAGAAAGCCAGACCTGAGCTGTTTAATAACAGCCTGAGTGATTGTAACAGAGTCATTTCCAGCGTGTTTCTTATGAGGTAAGAGGCTCTTCAATGCCAGTCTTTCTCCCAGCAGAGTGCTCCCGATTACATAGCTCCCTCAGAGAATCTGTTTCCACCACTGATTCTCTGACAGTTGCCCCGTACTCTACAAGGAAATACATTCTGATGAACTACAGTGCTTACATATATAACTTTACAACTATGAGAGTAACTGACATATCCATGTCCTGCTTACAAACCCATTCTTTGGTTGGATTTGTTGCAAGATGAATGGAGTTTTCTAAAACGGTCAATAGCACATGGCATGGAGCCACATTTATTTCATGTACAATAGGGACACCCTTAAAACCTCATTAACAACATTGCTTATGTAAGGGTGTCATGTCTATTTAACATACAACACACAGGTTACACGGGGGAATCATGTATGACCTGCCATGTTTGACTTTGATCTTCAGCTTTGATCAAATTTAATTGCCTTGTTCCAAATGGAGCAATGGAAGTGGAATGAGAAAGCTGGGAGGGGGGCATGTGTGCTGTGCCTACAGCACATTTCTGAAGAGTCCTCCGAGGCTCGTATATTAATGCATAAATATGCTTCTGATTAGGAGGAGCGAGTTCACTCCATAAAGTCACTCTTAAACAATTACTACTGCTCCCATTAGCAGACTGCAGGCAGCCTGAGCCAGACTGGCTCTATTAAAGCAATTGTACACACACTGGAAGAGCTAGAGTTACATGCCAAACAGTGTGGCATAATAACATTTCAAATTAAAACTCTTACCAGACACACACACACACATACATAAGCACACACTTAACTAAATTCGCTGGTCCTTGCATTGCTGCGCTATTAAAAAAAAGTTCCACTTTTTGATTGCTTCCTTTGCCACTGTTGCCCTACACTCCTAAAAAGAAAGGCTTCTAAATGGCTCTAGGCTTGTAAGTACAGGTCTGGGAAAAGTCTTATAGAACCTCTACATTATGCTGAGCATGCACTAAACGGTTCTTTAGGGGACCAAAATGGTTCTTCTATGGAATTTCCCCAAAAAACCCTTTTTGGCATCTTTCATTTTGAATGCTGACCCTGCTTTATATGGGTATTAACTCGTTTTTGTGCAAAGCTGCTTTGTGATGTCTGCTGTAAAAAGCACTATATAAATAAAACTAAACTAAACTAAACTGAAAAACCTCTCAGTGCACTTGAACAGATTTTTCGCACATGCGTCTAGTCCTGCATCATAACTCAGTGTATATCTGTCCCTTAATTCCTCAAATCATTTTCCTCAAATGAGATCTTCTAATGTGATTTCCACTGGCCGGGCAAGCGGACATGTTGGCCATGCCTTGATTAGGCATGTTTGTTTAGCTTGGGCTTGGAGAGGGGCGGTGTGTGAAGCACAGAGCCCTTGGGCTAAGCATGTGATCCCCATGGGGAAGAGGCTGGAACAGGGAGACCAGGGAAAATGGACTCAGCTCAGATATTTCCTGTGCTTGTTTTATCAGATGAGAAGAAGCCTAAAGGAGGGAAAAAGAATCTAGTTTGTCAGTGGTATGATACTTTATCACTCTCCCATTCTGGGAACCTTACATCAGGCATCTCTGGGTGATGACATACTGTAAGGTGTGCGGACACATTCCCAGACCCATTGTGTTAGCTTCTAAAAGTTAACATAATGACAAGAGTTTCAGGTTCAAACTAAGAGTCTCAGAGGACTGGGGGGTGGGGGATTCATCAAAGGAGTCTAACATTATTCTTTACAAGTGAATGGCTTACATTCTAAGGCTACAGAAGTCTGTGAACCATGCTGGTGTGCAGATGACCAGGGTGGCCATATAAGTTAAAACCTTAAAGCCTTGATGATTCGTCCTCTGCTGAGAGGATTTATTTCAGTAGTTGGTCTCACATGCCTTCGCCCTTGGGCAATGGAGCGAGGAGAACGCATCCGTCAGCGTTATCCATCACCCCAGAGAAATCCTAACACATCGGCAGGCCCGGCCCACTGCAAGCTTAGCAGCTATGCAACCTGGGTCCAACTCTGGCTTTGCTGTTCCAGAATCCAACTTTTCCACTGAAATCTGCCACCATGATGAAGAACAACAAACGGGCCGCAACATCAAATTTCTGAAAAAAGAAAGAGAGAGAGAGAGAGAGAGACACAGATAGAGAGAAATAGAGAGAGAGAGAGAGAGAGAGAGAGAGAGAGAGAGAGAGGCCTGCCATGCGAGGACTGGTTGCAAATGGAGGAGAGTAGGAATAATTTCAGATTTATATATTACTACCAGAACATCTGCAAGGCACTTTTTGCATATTTGCAAAGACCTAAGTAAACATGGGCTAAAGTTTCAGACGGCTGTGACCTCACAAGTGAGGAATGTCCCCGTTTTTTTGTTGCTTTTTCCCCTCGATCGTCACAACCAGTTAGGAGTTAAACGTATCTCACAAGCCTAAAAGGGGCCGAAAATTCACCGGGGTTACACAACTGGCTGTGTGGTTCTGGACCTAGTTCTTTCAAATTACATGCTATCAGATTCAAAGCGGAGGAGGGCTGGTTTGGAACATGATGTGGTTCTGAGTCGAAGGGCCGCATCTCTTGAGGTTTCTCCCCCCGCGTCAATCATCGTAACTGAAAGTTAATTGAACATTATGCGACTGTTGTCCAAAGTAAACATTTTTTCAGTTTTATTTTACATGGATACATTTATGAAAATGCCGTCTTGGGTAAAAAGGAAATGCAGGCCAATCCTATGCAAGGGTAGTTTGGTAGTTTTGCTTTTTCATTTAGGTTCCTCTCATATGCATACATCTGGGTCTCCCTTTTAAGGATATTTTGAAGACAACCATACAGAGACATTCCAGTTCTGTGCGAGAGCCTAAAATTAGGAAAAGTGTTTTGCACATTTAATGAGAGCCTATCTATTATGAACTTGCTTATTACACAATCATTGACCGACACTGTAATTGCATGTTTTGAGGTATTTACAGAATCAAAATGGAGTTGCGGCAAACACAACACTCCAATAGATTCTGCACAGTTGGAAATATTTGTTACAGCAAACTAAACCAGATCGGGCAAAGGGGAATAGCATGGGCTGGTTCTGGGACTGGCCCAGCTGTCCATCAGCATGGTGTAGTCCACCCCTTTGCTCTGCTCCTAGGTCAGCCTTGGTGTTGTAGTGTTTCCAGCCTGAGCACAGGGGCTACGGCAGTCCGGAAATGCAGGGCAGTGTTCTCTACATCCTGCCCTGGTCAGGCCCATGCCAGAGCCTTGTTATCACCATGCAGAATTACCTCCAGATTCCTCTGGGCTCCACTTGTCCTCGCATTACAGCAAGTGACCGCGAGTGAAACAGGGAGGGAGAGAGAGAGAAAGAGAGAGACATCGAGAGAGTGAGAAAGAAAGAGAGGGTCAAAGAGAAAGAAAATGGTGCTGTTATGCATTCCAGAGGCTATTCCAATCGTCTGTCACCAGGTTCAATCTGTTCCTTATAAGGCGAGGGCATTCCCCTCATATTTTCCAAACACCACACTGTTATCAGATCCAGTTTCGTGGCCAATTACCGGCCTGCCTCGCTGCTCAAAGCTCTAAAGCCTGTTCAGCTACCTCCATGCTACATCACCAGTCTAAAGGCTTGTTTTGAGGCCAAGCCCAGGGCGAAACCATCACTGGGCAAAGCGTCCCAGATCTAAAATAAAGACTGAATATTGTAGTGATACAAGCTGATGTCATGTATTGATTCATGCTGACCTTGCTCTGTTGATTCACCAGTGTTCTGTGGGACACATGGCCGAAAATCATAGGTCAAGAAAGGGACAATATCCTGGGCTAAGTTAATGCTGCTTTATGGTTTGGACACAGGCCAGCATTCTGGGTATTTCTGCACAACTATGGCACTTTCTGGAATGGGATCTCACTAAAGTCCACTGGTTTCTCTTAGATACACTGTTCAGCGGAGAGAATTCACTTAGCAAAGCAAATCCCCCTCTGTCCTCCACCCCCTGCCTGTCCTCAATCCCACAACAGAACCAGATGAAAAAAAATGCAAGAATGTTCGTGACTGGCAACAGCGCACCACAAATATTTTGGGAAGAGAAAGAAGAGGAACAGGCAGCCAGAAAAAACACCATATACGATGCTACCGAGAATCACACTAAGTGTTACAGCGTCTATGGGAATAAGGGCTCCTGACGGCTGAACCCAGTCCACCGTGATAAAAACAAAGGCTATTTAAACTCACCACAACGGGACTGTTGATATTACAGAGAGAAAATAGCAGGCATTTAGACTGGCCTGGATCAAGACGCATTAAACACAGTGCATTTATGGAAGAAACTTAAAAAAAGAGACTTTTTTGTGGAGCTGGGATGGAAATCACTGGTTTTAGTGCAGTTTCTTCCAACTTGCTGCCTCGTTGATTTCTGCATCATGAGCAGAAAACTGCAAAAGAGACACACCAATGTTCCAAAAGCGCACGTTGAGAGGATGACAAGAAAGAAAAGAAAAAAGAAAAGAACAGAAAAGGAAAAGACAGAAAGGAAAGGAAAGAAAAGGAAAGAAAATGAAAGAAAAGATACTTTTGTTTCGTTCAGGTTCAAAGAAACAAACCCCCAAGTGCTACTGCTTTGCAGAGAGGCTTGCCACACAGAAAGCTATTCACTTCTGCATCAAAGGACCTAAAGCACCCATAAGCTCATAAACCTCACCGTAACGTAAACACTCCCATTAACAGCCGCACACACAAGGTGCAGGAGCAGAGCTGAGCAGGAAACTTTAGTAGCCTAACGACCCCAGTTCTGCACACAGGTGGTGGAAAAAGGTAAAGCTGCTCACACGGACGGCTGGGCACTCACCTGCACTGAGTGTGGAAGTGTGGACGGGCTGGAGATCTCCAGAGCTCCCGAGTGTGTGGACTTGGACTTGGACTGAAAGACGAGTCTTCAGTGTTCAGCCTGCAACACAAGCCCTGCCCCCTCCAACTGCTCCATCTCCAGTGTTTACTGCTCTGTTCACACACAGCTGGCTGCAGCTCTCCACAGTGGGCCAAAAACAAAAAAAAAATTGGGGTGCAATTAAATGACCAATCCGTCAAGCTGGCACAGAAAAGGGAGAAAAAAATTCAAGCACCAACACCTTAAAAAAGATTTGGGGTGTGAGAGGAGCAGCCAGGCTGACTAGCCCAATGCCCTTTTTTGGTGATCCTTCATGAGGCCCTCTGCAAGAACAAGGCACCGTCAGTAGTGATCACACCAAATGTTAGTCTTGGAGACAAAAAGGGGGCTTGGCGGTCTGTTGAAGCACTTTAAACCCAGGTCTAATATCTTCTGGGAAATGAATGAAACAGATTTAGAAAAATCACAGAGGTACCCAAAAATACCCCCCAAAAGTCATGACCCTGAAAGCCAGTACTGGTGCACTCAGTGCCAGCTCGTGATCCAGCATGATGCTGATTTGAGCCATGCTATTTGAAATAACCCATTAGATTTGATCACCAGTTGATCTGCCTCCCAGGCTGAAGTGGTTAAGCATAAACCGAAAATACCTGCTTCTTTCGTCTCAGTTATGGCCTTCGGCTGGGTTGGGTTGTCAATGTGTTATGTACTCGCTTCAGGCTTGATCAACTTAAAACGAGGCTTGTGTAGGCAGTGTTAAGAAGAACATTAATGATTTAATGGATTCAATCGTTGCGTCTTCTCTGACAGAAATCCCCAGCATACTTTCCTGAAGAGATAAGAGTGTGTTCAGGGCAGGGGGGGTGGGGGTTGTTGCATGTGCATAAGAGTTTGAGTGTTAATTGTATGGATTTGCTTTCTTTCACTGTGTTTATATATATGTGTGCATGGGTGTGTGTATGTGTGTGTGTGTGTGTGTGTGTATGTGTTGGCAGCTTTAAAAAGAATGGAGAAACACCCAATATTCAAACTGTTGCAGATAAATCAAGCAAACGCCACTGAAGGGAAATCATAATTTATTTGCTTTTCACAAACACCTTTGATGAAATAGGACCCGCACAACGGTTTATCACAAAGCAAAGATAACACGGAAAATTTTTCCCACACTTTTCCCAAACCGAAAACAGTTAAATGTCTCTCCACTCATATATAATTCGGTAACAAAGTAGATGCTGCCAAGAATTTTATAGTCCCTAGATCTAAGAGCTTTTGCCTGGTCTATATTTACCTCGATGACCTCACGTGTTAACCTCAGCAGTAAGCTGACGTTTATTGCAGCTCTGCCTAGGTCTGACCTCATGTGTGATCAATACAGGGTTTTTTTGGACATATTAGTCAATTGGCTAAGCTTCATAAGAAGTTATTCTCTTTGCTCAGCACTGAAGGCTTCTCTCCATGTCTATGTATGAGCTCGTTTTAAACACACCATGTGAACCATGAGCAGTTCAACATCACAGAGATTAACAGCGAAGGCTGTGGCGTGCCAACGTCTCTCCTTGCCCAAAGCACGAGGGCTTATTTTACTTCCCGCCAGTCGGGTTTTCACATGATAGTCAATCATGAGCAGCTTTGTAATGGCAAGCAATTTTAAACAATGCTGTGTTGCATGCATAACACACACGGGCCGTAAACTGAGCCCAGTTACTTTGTTAGGACAGTTCAATTGCCTGCATTCATCAGGGTTTCTTGACAGGCCGGAGTGTTTGGGAAAAGTGGCAAATAATACCTGTCACCGTTCTCTACTTTAAGGACCATTTCCACAACCTGTCAGCTGGGAACACCTACTCTAAAGAATAAGTCAATGAACTTTGTTTTATTATACCATACATTCCCATTCAGCCAGAACAGAGTCTTTAAATACAGATTTGTTACCATAAAATGCAACACATTTTCACTCTGGCGCCGCACTAAAGCAGTAGCAGTGCTGACCACCAGCCAGGGGAAAGGTAGCTCCTTCCAGTTAGCACTGAACATCAAAGAGACCTCCCTTCTCATTGGAGCGTGGCAGGGTCACACAGCCAGCTGTAAGCACCGTTCAGGCCAGTAGCACAGCTGCCTGGACATGCTCCACTCAATGCTGACCTCAAAGTTTTGGACACTAAGAGATTACAGCAGGCCCCATATCAAAGACATGTCTGCTTCTATCTTAACACCAACAGTAGTATAGTAAATTAACAACACTGTCTCTCTCTTGCAGGAGTTGGAACCGACTGCCCAAAACCAGTCAAGTGCATGCAGACACAGTTAAGGTTAAGGGCATTTTATAATAGACTAATTATTACTGGAAATGTATGAAATTTTAAAAACGGAATGATTCAGTCAAAATGAAATGTTAAACAAATGTTTCCATTTACCCTTAAAGGTCAAGATCTATTATTTTTGTCATTCAAATACAATAATATGATAGGAACCAAGAGCCCTATTGCATTCTTTATAAGGCCCTGCATGCACCTCTGCACTGTAAATACATGTTACAAATGTTTATTAATCCAAAAATGATGTCTCAAATGTCTCAGGCATCAGGCAGCAAATTCATAACTATTCCATATAACTTTTAAAGGCATTAAAGCCTTCAGACGTCTCATTCCTTTAAAAACCACCATGACTCCATGAAAGTTTATCTAGAGTAGGGTATTTCACATTAAAGCATTAAAAATGTCTTTGTTTCATAATGATCTGACTCCTCCACTTGTTCCAAAGACTTATAATATAATAAATAATATTAGATTACACATTGTAATCAACGGCAATAGTTGCAGCTTCTGAGAATTAAAGCACAGATCATGGTCGTGTTGCAGACAAAGATACCATTAATAAAGAGGATGTGATCTCATATAGTCTGCTGAGGGGATACATTCAGTTCTATCTGGACAATGAATAGTGCAGTGACCCTCCTGAATGTGCCGCAGTGCTAATGTTCGAGCGCATGTCATAGTCTGACTATGTGATAAAGCAAATGGGCCAGATGCTCATATCTACCGACGTTCTGCATGCACTCCATTGTGACACAGAGGCCAGAATGGGAGCTGGCAAGAAAAGGAGCGCAGTGCCATGTGGTTATTTCATTTCTGCGTGGCCTGTCTTAGAGGCTGGAATAAATCTTGCTGTGCTGAAACACTACACTCTCATGTGGAAACTTGGGTTTTGAAGTTCCATGAGAGATGACTAAGGACCTGAACTTTCCCCTGCGCTTGTCCGTACCAGTCTCTCCATGGCTAATTTCCTTCTGCCATTATGGAAAATGATTTAGTATGATCAGTTGCATATAATGCACTGCAAAGTCTGCTGTGAGACCCCGGCATCGTCCCATCCAAGATGGGTCTTGTCTCTTAGCATGTCAGGCAGCCTCTGAGGTCTCGCCTATTGGGAGTTTTTTATCACTAAGCACAAATCATAGATAAGCATGCATATTCATCAGGGGTGAACGTTTCTGATCTCATGATTCGATTTGATAAAAGAGTTCTATAGGAAATGACTCAGTGAATCATTAGCTCATGACAATTCAATTTGATTGATTCTTTGGGAAAATATTCCGAATAATTAATATTTTTTTACTGGTATTTTGATTCCATGTATTTTTTCCACTCAGTTTATTGACCAGTTCCACCCACGACCTAGGTCTTCCCATCACACTGTGCTACCAAGCTGGAAGGTGGAAGGCTGTCTCATTCTTCCTCTGAGACACAACTACTGCTAATGTGATGTCTCTGGACAGCTTAACAGGAGAAGACTAACTTTTGTTTCATAAGCTAACTGACACAGACACTGGCTCGCATCATGCTAAGAGATGAGGGGAGATAGAGGGCCATCCTACCTACCCAAAGAGGGCAAGGCCAGTTATGCTCTTAGGATCTTCCACTAACAAGTGCCTGTGGTAGTACCAGGGATAGATGATAGATATTTCAAATTTCATTAGTTCTCTTCAATCACTTTGATTTGATTTAAAATTATTTGGAAACAATACAGCACTCTAAACAAACAAATGTGATAAGATAACATATAGATGGATGTTTCTGGTTTGAAATATAGCCAGAGAAGGCCAAAAAAGCAGTGCAGGCTTCACTGAATATTAATAGAACTGATTTTGATTTTTAATATTTGATTTTGAAATTACCAGTATTGATGCCGTTGAATCACCATCTTCGGATCAATTCATCACAATGCATTTTCACATCCTTTAAAAGGGCCCATGGGGAACTGAAGAAGATTAAAAAGGGAGAACAGAAGAAGATAAAAGTAAAAAAAATCATGGAAAACATGCAGATAAACTCTAACAGAGAATACTAAAGACATTTTATAGGACAAAATCGAGATACCTACTGAGCTTCTGCAATTATCTACTCTGATGACTCAGCAGAACAGCAAAATGAAGCTTGATGCTCCACAGCAGTTTCCTCAGAGGTAGACATGCAACGTATCAACCGAACCGAACAGAGTTCCCACTGACCGTGAAACGATCTGCTTATGATTTGAGCTGATCCCCCTTTGTTTCATGAGCCCCCTCAGCCTAAACTGCTCTGACATGCAGAACAGTTCAGCAAGAGACAATAAACCTTTGGAAGCAATTTCTCAGCAAAGGTCACACAGAACAATGTGTGGGATGTTTAACGCTACCTCAGAGACTGCATCTGTGTCCAATCAAAACTGAACCATCTGCTCATAAAAATGCAAAAGCTGGATTAATAGGACAGTCTTTAAAAAAGAGGGGCCACATGAAGATGCGGCACATGTAGGAGGCCAAATACTGTTATAATGAGGACTTGCCGGAAAACTGGCGATACCGTCCGTGCCTGGTCATGGTAATATAGAATAGGCCAAATGCAGGTCACGTGTAGGTGATCACATATTTGATTATGTAGACCCTGTCAGTTGACTCACTCTGATTGCTTGGCATCTAAGTTAAATTCACCTTACCAGCACAGGCAGGCCCTGGCGCACATATCGGTGTTGATACAGGCTATCTGCACGAATCAATTTGTAGAGGATACTGTACCACTCCAACTCCCTTCCTTCATCCACCTTCTGTTTCCTCTATCAAACACACTATCTCACGGTATCAGTGGCAGAGGCAGGTAGTGACTGCTTACTCATACTTCTCTCAATATATTCAGTTCTACCTATATTCAAGTATTTGTGGGTTAGGGAAGTAATCTAGTTTTTCCTCTGTTCCACCTCAGCCATTCATATTGAGTTATTAATTTTTTAATTTTATGCCTGGACTCCTTTGCTCCTTCACTCACTTCTCATATTCAAGCTTCAGAATTGTATTTTAGACCAAAAAGAACCCAAAAAGAGAAGAACAGAGCCTAGCACTCTTAAGCCATATTATTAGACACTAAATGTACTAAGAAGTTCTGTTGTAGTTTTCTTGCTGTTTCTTGCTACTTTTTACCTCTGAAGACCTGATTTTTTTAAAGGACACAATTTCTTCTTATACTTTTACTTCTATTTCAGTAAAGTTACAACAAGTTTACTTAACAGTTTTTAATTTATATGGTTTAGGCTATTCTACACATCTTCGGACACCATCTGTTAGGTATGTAGTAGAATCTGTTCAGTTTTTACATGTATATGCGCTACCAATCAAAGTTTTTGCACACCACAGGTTTTTACCACTTATCCATTTATTTCACAGACTGTAGATTTTTATTCCTGGGAAGCAGTGGAAAGTTGTTGAGTGAACAACTATATATACAATAGGTCAAATTAAACAAGTTTCCTTTATAACATGGAAAGAATATTTAAGAGCGCATGTCTGACATCCTATTAACTAGTTGTGTGGTGATGTAGAGTCAAATTCTAGACTGTCCTGTATAAGTGTAAAATCACATTGGCTGTCACTCAGTAGCTTGTTAAATATCTAGTAGTTGTCTAGAGATCCACAAATTATAATTAGCACTGTATTAGGTGGCTTTTTGCAGGCCAGTAGTGACGAATAAAAAATGATGTTTTCTGATTTTCTAATATAGTTACTCAAATGGTGAACATACCGTAAATGTTCTTGTTAGCAAAAATACTGAGAAATTTTAGCAAATATCAAGTGAGTAACATGCAAATGTAGAAAATCTCAATGTGTGCAAAAACTTTTGACTGGGAGTGTATATGCAAAAACTGGGATTTACAATTTCAATTACAATGCTCAACATAGGGATCTTCAACATGGGGATCATAGTGAGGGAGGTGGTCCTTTGTCGCCTCTTACTGGTGAAGGACATAAATTACAACAATGCAGATGTGTCCAGAGCACCATCTGCAGAAAATGAAATTGAAGTCAAATCAGGCTAAAAATATCTGCCACATGCTGTTTTCTTTATCATGGAGCATAAAGCAGGAAGGTCCTGACCTTAATGGTCCTGCTCTGGTCAGTTGCTGTGTGACATTGTAGCTAGTCCTAAAGGATGTCCATTAATCAAGCTTAAGATCAGGCCTCCAGGTGCAGTTTGAGGTTAAAGGTCATATTGCAGGTTGCATTTGCAGTGGCAGTCAGCTGGACTGAACCCATGACCTCCTGACCTCTGTTATAAACTCTCACAGCTGCCATCGCTCCACTGTGAAAAGGACGGACATGACATTTAATGCAGTCTGTAAAGGCCATCATTTTTGACCTGCTATTTGAAATGAACAGGATGAAGGAATAAATAAGTAAGTAATACACCTGCAGTCAATTTACATGTTTTGTTGATTTTCTAAGTAAAAATAAATGAACACATCCTCTACTAGAAATACACTTCAATATGCCATTTTCCTCCAAATTTTAGTCCACAATTTCTCTTTATTTGCAGAGTTTAACACAGAAAAAAAATGTAAACAGAGCATATACAACAAATAAATAAAAATAATGCCATAACTTTTGCACAGATCATTTTTTTATGCTATGGTCTGTGCAAAACAGTAAAAATGAGCTTAAAATGTACAGAAGTATGTAAAGGATTAGTATATTTAGAATTGCATATAATATACTATATGCAATTTAGGATAAATGTAATATATTCCTAAGTAATAACTATAATACAAATAAACTCTGCATGGTGAAATACTGTAGTATTGAAAGAGTTGATTTAGGGGCAACATTAGACCTGAGCACCCAGGACTATATCCCTGAATATTTAACGAATAGACCCAGATCTCAAAATGAATAAAAACTATAAACAGCCAATCACCCTGGACCCTTCTTGGAACCAAACACATACAAAACTGACCTCCAACTTCAAAACAACTTTTCCAGACTTTTCCTTTTGATTCCTTTAGTGCTCTTACTTTTTTCCCACTGTATTTATTATACTTTTTAAAATCTGCATTGCATTTGGGACGAAAGATTCCTGTGAGCTATGTGCAGTCTGTCTTGGTGCATTATTATTGTTCGTCAATGCCTGCTGCTACCATACAACTGAGGACACTCCAGTGCGTTCCTGTGTATATATATCCAGTGTTCATTCATGCATATATGTATCCACTATGTACATATACACATACTTATGTAGGTTTATATATACACATATATATTTAAATACACACACAAATGTCTATATTTATAGTTTTGTATTATTTGTATAGCGTACCTTTTATATTATACTGTTGTATAGTTTTTATTCTATTGTTTTTGCTGCTCTTACCTTTGTACTGTCCACTTTCTGCTGTAGCAATGCAAATTTCCCACTTGTGGGACTAATAAAGGTTTCTCTTATCGTATCTAGCTTTCAGTCACAAAGCTGAAGTCTGAATTTTCTTTTCCACCTTAAATGGGGCAAAAGTTATTGGTGCCATGCAGCCACCAAAAGTCACAACTGCCCAAATTTAAGGTGGATTTGAAAATTTTGAATGTGAAACTTACTCCATCCTTGTAGTGAGAGGACAATACAGAGAGATTATTAACAGAGAGGGAAAAATCAAGAACGTGTGCTGAGGCTGATAAAAATAACGTTATGTGAAAATTTGGAGCATGTTGCAGATGTACATCACACTTAACAACTGGACCGTCTCCACTGACAAACTCATCAACAAATCAAATCAACCCCTGGCCCACTGTAGCCCTGGTGTTTCAAAAACCTAACAACACCTCTGAGGCAGTGTTTCCTGATTGGTCTGTGTAGAGTATAATATACATTTATGGTTCGGAAGCAAGTAAACTCACTAAACTGATTGACTCTGTTTCTATATCTCTTTGTATAAGACTGTACAAATATTGAGTTTAAATGAACACTGAAGAGTCAGTCCAATACTGAGGTTTTCTGCTGAGTCCATCTCTGACGAAATCACCTGCATTTGGATGAAGAAGAAAGTACAAGGAAACTGAACTTGGGTCAGTTTGACCCCACAAGCAGAGCTTTGAACTCAAGCTATAAGCCAAATATATTCTCTAGAGCTGTTTTATAATTTTCTTGAATAAGGAATAATTCTACTTGGAACATCATATCTGAAGCATATTTGAGAGATGATGAGCCTCAGAAGAACTTGCTAAATATAGAGGCTACAGGGTCAAGATGACCTCAATTCCGCCCCGGAGGGTCAAATCAAACTTTCAATTTCTCTGTGCTCTTTGAGTCAGATAACCTGGTGTTAAAAGATGCAGGCAGATGAAAAAAAAAAATCGGCGCATATTTTGTGTCAGGATACAGAGCAAATTTATTCATCTTAATCACACAGAATATGATTTAAATATTTACACAGTTGGCATGGTAGGAATATTAGCCCGTTCCACTGTCTAATCCCTCCTTCCTGACAATACATGCACATATTTTAGCAGCCCATCGTGAGTCAATATTCCATGCGAGTCAATGTTGTGTTAAATATGAATATAATCTGAAAATATGAATGGCTGATCTGTCAGCTTTTCGGGAAAGTTCAAACAATCACACGAGAAAAACAAGCACACACACACAAAAAACCAAAACAGTGATATGTTTTTAAGCAGTCCTTTTTTGCAGAAATTGATGACCATCTTAACGTTTCTGAAAAATGTCCCTTTTCTCTTATTATTATTAAAAAAAACACAAAAACCTAACAAACAAACTGCAAGTTGTTGTGTCACTTGGTTCACTGGCCAGCATTAAATATCTTCTTTCTGCCCTCCATCCCAGACATGGCCTCCACATTCTTCCTCCAGTCTGTCACCTCCTCTTTCTGTGGAGAGAGAGAGAGAGAGAGAGAGAGAGAGAGTCAGAGAAAGAGTGAGAGAGAGAGAAAGAAAGAGAGAGAGAGAGAGACAGAGAGAGAGAAAGAAAGAGAGAGAGTGAGAGAGAGAGAACCACTTTCAGTTGAACAGAGAGACAAACAGCAGGAGAGCAGCAAAAAATTGAGCTATAGCCTGAGTGTGCAATTATCCCTAATGGCAGTGGATTGTTGGTGTGAATATGCCAGAGACAGGCGGTATATAGCTCTTACACCAACTCTATATGAAAACGCAAAGCTATCAAACTGGACCATACTCTTGAAAACAGAGGTTCCTATATGGTCTTTGCTTGGATATACAGTTCTAAGAACCGCCGATAATTGGAATCTTTATTACGTTTATGCCATGTTCTTTTCACTCCCACATCTAATTTATGATAATAGTTCTTCAATGAACCATCCACTGAAAGGTTCTTCTATAGCAGAGGTCACCGACCCTCCTCCTGGAGATCTCCTTTATTCCTGTCTTTAGCTCCAACCTGCATGTTCATTAGATGTTCTGAAGATGTTCAGAGAAGGTGTTTTAGATTGTAGACTTTTCAGGAAGGTAGATCCCCATGACCAGAGTTCGTGACCACTGTTCTATGCCATCACTCAAAAGACCCTTATTAGCATCTTTATACTTTGGTGACAAATTTAGCATTGGAGCTTTGAGGCTAATGTCACTAAAAAGACTAGACTAGGCTAACAAGACTAGAAGAAGACTATTTTCCATAAATTTCATAAAACTGTATGCAGCTATTCGTTAAGGTGGTGAGGGCTTGTAGATGTGGTTTAGGACTAAATATGACTTACTGTGATTCATAGAAATGAACAAAACCGTGCAACTGAATTCTGGGGGCAGCCACCATTCAGCTATTCAGTGAAGTTTTGTCCATTTTTATAGCTCACAATAAGTCATACTGAGTCCTAAACCACTTCAGCTAGTGTTCACCACCTTAAGGAAGAGCTGGATGTGGTTTGAGCAGGTTGGGGTAGTTTCTGAGATGTAGTTATGACAAAGATTTGGGTAACTATTGACTTCTAGGGTTTGTTAGCAATGTTAGCCTTATAGCTCAAGCCCTACACTAAAGAAGTCAACTAGGCAGACTGGAAACAACAACAAGGCTAATGTTACCACATTTATCACCTTGCTGATGTTAGCTTACTATGTGGCCAAAAAAGACAAATTATTCGTTCTAGTTGTGCCCTACAATTTCTCATTGATCTGAATGACACTGTTGATAATGTTCTCCAAAGCTTGTCCAACCTACCAATAGTTGCTAGGAATGAATGCATTTGTAGGTGAGGCATGGACAGGTCAGTCTAGAACCTTTACTTTATGTGGAGGGTCTTTAAATTTCACACTTAAATTTTTTTTTAAAGAATCATCTGTGTAAGTTTTAAGGGAAACAAAAGTGCTTCTTACATAACGTAGCTTTAAAGAACTCCTTTTGGCACCTTTATTTTTCAGACTGCACTAAATGCTCTAAATTCTACAGCAGCAATCCTGAACAAAGTGATAAGCGACTAAACAGGGCGTGCTGAAACTTCAGTAGGGAAGAGAAGAAGCAGCGCTTTGCTGGCATCAACGTCACCTTTTCTTCTTCCTTTTTCACTGTCTTGAGGTTGGCTTTGAAGTCAGCCTTCATGAGTTTGTTGTCCGTCAGCGCTCCCAACACGTCGTCCGCTGACTTCTTCACTCTCTTCAGTTTGGGTCTCTTCATTTTCCCCTTCAGCTCATAGATTTTCTGGTGCAGTGACTGAATCTGTTGGAAAGAAAGTTTTAGGCCATATGGTACCATATGTCTGAAACAAATCTAACAATTACGAAGCAATTATAGTTAGAAGCAATATGGCAAAATTCTTTTCCTCAAGATTTAAGAAACAGGAACACTCTCTATCTTATTTGTACCATGAGAATCCATGAGAGAAGAGAGAAGAAATGTAAGTTTTGTCTATTAATTAAGTAGCTCTTATGATTGTTAATTACATAACAATATAATATCAATTAATTTAATGATTAATAATAAATGACCAATAATGTATTATTATTTACACAGTTTTATGATGAATACTAATAAATAGCATGTATTTATTATTATTATTGTTGTTGTTGTTCAATACCGAAATGTTATTAGACATTAATAGACAATAGACAATAGTACATTAACGACAATAACAACCTTTCTTGCGCTACCTATAATACATGTATAGCTCACTATGGTATATTATTTCACCAGAAGTAACTTAGACTATATTCATTAAATGTATTAGGATTTGATTTTGTCTGGTTATTTGATCAGAAATGAAAATAACTGGTATTGGGACATCTTATTCTGGGTGGGGGGCTTCTTCCCTTACCCTATACTATACTAAACTGAATTAAATCTGGCTAAATTAATAATGAATAACTGAATATGGAATGACTGCATCAATACCTCTTGGTCGTTTCTGGCCACTTTTATTGAAAGGTCGTATCGTGCCTCATCCACAATGTCAATCTTGTGGTGCAGATCTTTACAAAGTTCCTGCAATAGACATTACATGACATTTCTCTTATTTGGATGCCAAAATGTATGTTGTAAAATGGAATTTAATTTAAGTAAATAAGACTTTACTTTTGGCACTCACTTTAATAACCTTATTAATTCACTTTAACAACAGAATGAGACAAAACTCATTTTGATAATGCAGAAGCTGTTCTTGCAGCGTTCATAAGATCCACAAGTCATGTTCAAAATATTATAATATTATAATATAATATTATACGAATCTGGGTTGATGTTATAACAATATTGGTGACTGTCATATAAGTCATGATTTAAAGTACTAGTAACATACAGGAGCATATGTAGGGAGTTGTGGTGATGTGTTTGGACCAAGCCAAAAAGAGTTTAATCAGCAGTACCTGCAGCTGTTGTCCTGAGAGGCCAGCGAGCTTCAGAGGAGGTGCTCTCTCGTTCAGAGCGTTCTCTCTCTCTATTCTCTTCTGCTCTGACTCTTTCTCCAGCAAGCTCTCCGCCTTCCTCAGAAGTTTAGTCTGTGAAAGTAAGAGTGGGTGATATGGTTAAACATATACTTGACATCATGGGTTTACATCCTATTGGATATTTGTTATAGGACCAGTCACAAGTCTTGACAGTCAGGTCCTGAGTCAGTATACCCAAATCTCATGACAAACCTAAGGTCCTAAACTTTGAGTCCGATTGCAATTTTCAGGAAATGTACTGCCATTTCAACACTGAACACCAAGAAAGATGCGAATGCTAATCCACCCCATTCAAATGATGGAATAGTAGTATATGCCACTGTCAGAACATCTGCATTTTTGTCATCTTTTCACATCATTTGGAAGTATCAAATGGATAATGGCATTTAAAAAAGTGATTTCAGTGCAACTACATGAGAATAAAAGTATTAGTATTATTCGTTTTATTTAAAGGGGCCTTTCAAGGCACTCAAGGACACCTTACTGACAATAAACAAACAGGATATATACAAAATCACAAGAGTGCAAAACTAGAAATAGGTGCAGTCTAGGGACAAAATCAAAGAGAGTAAGCAAGTTTGATCAGGTGAGTTTTAAGACAGGATTTGAAAGTTGGAAGAGAGTCAATGCTTTGGATATCTTGAAGGAGGGAGTTCCAGAGACGGAGGCAACATAGCTAAATGATCTAAACCCCAATGTGGACAAACAAGCAGAGGGCAGAGCGAGTAGATTGAAAGAGGAAAATCTGAGAGTACAGAAGCGTGTGTAGATGTGTAAGAGTTCAGAAAGGTTCAGGGTTATGAAGAGCTTTGAATGTTAAAAGCATAATCTTAAAATCAATTCGATATTCAACTGGGAGCCAATGAAGGTTGAAAAGGATTGGACTGATGTGTTCTATGGAGGAGATTCTGGTAATAACTTAGGCAGCAGAATTCCGTACCAACTGAAGCTTATGAGGGAGGCCGGCCAATATAGACTCATAGTAATCGATTCACGAAGTTACCAAAGCATGTAGAAGAATAGCATTAATATTAGGTGTGAGGAAAGGATGAAGGCAATTTATATGATGAATGGTGAAATATGCAGACCAGGTAATATTATTAATGTGTGCTTCAAAAGATCACAGTACTGATAGACACCCAAGCTCCTAACCTGAGAAGAAGCAGAAATTATGGAACTGTCAATTGTCAAAGAAAAGCTGTCAGATTTGGTAAGAATGGATTTGGTACCTACAAGGAGGTTTTATCACTATAAAATTTGAGAAAATTTGACAAAAAACAAGTTTTAATTTCAAGGAGGTGATCAGAAAGGACAGAGGATGGAAGGGCAGAGTCAGACTTGGTAGAGCAAGGTGTCGTCAACATAGCAGTGAAACCGAAAACCAGATTTCCTGAAGATATTGCCAAGGCGTAGAAAATAGATAATAAATAGAAGAAGGCCTAAAACAAGTAAATGATTTTAAAAGTACTATATAGCATATTTAACTAAATCTATATAGTCAGTGATAATTAAATCACTATAGGAACATATTTTGAGCCCACACTTGATCTACACCCTGACACACACACACAGGTTCTCTGGTTTCTAGGTGATAAGTATAAACATAGTTGATCAGCAGGTCAGTTTTGTAAAAGAGCAAGCTTATTAGCGCTCATTTTCATTTGACTGGTTTCCAAGTCATGGAGGCTCATGTTTATTTTACTTCTACTTAGAAACCATCAGTAAAGAAAGTGAAACCATCAGTACTGTCAAAGCTTTTAGGGGTTCTATATCCAATATACTTTTAAAGCAGTTCTGGCATGTCTGCTGCTTCCACTTTGGGTTTTGAGTCTTTTTGAGTCTTAAGGCTGAGTTTCATTTCATCACATTCTCAAGTTCAAGTCATGTGACTTGGGTTGTGAAGTTTATCTAGTCCCTACACACTGTTTTTTATGTTTCAGTGCTCTCTCTAACTTTTTATTTTTATTATATACCTTTATGATATACTGATTAATTATTTCTTGTTCAGATAATACCAATCATATACTCAAGAAAGTGTATCGTGACAAAGATTATCACAATAATGATACATCATACTGGCCACCCCTATATGAAAGAACAGAGGGCACTAAGACAAGTCCTTCACGGTACTTCTATAACACATTATCAGAACGTGATTCATGAGTTGTCAAACTGATAAAAGCCCCAAAGGGCTACTAATCAAATCTGTAAGTGTTACAGTGCTGAAAAGATAGTAGACATATGTGATGATTTTCTTTCTGATGATACTGACTCTGTCTTGCCACTTACCTTCAGCATGAGCCTGCGTGTTGCTGAGTAATTGGACTTGGGCTTAGACCTGGATCTGGACTTTCTCTACAAGAAAAGAGCCAAGTCATTTTCATTCCAATCTGCAGTCACATTAGGACGTGAACGCTGCCTAATCTGCAGAAGCCGTGGAGCATGCAGGAACTGCCTGAGCTGATTACTGCTGGAATTTCCGACGTGACGACTCAGTTGCCCACCACGGGTCTAAGTGGAGCACAGCAAACCTGCAGTGGAGCTTACTTTACAACAAGCTGCTCTGTCTCCTCACACAAAATGCTCAAAAACGAGACCATTTATCGCTGGATTAAGCCCCAGTTATTCAATTCAGCTCACTGAGTTCTTGCGATATTCGTGCTAATTTCTCACTGCCAAATATCAGAGTGGGCTAAATGCCAGCCAAATTCCAATCAATGAGTTTTGCATGCAAACAATTTGTAGGGTCATTACAGAGGAGAAGAAAACTGCTTTTTGAAGAAGTGTAATATTATATTTCTATGCCTCAGTGTAATAGGAGCTTTAGGAAAAAGGCTGTTTAACAAATCCACATGTCTCTAAAATGGTAATTTTACAGAAGAAGCAGGGCCGCTTCTGACAGTTGCTCAGGGCCTGAGAGGACGCATAGCATTTAGGGTTTACCCTTGTAGTTTTTAACAAGTATTCCTTGGCATATATATATTCAAATTCAAATCACACAGTTAATTAACAACTATAGTTAATTAGCTATATCATATAATCCTTATAGGTAGTAAAGAAACTGATTTAGTTGACAGCAGGCAGGCATGGTGGTCCCTTCAGAAATAAAAGCAATCTAATACTGAACATGCTGAAAACATGGAAAAGATGATTTGTGTGAGGGCATTTATTTTGTCAGAGAATTCACCTTTTATTTAAGGTAATAACACGGGACCCCCGAATTCTTTATCTTATAGGAGGTTTTGGACCCCTCACTCATGCTCTTATTTGAGCCCTTACTCATTATCTTTCTCACTCACATTCTTTTTTGTTTTCTTTATTTTAGCTGCATTCACAATAGTATGGAGTTTGGGGAGTGGGTGAATGTGCCCCTGAGCGAACCCGTGGCTGATGAGAAGGATGTGTTAGGTTGGTGGAATGGTCCCAGTGGATCTCTACCCTCGTTTTTAAAGTTCACCTGAGGTGTGCTAAGCAATTCTATGAGTAGGTGCAGCAGCATGATGAACTTTATTGCAGCGAGGCCAACAGCTGATCAGAGGAATCCAGCAAATATACTAATAATAAACACTGAGCACATTACAGATGTGTAAAGTACCAGTTCATCCCAACAGGACAGTTTCAGTCACTCAATTCAAGCACTTAATAACTAAGTAAAGCTCTGAAAAACCACATCTGTGAAAATCCATCTCTGTTAGTGTGAAGAGGTTCGGGTAAGACTCGAGTTTTAAATTTAGCAGAACCAGTTTTGGGTATAAATTGGGTTTCAGGCTTACATTTCATACCCATGCAGACCTCTAGTTGACACATTGTAAAGGACAGCTGTAATTTTCAAATGGTGTTAATGTGAAAACAGTGAAAATGGAGTTACAAGGTTGTGTTATAACGATAGACATAGCTTTCTTACCGGTCTGTTGAAAGATGAAGTCACATGTAAACATGGCAATGAACAAAACAAAACATATTTTTGAAAGGAACCATTCATCATCACTTGCTGTAAATCAGATGTGGTAAGTTAATGCAGTGTTGATAGAGTTATTATGCCAGGTGAGATGACCCTTACCCTTCAGACATGGTCACCCTGCACTACGTGTCCTGAAAGAAAGCCAAAGCATTTGTGATCAGGTTTCAGCAGCGTGCGAGGCAGCACATTCATATCATGCAACATCACACTGGCAGTCAAATGCCAGCCTGTTCTGCCATGGATTATTTGAAGACGCCATGGAAAGAGAGATCACACTGACGAAGGCACCACAATGCATTAAACAATGCTCTGCACCACAAGGGATCAAAAGATAACATGTGCTTATGTAGGTCCCATACACGTGAGACAGGTGGGCCCTGCAGGACCCAGAGGAGAAAAAGCATGTGACACTTTTAGACTGGGCCTCACTATGACTCAAATGTAGACTTTTAAAAATAAAAGTTGCCATCTGGTTCTTGGTTTGGAAGTATGGTTCCCAGGAAAGACCTTAAACTGACCAGACCATTCTTCACTCACAAATGTGTTCCAGCAGAACAAGCTTTGTAGAACATTATCAAACAATCCATTCAACCAAATGGATTTAGGGTGAAGGTCAAAGTCTTCATATAAAGTTATGTTTCCAAGCTGGACTGAAGCTAGGCAGGTTGGAAATGACAACAAATTTGCCAACATGTTAATAAATTCAAAATCATGTATGTCCATTTTTGTCATTTTTTTAGCTGGCTTTTTTACATAAATTGAAAATATCAGATTCCATTTGCATCGTATGAAAACTTCATGAGTATGTCTGCTATTGCAGAGCTTCAGTGGGTGCTATTGGTACCAATGACCAACTACATAGACTAAAATCTGGTGGAAAGTCTTATTTAACACTCAGGCGTAACTCTAATGAATTCTGTTCACATGTTATGTATAAAACTTTTGCATGATCCTAAACGTGCAGTTGATGGGCTAAGTGCTTGGAGGAAATGCAAAATGGGATTCTCTCCATCATGCATATGCTTTTGGTGGGTGGGGGGTCTCAAAAGACTTAAAAATGTTTTTTTCCTTCTCCTTTAAAGTTACCAGTTTAAAGATATGAGTTTTTGGCAGTGACAGTATGGAAGTTTCTATAAACTTTTAAAAGGTTCTTCACATGCACATGTCTCATTTACAGAAATAGATATTTCAAATTCATCCCTGAGAAGTTCTTCAGGGAACCAACAATGATTCTTCTGTGCCTTTGCTCCAAAGAGGCGTGCTTAGCCTTCACTTTTAAGAGTGAAGACAAACAATGACATCTCTTCTGTCTGCATCACACATAGTCAGTGTTCTCCTGGAATCCAAAAGAAATGATCCATTACAGTGAGTGGTGGAGGGTCTCAGATTTGGCACTGCAGCCCCAGACAGCAAGAACTGACCCTTTCTTCTCTCCAGAGCAGAGGGGATTGTTGTCTCACAGAAGAGGTTAATGGGGTCTTTGGTTGAAATGGAGCGATGAAATCCAACAGGACAGAGAAATTGAGAGAAAAAGTCTCAACAGATCTCACAATATCCCAATTTGGAGTCAATTGTGCAGTGGGAGATGGGCCAGTGTCGGACTGGGTTATGTGAGAGGATCCGCCATATGACCGTCTGGGCTGGTTTGAGTGCTAGTGGAGCACGAATGGTAAAGTTGTCCATCTCTCTCTCTCTGTGTGTGAAAATGTCCTAGTAATCTTAAAATCCCAGCCAGGAATCTGCCTAGGGGAATTTGCCAAGTCCCCGAGTTTCTACCAAGAGCATTGCTACTCAGATGGAGTGCTACTCAGAAGGAAGTTGTCTGGCTATACAGTAGTGGCAAATGTTTTAGGCACCATTTAATAAAGGGTATTTAAATGGGCAGTACGATTTTTTTTTCCTCCTAAAAAACAGTAAATATAGAATGAATACAAATAATATAATTACACTAAGTGGTCATTTTATTTATGTTAATGCGTTTGCTTTTACATTATTTCCGAACCTCTCCTCATGGAAGCCCGGTATTACAATCTGACGCCTGGTTTGGCTAATCAGTGCTTCATTAAGTTAAATCCGGTGTCCTGCCAGGAAAATTGAATAAAACAATAGTTGGAGGTATTGATGAGAAATATGGAATCAAATTTTGTTCTCCTAACTAGTTCAAAAGATATGAAGACAATAACTTCTTGTTACTTTTCCCTGTTTATTTGTAGTCATTCTAATGCTATATAATGTTTTTACATCCAAAAATCCACTTACTGCTGCGATAAATAGTTTTAAACGAAGGCTTAAACAGTACCGTACACTGATCAGCCCCTACATTAAAATCACTGGCAGGTGAAGTAAATAAGATTGACTTCTCATTGTAATGGCATCTGTCAAGGTGAGGGATGTATTAGGCAGCAAGTGAACAGTCAGTTCTTGAAGTCGATGTGTTGGAAGCAGGTAAAATGGGCAAGGACAAGAATCTAAGGAACTTTGACAAGAGCCAAATTGTGATGGCTAGACAACTGGGTCAGAGCATCTCCAAAATGGGAGGCCTTGTGGGATGTTTCCAGTAGACAATGGATAAGAGCTACCAAAAGTGGTCCGAGGAAGGACAACTGGTGAACCGGTGACAGGGCCATGGGCCCCCAAGGTTCACTGATGCACGTGGGGCACTGAGGTAGACCAACATGTAGCAGCTTGATTTAGGCCTCAGAGTGAGTAAGTAAATACTTCCCTAAGAGTCTTTGCACTGAAGACATAATGTGAAAACAAGTTTACCACAGGCCATGATGGATTATTTATGAACAATGACAATTCACGCAGGGCTAACCTGTTACTTCTACAGTTCATTTTATAGCAGGTAAAAGCTGACATAACCTTTATGGGGCAGCTGGTTGCCTGGTGGTTAGTGAGTTGCCCCTGCGATCAGAAGGTTGTGAGTTCAAATCCCAGAACTGTCAGTGGCGCCACTGAGGTACCATTGAGCAAGGTATCGTCCCCACACATTGCTCCCCGGGCACTGCGCCAGTGAATGGGTTGAATGTAGAGAAAGAAATTCACATTGTTCACACTGTGTGCTGTGGTGTGTTCATGCGTGACCATAAGGGCCACTTTACTTCCAAAATATGTGGGAATGTGCAGTTCGTAAAAACCTTCTGATAGACTCAGATAGGACTAAAATCTCATAGAAATTCTCCTAATAATGACATCAACATACTAGTACATACTGAACAAACTGCATATTATGTTGATTTTTAAAGTTAAACAGAACCTCTGAAGTTACTATTTTAATTTATTATGCAAATGTCAGTGAATAGTTATTTTATATTTGATTATATTTCTAGAAATACAATACTAATTGTGACATTTTCAAAGGTTTAGTTGTAAATTTCATAAACTCGTTAGACCTTAACTGACTCATTAGGACTCCTTAGGCAGGTCAAGAAAACCCCCAGTGAAGGACCTGCAAGAAGGTTTGGCTGAGACAGGAGTGGTGATGTACAGTTCTACTGTGCAGCATTATTTGCGCAAACATGATCTGCACAGATGGGCCATCAGAAGGAAACCTAAACCTTCAACCTAATCCCAGAAATCCTCTCCAGTATGCAAAATAACATCTAGAAAAAACAGAGAAACTTTAAAAACAGGTTTTGCAGACCGATGGAGTTAAAATCAAATTTTAGCCACGATCACTAAAGGTATGTCTGGAGGAAAAAAAAAATTATTTATTTAATAAAAATAACACTTGGTAAAATGTTAAATGGGAGTGGATGTATTATGCTTTGGAGTGAGGCAGCTAGTGGCAGAAGAAACATTGCATGAGTTGGTGGAAAAAGGGATTTCGATAGCACATTTCAGTCCATAATTTGGTCAGGCATGTCCAAAACCTCTTCATACTCATGTAACAGTTTAAAGGTCCCCGATGCAGTCCCAAAAAGTGGCCTGCAGAGACTGCTAATTAGGTCTTTGAGATTTCTGATGTGACTGATGGAGCCACTGTCCTACCCTTGTTGGAATTCCACTGTGAGGGAAAGGTGTTATGGGGTCTTTCATATACCCTCCAATGCAGTGAGTGTTTTTTTTGATTTTGGAAGATAATGTGTGGCATCTGCATCCAAATTTAGGGAAAAATAACTTGCACAGGGTGTGTGTGTGTGTGTGTGTGTGTGTGTGTGTGTGTGTGTATGTGTGTGTGCAGGGCTGGGTGCCTGTGTGTGTGTGTGTGTGCACCTGTCTCTCATGCCTCTCCACATATTCATCTCTATCTATTGGTCTCTCTCTCTCTCTCTCTCTCTCTCTCT
>JBBPCZ010000136.1:25104591-25122647 GCA_037974445.1 Brycinus macrolepidotus | reverse complement strand
CTCTCTCTCTCTCTCTCTCTCTCTCTCTCTCTCTCTCTCTCTCTCTCTCTCTCCCTCCCTCTCTCTCTCTCTCTCTCCCCAACCCCACCCCATTCTGCGGCTGTCTCTTGCCAGGAAACTCAGGAGAGTGAAGGCTAAGAGCTGCCCTGCTTTATGACAGAGTTCAACGACACCAATAAAACACTGAATGCCTTTTATTGCAAGAAATCCACTTTGTAAATAAGCATGATACAGAATGTGCTTGGCATTAAACAACAGGGTCTTCAGCACCACCTGGGTACCAGACAGAGACTAAACAATGAACTACCATCTGAAATATCATGTTGTCGTTGACATATCTAAACTGTGTACCCTTGAAATGGTCCAAAATGAAAAAAGAAATCTTGCTATATCAACTGACATCAAAATGACACCCAATAAAAGCGCCGGTTTAGGGATACGAGTATTAGTTATGGCAGCGACAAAATGTTTATGGCTTGTGTTGTGAAGAATTTCATTCTCTTCATGCCATTAAATGCAGACTCTACTCTTAAAAATACTTTAGTTACAGCTTCCATGACCTTTCAACCTTGTTAGCAAGAGAGTAAACTCATTCTTAAGGTTGAGGAGATACAAAAAAGACTTTTTAGTAAGATGGAAAATGTTCTATTCACTCCAGGCACTCATAACACACCAACTTAATCTGCACTTGTGCTCTGTTAGCTGGTATAAAAAGGCTCTGGTACGGTTCTCTTACCTGTACAGAAGAGAAGTGGTGGGGAGTGATCAGATGAGCGATGGTGGAGAAGTAGAGAGTGAAGAGGATTTTTGATGACTGATTTATTGCCTCTCCTCCCACATGTGAATGGCTCACAAAAATAGCTCCCCATTTACTCCTCCTGCTGTGGAGTCCAGTACCTTTCTGACCTACACCACTGTCCTAGACCTGCCACACACAAACACACACAAACACACACACTGCAGTTGAGGGGACAATTTTTCCCTCACATGTTTGTACTATCACATGTTCAGACTATTACTGTCTTTGAAAATAATTTCCATTGACTGCTGTATTACTGATGGTAAATAATGCTCTTCCTAGTTCAACCAAACATGCTAATGTGGCAACCAATTCAATTAACAGAATCTAGTAGCCAGCAACTAGCATGATGGGATTTAAATGTTGCTAATTGGTGGCTGTACATTTTTGTTATTATCAGCATTAACATTTTTGATTAACCTTAAAGGAATAGGTCAGAAAGAAAAATAAATACAGTTTTCCACTTACCCCAGATGTAGTTGCTCAGCCAAGACATGTCTGGTGACCAAAATTAGATTTTTGTTTTCTTCATTGCACTGGAGCTATGAGGCTAATCTAGTTCACAGACTCTAGGGGCCCATTTCCCAGACCAAGATTAAACCTAAATTAAGACTAAAACAAGTTTCCAATAGTGATTAACCGTTGTCACTGCAGTTTAGTTCAAGATCAAGTTTAATCCATGTTCAGGAAACCAGCTGTTGAAGTTGCCACCCAAATCTTTCTATAAATACACCCCCTCTCAACATGCTCAGACTGCTTCCAGTTCTTCATTAATGTGGCGCAGACTTGTTGATGTGGTTTAGGGCACAGTATAACCTACTAAAAGCTATAAAAATGAACAAAATTTCAAATACCAGCCAAATGCTGGGGGGCAGCCACATTTTTCACAAACCACATCAGGAATGCTGATCTAGAATCAAAAACTGTCATAAATAAGGAGAAATCTGCTCCTAGAACATTCTTTGTGAATACCAGGCCTGATGTTGCCTAAAATGGCTGTAGGGTTGTAAGTCGTTCGGTGTCCTAATCCACAAGAATGTACGACATGTTGAATGTGGTTTGAGAAATTTTTGGTGAAGTATTTTCACTGAAAAGATCTGAGTGATTATATCATTACAATGTTTGTTAGTAATGTTTGCCACATAGCTCCAAACTTGTTTTGGTTGATCAGTTACCTCTGGTGAAAGTGGAAAATTGTGCAAATTAGATTTTTCATTGAACTATTTCTTTAACCTTACAAACCAAAAGGAATATTCTGGGCTCTTTTAATTGGCTTTTCAAATAAAGCCTGCATTATTTAGTTAGAAATAGAAGAAAACATTCTACTAATGGGGACCACTCTCAGAAAATGAACCAAAGGGGAATGTGTGCCTTGCGGATTGAAAATATGTCTATGTTACATTTTACATTTTATATTGAGGTGGCAACGTCTGTATATGCTAAGTACAGTCTGTTTGACTGAATGAAAGTGTGTAACACACTTATTAAACTGAGTTTATTCAACAATATTTTTTCAGTGCCAACGTTCAGCGATATGTTTTCAACCATACTAGGGGCACAAAGTGCAAAATATAAGGCCAAACTCTAACACGCCCTTGCACACACACACACACACTTCAGTCAGAAAAAGGTTTTTGGCAAATTCTGTTTAATTAAATTTTATGTTCACATCTGATATTCTCATGGCCACTCCAAAGACAACAATGTGTCAGAGTCTTTGCGGTTAGGTACCGCAGACATACGCACATAATTGTTTAATAGAGCATTTTATGGCACAGTGTGACACCATAATTCAGCAGCACTCAGGGGGCTTCTTTTAAAAAAGAAGAGAGCCTGGAATTCAACCGAGCAAGGCCTTAATTACAGGTGAATATCACCCGCACTGCTCTTAGCTACATTTCATTGTAAAGGAGCAGCACTCTGGAGAACACATATCCTCATTTTGCTTTGGAAAGAGAGCACTCTTTGCTTAACCAATAGGAGAAGAGTTACAATAAAGTGACTGTTCAGTGTCCCACTAATCTCAGAGAGCTGAGATTTGTGCTGGGTTAGTGATGGCCCAATCTAGCAAGAAGTGGGCTATCTCAGCAGTCTCTACAGTGGTCTCAGATACAGTTTTATTTTTGCTGGAACATTTTGGATGTGAACATCTCACAGGCTTCCATCAAATATCAACCAGCAGAGATCCCTCCCCAACCTTCTGATCACCTATAAATAAGCCCCTGAGCTAACTAACCATTTAGCATTCACAACAAAGCTAAGACAGCCATTGTAAAATATATTGTAATGATGATAGATAATGCAGGCTGTCCTTTCTGAGGCATGTCAGATTAATCCGGCTGACTCAATAAAAACCCCACCCAGTCTTTACGGCTGCCCATAAATAAGGCCCTGTAATGAGCTAGCTAAGCATTTAGCAATCCCAGCAAAGCCAAGACAGCAGTTCTGATACATTTCATAATGACGATGGATATGAAAGGAGTCTGAGGCTGTCAGATTTGTCCCACTGACTTCATTTTTTGTTTTAGGGGTTGTTTAAGGCGTCCATATCCTACATTTGTATTGTATTTTAAGATCTCATCTTTCTTTATTCCTTAGAATCAAACAGGCTGTTTTTGTTGCCATGCCTGAAAGACTTCTATATGTAAATGAGCTCTGTTATGATTGGTTGCCCTGTGCTGTGCCTCATTCAAAACATCTGGACTGAAACACTCCTTATAACTTCTTTGTGAATAGATGGTGAGTATGTACTTTTTGATCTGACCCCTTTACAAAGACCCTATTATTGATCAGCTTAAGAGGTGGTCACTTGATTGAATTTTACTGGTCATGGTTTTATTTCATGTTTCATGAGAAAATATAGTAGAAAAAATGAATATACATATATATAAAGTTATATATATACATATATATATATATTTATAACTTTTATAAGATAACATTTCACATTACAGCCTGTAAGATCAGATTCGGAAGAGGAGTGTGACCACAGGCTGACATCAGAATCAAATTCCAAACCTGTCATTGCCCGTAAGCAAGCCTGGGCAAGCATACCATGCTCCACCAATAAAAATCCTCTTAATCTGGCTACCTCTGCAATATGATTAAATTGTAAGTGGCACTGGATAAGAGGGTCTGCCAAATATATACAGAATTGTTTTTAAAGTGCTGAGTACTGGTGGGCTGGTAGTTTTACACTATCCCGTGTTTTTACTAGCCAGTATACAGTGTACTTCCCAGTCAACAGAACCAGTTTCCTGAGTACTGGTGGACTGGGAGGTTTATTCTAGCTGGTGTTTTGACTACAGTGCGCTAACTACTGTACTAGTAAACAGAATATGGCAGAACAGAATGCAATCAGAGCAGTGCCATTGTCTGCCCTGGCATTCGAAGCTCTCTGCACAAGCGGAGATGAGGACCCACCTTCAGCCACACGCAGTGCACCAAAATGAACGCGGCACCTGTCAGCAGCTCTAGTGATGTAGAGTAATTGAAGCCACCCCAGGATGTTTTCGCACTCAAGTCCAGCGGGCGTCCAAGTGAAGGTGGAAACCTCTGTGTGTGCCCTGTATCGCATGCCTCTTTCTAGAGGTCACTCTCTATTAATGGCGGAGCGAGCTGTCATACCCTCCAGTTTTATTGGTGTAAACTCACACTGAGCACTGCAGGTAGACCATACAGGCAAGGCTGTTCAGGAGGGACAGAAAGGGTGACTCTCTTGTTCTGGGGAACATTCTTTATTTCTAAAGGTTATTAATTAAATCTTTGACTTTCATTCACTTTTTTCCAGTGTGTTGGGCTATACCTAACAACACCCTTTACTCTTGAAAAATTCTGTAACACAGCCTCTTATGGCAAATTAATTTTATTAAGGGTAACAGTATAATACACAGATTGCATTAAATATGAATTAATTCTTAACACTTACAGTATATAATTGAAGAGTTGAATTGAATGGGGTGTATATCCAGTTTTAACAAGTTTAGACATAATATGTTATTGAAAAAATAACTGTATAATGGAAAACACCTTTTTATTTCTCTCAAAATTATTCGTAATATTCATAATATAATTCATAACATAGCACTGACATTAGTTATTTGTGCAATGTAGAAACTAAATTAGCTCAAAATAGGGTATAGTTGCCAATTAATGTAACATCAGAAATGATTAAAAAAATACCACTATAGTTTTAAAGAGTCCATGTTGTTTGAATATTTTATACCCCCCCTCCCCGTGGAGCATTTATGATGTTTGTGTGGGTTTATGCCCTAAAAACATAATATACATTTTCTCCTAGCTGTTTTCCAACTTTTCTTAATTTCCTCAAATTAAATGGTTCTGTTTTGTTACCATGCCTGTAAATGACCTCTGTTCTAATTGACTGGCCTGAATTGTCCCACATTCTAAAACTAATTCAGGCTGAAGCACTCCAGTATAGCGGAGCTAAACTGCTTTAAACGGAAGATATATGCAAATAGTTTTTTTTTTTTTGTGACATCACAAAACCAACTAATTCAAAACAGGTTGCTTTTTGCTGTTTAGTTTCTACATCAGATCCACTGGGAACAATGTTTACACAAATGTGGTTGTTCATGACATGGGGCCTTTAATGTTAATAGTTTAATAAAGTTGGTGTATGTGGTCATCTATATTTGTCTGTTGGGTATTTTACAATGGATTTGAATGTGGCTCAGCCAATCAGATTTTAGTGCCAGAACTTTCTTTTATAATACCACAATGAATGGATCTGTAGCTGAGTCATACTCCAGAGTCTCTTAGAGCAACAAATCAACTTGCAATTTTACTCGCTTTTACAGCACACTGACAATAATGGTCCTGCTGTTTTAAGCAGTTTAGGGAAAGCCACTAATGATGTGCCAGGGCCACGTGTGGATAGTTAAACACAAGCAAACCACTGAGCACAAGGACTTCCAATGTATTGGAATTTTCATTGCTTTTCTCCAGCACCCTATTGCACATAATGGACAGAAAATAAAACACTAATCAAGTGCTAATAATAGCCACTGCTAATTTGCAGACCTAATGATGTACATTAACACACAAATACAGGCACACACACCCAGGATTTCCGTTGTTTGGCTCTGATTCTAATTACGCTGGATTTGCATAACGGTTGTCCATTAAGTGGGTCCCAGGCGTCCCCGTCCAGATAGGGAGAATTGGTCTCCTATGCCCACCTCATTAGTGATGGGCTTGACGTCACTCTCTGTAAAGTATATAAACTATGAGAATCACAGCCACACACTATGAGAATGATAGAGGACCCATGGGGAATGTAGTCTGTACTGGTAAACATGTTGGGTTAGACTGGGAACTATGTGGACCTGAGGCCTCTCTCACTAACCCGGATTCCCCCTTTTGCTGAATAACTGAAATGTGCACAATTTTCCACTTAACACAATTCTCAACTGAATATTTTAATATTACTACATCCCCAAAACTTCTCACAACCCACTCAAACCACATCCAGATCTTCATTAGTTTAGCCTGATCTTGGATCAGTACTCCAGCCCTGGTGTTGACTGTTTGTAGTACTGAAGTTCATTTTTAGAGCCCACAGTAAATCACACTGTGCCCTAAACCATATCCAGATCTTCATTAAGGCAGTTAGACTTGTTGATGTGGTTTACAACACAGTGTGACTTACTGTAAACTATAAAAGTGAACTTCACAGTCAACAACAAGGCCAGAGGAGACTGATCTTGGATCAGATGATGGTTGTTTTCACAAAAACTGATTTTAAATCACTACTCCTGACAGTGTACGGCTACACAGTGAAAGTTTGTTCATTTTTATAGCTCAGAGTAAGTCATAGTGTGTTCTAAACCACACTGATGAGTGCGCAGCACCTTTTTTGGAGATGTATTTGGCCGACTATGACTTCTTGTGTTCTGCAGCATTAGCCTTATAGCTCCAGTGCTAAAATAAAGGAGCAAAATTTGGACACCAAACATGTCTTGAGTGACTGATTCATATCTGGATTAAGTGGAAGATTGAAAAACTAAAAAGCTGTTTTCCCCTTAAGCCCAAAGTCATGACAGTCCAAAAAGTCAGGGGATGAGTAACACTCGACTTGTAATACTTAGCAAAGAACAAAAAAACCTGCTGACTTAAAAAATATTTTAAATATGAAATATGAGTCAATTTGCAGCTGCCTCAGCATAGAGATTAGGATGAAAAAGGCAAAACTATCTGGCTTACTGAGGAATTCTGGTGGAAACAGACCCCATGCTTGATGCCCTGCATTGTTTTCACTCAAAATGGCTCCATAAAATGATACTGCTTCTCTGCAGAACCCCAGAGGAATTAACAACTAAAATATGTGTCGTGACAAATCACCGCAATGTCATGAATAGCTCATAAGTCATGCAAGGTGAGATGCTCCGTCAGCTATGATTCAGTCAGCAGCCTTGCATATCAAAACCTAGACCGGGCACACGGCCAAGAGGATGGCACCCTGCACTATCATTCAACACTGGACTGTTTGCTTTGCAAAGCACTGAGCTGTGATATGCTGTGACTGTTGTAAATAACCTGTTCTTTATATACTGTGGATGCATACGCCACTGTTCAAAAGTTTGGAATCGCTTGTCATGTCTAAAACATTTGTCACTGAATATACACTAACAACTTAGATTTAAATATAGACAAGAGAGCAGACAGCACCAAGAGGTATTTTTAGAGGTTCAAAATATACTACTACTACTACTACTACAACTAATAATAATAATAATAAAAGTATTGTGAGAAGAACTACAATTTATCATTATACTTGTTCTACATTGTATACATCTTTCTCAGTCATTTTAGTACATCATTTCTTTACAGGTTCCTAACCCTAAATATTTCTAACCTGGGGACTAGAAAATTAGACTCATTTTACACATTTTTCTGCAACCAACACGGTTATTTTTGAAAACAGTGATTCCAAACTTTTGAATTCTGTATATTTTGTGACACACTGTCGCAGTAATTCATTTATCTGTATGATTTGTATACTGTGTATGTTTTGTATTTGTTCTATGTAGGTGCCCATTTCATCAAGGCATCTAGTGGATTTGGCCAAAAAAAAAGGGATTCTGAAGGTAGATTGTACTCATACAGGCCGCAGTCTGCACACTTTAAAATAAAAATTGCTTAAAGATTTTGGGCTCAGATAGATGATTCTAGGAAAAACTCTTCCAAAAATGAGAACAGAAACTTTACGTCTAATCATAATGATAATTAAAAGGTTAGTGGCTAGCATGCCTTTTGTAATATTTACAAAATCATGTTTAATTTCCCTTTGTATGTATAATTTTTCATTTATATATAATGACCTAATGGCTTTAACTATTTATAAAACTGTACAGTGTATTTTAACTTGTCAGGTAAGGTTAGTTAGTTGTCCCACTGGAATTAATCCATTGTCAATTTTTTATTTAAATTGAAAGGTCTGTATATTTTTGTAGGCCTACATTTTTTTCTAACCTCCATGATAATAACTGATGTATTACAACCAAATAAATGTTCTGTATTTGAACACAAAGTAGTTTTCCCATAGCAGCATGCATAATAACAACAACAATAAAAACAACAATAACAGTATAACTAAACAGTTGGGTTAATTTAGAAACTACCAAATTAATTGGCTTAAAAATAATGATGATGAAAAAGAAAGATGTGAAGTTACTATATCAATCCATAGATGGGTTATAAGTCTGGCTATTTTTTTTAACCCAACTTGTTCTAGTGAGTATACAGAGATTTTTTGACACCTTAAAAAATTCAGACTGGCATATCTCATTTACAGAAAGGCTCTTTGAAGAACCAGCCACTGAAAAGGTTTTTAGAAAACCAACAGTGTTAGTCTTGTATGACATTGCTCCGAAGAAGCCCTTTTAGGATCTTTATTGTTAAGTAGATGTGAGGTGCAGCAGATGTGTGAGGGAGGAGCTCAGGCACTGGCTGGTTTGTGGTGTTGTGTGTTATACTGTACTCTGCTGGGTGGAGAGCGACATGCAGAGAGCGGTGAGCCCGTGGGCCGTGTTCACCCTTTCTCCATCCACTTCACTCCCAGGAGGGCGCTGACTGTTTAACACGGATGAGAAACTGGCCTTTCCAGAAAGACAAAGGGGTTTTCGTGTTTTCTTTTTTCTTTTTGGCATGCTTCTTTTTTCCTCCCTCCTTGGCAGTGTTTCTCTGAACTAGGGCAATTTCAAGCAATCTCCAAGCCTATCATGTCTTGTACTGAACAGAATTTTCTTTTTTTCTCCTTTTCTACACTTTTGAAGCAGAGCAATATCTATCTGACCCAAAAACTAGACTGGGTCAGGACCACAAACAAGTCAAGTACATGTCCTTATGTGCATGTAGGCCTACACAAAAACACTCAAAAAGCCTGTTTTTAAAAAAAATATATTTAACAAAAGCAGCGCTTGATCATCACTCTTAGGGCACGTTTGGCAGAAAAGAAAAAGGCTGACTGGTTTTCAAAGCCATCTGTAGTTCATCCGTGGCCTGCCTTTGGGTCCTCTGATGGGAGAAAATGAGGGCCGAACGCAGAGGCGTAATGCTTTCCTCTCATTGACACCAACACACATCAAAAACTTCTGAAAGGCTTGAGACGTGGAAAGCCTTGGCTTTCTTAGGCTGAAATAATGAAATCCCTCTGACACCCAGTCACTATCTGCCCACACGCTGAGTGTGAATAGCACAGGAGGCGTGGGTGGTAAAAAAAAAAAAAAAGAGGGACAAACCCACACCCTGAACAGCCACAACGCAAAGCATTTCTCCAGTGTGTGTTTCTTCTCGCTTACACTGCACACGCTAGCCCCTAATAAACACCCATAATGCTGTGTCCCTGAGTGCTGAAGATAAATTGTCACACTGCGGCCCTGAGAGCGAGCACAAGTGGTGTACAGGTTGACCTTTGTGACCTTATCTCATGTTCAGATATGAATGCGTTTTTTTTTTCTTTTTTTCTGCTGTGGCCTGCCCCCAACAACCCCCCACCCCCACCTCCCCACCCCCATGTCTCTTTTCTCCTGAAAACAGAAGTTGTTTTTGGGTTGCTGTCCACTAGGGGGCAGAGGCTCATGTATTTACAGAGCACCTTGGACAGCAGCAAACAGGAAACGTCACTGCTGCAATGATTAGCAATGAGTGTTCCGCCTGTTAACTATTTCCAGGTGTGCTACAGTGACATGACACAAATGTCCAAGATGTCCCTGCTTCATCTACAAGGGAGGAAAAAATAAATAGACCATAGCAAAAAAAACCCAAATTTGGACAGCTTTAGTTGGCAGCAGAATCGCATGTCCCGTCTGCTGGTAAAAATAGCTTCACCGGTTGACGGGATGTTTTTTCTTCAGCGTTGTTGGCCCTCCCTAGCATACGGTCTTTTAGCTTGAATTGTTATGGCAACAGAAAGAGCCCGTTGCCCTGTCACTGTGTCACTTTTCACAAGCTTTAAGCCAGACACAGTGGGTGGATTGACACCGGTTTTCTGCAGCACTGGGCGGGTGCGGGAGGCTTCACTCACATGACTGGTGTAGGCCTGACACCTGCACAGTAAAGTGGGATGCCTTTTTGCAGCCCCGAGCTTTAAAATAAACAATGAGTGTCACGGGAAACGTCTGCCCAGCCTGTTTCGAAGTGACACGGAGGCTACAGGCTAACACTAGTGCTAATCTGCATGCACTTTGGCATGCAAGCTCCTCACATGTAAGGAACATCCCTAAAAATAAGAGGAAATTTGCATATCACTATGAACAAACAGCATACTTAAATTCACGGGTCAGAGGTTATGTTCTGTTGTTGGCTTAAAAAAATCACCACTACCATCATGGGTGATCAGACGATTCATTAACGAAATAAGAAACTTTAGGCTTGCGAAAGCAATGAAAAACAACACACTTGCAGTGTTTGCAGCAGTTTGAATAAGTCATTTGTTTTGTACAAAGTTTGGTTTCAATTCTTCTAAGATAACTTGCCAAAAATGTTCTTCCCAGGCACGAGTTGTTTTTCCTTTTAATGTTGAGAAACACCCACGGTTTACTAAAAGTGGTCAGCACCTAAAAATGCCTCCTAAAAATGCCCAGAGACGGATATGGAGAGTAAAAATCATATACCTTATATTTGGACGATGAATAGTTCACTACAGGCTACCACACATTATAGTGTTTTGGCATTTCTCTAATGTGAATCATGATACAGCACAGTACAGTTTCAAATCCGAACCCAGAACTAATGGTACCCAGGTCAGCTACTTGTGTAAATTTCCTGTTTCATAACAGAAAAACAAAAGTAGGCAGCGTTCTCCTTAGCTTGTGTGGTGACATGATTTCTCAAGCAAATCCACTGTTATCAGTGAACATGAACAACAGTAGCATCAACTGAAGAGTTTTGTGTTATGCTTTCCCTTTTTTCCCTCTGACTTCAGTGAGGTATGAACACTCTCTGATGATTGTGTTTGACAGGTGGTTTGTACCCGAGCGAAGCCTTCTACTGTAGCAAAAAATGCAAAAGGGCACCTATAAGTGAGTCCTCAGTGAATGGGGGTGAATAGAGCTAAGCAGCTAAAAGTGAAAAAAAAATGCTTCTAGCCATTCATCCCTTTAATGTAAAGTAAAATAATGTATTACGTAAGAAACCAGTGAAAACATACCAGTGTCTCTCCGTTTTCTATAGAGACACACTGGTATGTTTTAGGCATTAAGACTACTATTACTGCTCCTGAGAGCTGATTGATTGGCAAGCTTATCCGCTCATTGGCTGAGTGGTTCACACTCCCTGACACTGTGAAGGCCATGTTATAACTGGAGCTGAAAACCACTTAAAATATGATGGCCCATTCATTGTGGATTCTCTTTTGAGCTCCCTCTAACGTCTACCAACCCACGACAAATCCGGCCATACGTAACACATGGTAATGCTTGGTACCTGTTCAAGAAGGGTGACCAAATTCAGCTCAAGTACTGAGCTACAGAACGGCATGACAGCACAAATGACAAAATTCATGGCCACGAATTTGTAACCGCACTGTAAAGTGCCCAGTGAAAACCACATCATAATACAAAACTATAAGACCACATTCCACAAACACTGAGGCAAATATATTATAGACTATTATGAAAGTATTATGCAATGTTATGAATATCTTACAATTTCTATTAATATAAGCCATTTTTCTAAAGGTTGACTACTATTTAGAAAAGTTTCCAACACAAACAAACGAACAAACAAACAAAAAAGCTCCCTAAACAATTAGTTTTCATTCTTGTTGGAAAAACATTCCAAGCTGCTTTAGAGAATGCCAAGAGTGTGTAAACCTGAATAAATGCAAAAGGGAATAACTTAACTGAAAATATTAGATATTATTAATTTAGCACGTTTTGGGTCACAGCATGATGTCATAAGTGACATTTCATGGGTCATTATTAATTTAATAAGCTTTTGGCTGCATGCCCCCTAGAGACCCTTGAAGTGCCCTGACTCTGTGTGATCCTTGTCCTGACCCTGAAGTGGCTTTGGGAGGTGAGGTCATCCAGATAAACTGACCCAGAGCAGCCCTCTCAGGCCTGGTGTGTCCACTCCACCCCGTGTCCTGTCATTGGGACTGATGGAGCGTGAGACGGCCGAGAGATGCTCCGCTGAGCCGCAGACGCCTCAGCGTGGACGGGGTCACCAAGGGGCAGGCGCTCCGCAGACGGCCCATCACACTCCACCTGACTCTCACAACATGACTACCACCTTCCAAAACATAACCAACCACAGAGCCGCAGGACGTCTGAAGAGCTACTGAAGCTGAAGAGAGGATGAAGGACTATTTACAGAAGATTTTGACAAATAACGTGTGGTACACTAAAAAAAGGTTACACTTCCAAATGTGTTATTTGCACATTAATAAAATACATTGCATTAACAATTGTTTTGGTTTACTTATTGTAGGTGTTGATGTAACTTGCTGTTGACTCACCATTTTTTATTTCACACCATTTGGCAATGTTAGCTGGCCTTAAAAATTATGCAAACGTTTAATAGAAATGCTAAAAATGACTTAAAATCTCATTATGTATTTTTATTATTGTTGTAGTATTATTATAGTATTGTCACAAAACCACTACTGGCAATTAAATCTTCAAGATGTCTATAATAAGAGGGAGTTAAATTACAAAAGTCCCTCTGTCGGACTTCCATAAAGGATTTTACCTGGGCCATGCAGGCTGGGACTGGGGAGGGGCCTGGGATTGAATGTATGTTTGGGAATGTATGCCTTGTTGAAATGTTCATCCATTCAGCTTTCTGGGCCAAAGAAATTAAATTCTCTAATATGTCCTGGTGAGTTGCTGTATTTATTTCTTTTATGATGTGGAATCCTCATTTGCAGAGAACAGGTTTAGTATTGTCACAAAACCACTACAGGGAAGTTTAATACATCAGGCTCTATGTATGTAGATTTGAAGTGGCTAAATGCACTTGAAGTATATTAAAACGACAAAAACAAAAGTGTCTGAATACTTGTTTCCACTTGCTGTATGTCGTCCTGAAGTCCTAATTCTTAATATTCTGAGCCTAATATTGCCTAAAGGCATGCTATGCTTAATTCAGCCTGTATGAATATTAAGTGAAAATGAATTTGCTAAAAGGTAAAAAAAACTTGCTTTTGTTAAATGAGATTAAGTTTCGAGGGCATGTTATGACAAAATTTATTATTCAAGCTCACTCCATCGTAGACTTTGTGCACAAATGCTTAGAAAAAAAAAGGCCAGCATTATTTCCATAAGAGAGAGACCAAAATACATCAGGTAATTAGCTTTTAACCCTGAACAAATTGCTTCATGTCTGCATCAATCAGACAGATAAACGGAAAGGCCGCACACGTTTATTTGGTAAAGTTGGTAAAATGCAATGTGACAAAAGAACTGCTGGGGCGGACCCTGAGAGGCCAAACACACCAATCTCATTTGCCTGAGATGAAGTGTTTGAAGCTTATTCTACGTAGGAAAATCACGGGCATGTATGGTTAGGCATAATAGTATAGCACAGCCTCAGGCTGGTGCTGTGGGCATTTCTCTCTGGGCTACGGCTCATGATGATATCCTAATAAAGAGCAAGGCGGCAGATGCCAGTCATGGAGGAGTGTGATCATTAGCGGGGGCTCCAGAGTGGCCTGTCTGCTTAGCTGCCACCCTCCTGGGCTTCAGTTGAGTCAGGAGACTCCTCATTTGTCAGCCTGAATGTGTCAGAGCGCAAGCTTTAAACTCTTCTTTATTACAGAGCATGGAGGCCCCATGTACACACCAGCCATTCAAAGCAAAGTTTTGACAGAAGACTGAACAGATAGAGCCGACTTCTCTTGTACCTGAGTCAGAAATCCCCAGAAAGATTAGATGATTTTGGAGGATAAGCCGTTTCTTATAATTCATGTGACAACCCAGGGTCTAACTCCTGCTTTACGCTTGGGCAATGGCAGAGTACAATTTGTGTTGGACCTGCATGCTTTGTGCAAAGAATAGACCACTGCAAGAAAAGTCCCTTGACGGTTTATGTTCAGACCCTTTTCAAGGGAAAAAGACTATTCAAGCAGACCAGAATGAACTGACAAATGACGTAAATACATAAACTATTTGAAATATATTTCACAGTGTCTAAGGATTATGTTTTACCATTACACAGAGAGAGTGACATAAAATTAAATTGGATTGGGTTTGCAGCTCCTCCCTTCAGTCTCCAGAGATGTCCTATCCTGACATCTCACAGCTACCTGATAGGATAAACAAGTAATCACTATGTGGGTAAAACATACAACCTATACACTGCAAAAATGTAATCCTGGCAATGGAAATCACCTTAAATGCATTGGCAGATTTCTGCCAGTATAATAAGACTATAACTGGCACACTTTGGCTCTGTCCACTCATTATTACATGTACCTGCATCTTGTAGGACTGATTAACTCACTCATATGTGTGCTTTTATTTTGCTTTTCTCTTTATCAGACTGTTTATCCTGTTTATCTCCTACATCTGGTGTGTGGTCCTTTGCGCTGGGTTCTTGGATTTTGGCTGTGAATTTACATTATGTGTTCCTGAATTCCTGTTTTGACCTCTGCCTGTGGTTTAGACTATGAGTACTGGAGGTCTTCAGAAAAAGCTGCTGTGCACCCTGCCAGTTCCTCTGTGGTACAGTAGCCCACTTGTCTTGCTCATTTTTTCTGTAATTTGAGCATTTCTCTAAAATTGGCCATGGAGCTCCAATGACAATGATGTATGGCTAGGGTCATCTATCGTACAGTGTGACATAGCTGGATAGTGACCCGATTTTTAGTGGATTTAGCCCCATATTCCAACACATTAAATCTGAAATAAAACAATGCCTATGAGGTTAAAATGAATTTTAATGCATTTGGTATTTACTCCCATACTGGAAACTTCTCAGAAATTGGCTCTTCAGATGTTTCTTGGCCAACTGTTTTAGTGCATCATTAGTTTGTGCACAAGCAAGCGAATAAAAGATACAGTACAGAGCTGATTCTAGATGTGGTATTGAGATTGCTAAACCTCGCTAAAGCATTGGGTGTTTCAAGATCTTGTAAATTGTAAATAAATTGTAAATAAACAAAGATACATGGTGTTTGTTGCAATAGCAATCAAACCAGCAGGCTAGGCAAGCACCAGTAAGGACCACCAGTAAGGACTTGTTCACACAGGCTTTTAAAATCAGATTTTTCAGCATAACTGATTTTAACAGTTCTGGATCACAAAGCCACTTTTGTAGTTGGTTTCAAATCTGATCTAGATTGGATTTCTGGACATGTGACTCAATTCGACCAGCTATCTGTGAGCACTGGTTGCTGATGTCAAAATAAGTTACAAGAAAGTCAGTACTGTACATATAGTTAGGGTTTAATCTTAAGCTTTTAACATTTTAGGCATTTTGGCTTTTAACAATTTAGACAACATATTTTTACTTTGTTTTCTACAGATGAAAAACAGCTTGATTGCTCTACTAGTTTGTTAAGGTACCACTGACCAGTTTGCTTTTCCTCCCCAGTCAGAGTACTGATGCATGAATCATCACTGTAGCAACCAATCTGGAAATGCAAACAAATGCCAGTACAGACTGATCATACTGTGGTGGATTTGGTCACTTGTAGCTTAAAATCTGAATGCTCAAGCACAAAAATCAGATTTTAGAAATAAATTTGATTTGCCCTGCAGTGTAAACAAAGCTTTAGAGGCCCACATGAGGATTTTCCACAAATATACCTTTCTATACCATATAAGTGGTGAACTTCAAGAACAGAAACACCAGGTTACAGTTTAAAAAAAAAACCCCCAAAAGATAGGAACAAGATGTGTTGTGAAATCAAGGACCTGCTCCAAATGATAAAACATCATCTGTAAAACATAATGACATGGGTATGTATAAATATGTGATTAAGTGGTTCGCTGGTCTTTGCTGATGAACTTTACAGAAGCATCGTTAGACAATACAGCAGGACAAGGTCCTGAAACAGATACTAATGCAGCTGTAGAGACTTTCAGGTCACAAAACTGCAATGTTCTCAAGCAACCAAACCCCACAGACCTAAACCCCACAGAGCAGCATAGCACGCCAGACTAAAAAAACAGACTAAAGGGAAAAAAGCAACTCCACCCCAAACTAGCATGACCTGAAAATGGTTGCTTTACAGATCTATTAAAGCATGAAAGAGGAATGTGATAGATTAGACCATGACCAGTGTAGATTATGGTAAAGCTTATTAGCATATCTGTCCTCTGGTGTTACGTTATGTTGGGGATTGTGTGTGTATATTTACATGTTACTGCCAAGCTCTATGAACAATCGCTTTCACTGGCCTTGGTCATGATGCCCATGGGTTGCAGTACTGAAGAAGACTTTGAGTGAAAAGAATCTTTCAAGAATTAAACAATTTTCTTTTGTCTGAATATTTGAAATGATTTGAAATGGACATCCTATGTCTGAAAATAACTGAACTTTTATGTGATTCATCCAGTATAGATGTAATACAGTCTCCACTTTCACCTCAGTTATTATTTTCTTTCAAACTCAGTGTGCTGCTCTACTGTGCCAAACAACTACTTACAGTTTGCACTGCATGTGCCATAATATGAGTGCATAGTATGACTTTATTGTACTACAGTTCTACATGATTTTTAGTACACTGTGAGGCCCAAAGGTAAGAAATGCATGTCTCAGATTGAAAATAGAGACACTGTTGGTTGAAAAAGAGCTAAAACTGCAGCACAGCTTTGTTTCTACAAGGAATTAGCTGTGGCTAAATTAATTCAGCACATGGTTCAAAAGCAAAATCCTACTTTCATCCACACATGACTGGCCCTTTAGATATTTTCTATACCTGCAGTCATTATATATAGAACTGTTCAGAGTGTTCCAGGGTTTTCCAGGAATTGTGTTCTTGTATAAAAAAGACCTGAAGAAAGAGTAATAGCACTGTATCTTGTAATGCATCACCCAATCCAAGAGCAAATGGGAGAGTGAAGGAAAAACCTCTTCTCTGAGTGGCTCATCGTATGGGCCATCTCAAGGCTATAAACGCAGCTTTGAGTCGGTACAACTGGGCTTTGGAAAGAATCCACCTTTGGTTCCCTAAACAACTTTTGGATGGTTTAAATAACTGTTTTTGTCACTGAGATTTTTGCAAATACAAGTCTGAAGAACCTCTTTAATGTTTCAGTATGTTTGCCTTCTATACACACTTAAAATTAAGATTTCAAAATAGTTCTTAGCTTGGATGTACGATCCTAGAAAAAAAACAAAACTTAAAATGGGAACCTTTATATTACTATGGAGACTTTAAAAGACTCATTTACAAAAATGGTTCTTTAGGGAACCATCCTTTAAAAGGTTGTTTAGGGCAGGGGTTTTGCAATCTTTTTAACAGTGTCCACTCTAAAATGCTATATAGATTATTGGCTACATATCATGCACTATATTAATACAGGCTGCTTTTTAGGAGACATTTGCTAAACTGAAAGCACTGAAAACATGGATTTCCTGGGATTCTCTTCTTCTTTTTTTTTTCCTTTTCTTTTTTTTTTCCCTGTCGTGTCCGGCAGCTTAGCAAGCAGAATGTGAAGCTGGATGCCATGTTGTGCTGGACACCTTTGCTTTGCCAAGTGGGGCTCTAACAGTATAAGCCCCTCTTGTTATCTGAAATTTTTATTTATTTATTTATTCATTCATTTGATTTATAATTAAGCCA
>JBBPCZ010000136.1:25079591-25098343 GCA_037974445.1 Brycinus macrolepidotus | reverse complement strand
TATATATATATAAAGGCTAGCCAGTTGCAGTGCAGATGCTGATTCATTAATACAAATTTTCTTTGGTCTTGGCTTCTGCTACTTTGACTGGATCTGTGAATCTGGCTCTATACATTTGTAAATATTTGTTCACCAAGCGTTTCCTCTGATGTCGGATTTGATTGCAGAATTGGGTTCTATGGGTTTGGCATTAAAAGAGGCAAGGTTATGCAGAAAATACCCCTATATTGTGAAGTATTGTACTGGTTCTGTAATTTTTGGGGGGTTGTTGTTTTCCAAATATTAGGACACATACCATCAAGGTCTCCATGAAATACCAGACAAATTTGGATCTTCTTGCTTAGCTGTGGTTGGATCGATTAAAATAACCAAGAAAACCCAAGAAAAAAAATCAAAGTCCACCGTGAAACCAAGCTTTTTTCAAGCACTGGGCATCCCTGAGCATCCATAAGTAAGAACCAAGGATTAAAGAATCTGAGAAAACTGTGCATGGAAGGTTGGCATTAGGTCAATTGCATTTGTACTAAAGGCAATGGTTCTCATTATTTTTGAATATTTTTCTATAGTAATTGAACTTCTCTGACAGGTTAGATATATGTTCCCAGTACGGCCAAGCTAATAAACATCAAAAACATTGTTCTCTGTTCTAGGCATTCCAATAATTCCGGAGGGCAGTGTACTCATTCTTCTTTGTTGTCTATTTGCATTCGTTTCCCATTCGCCATTTTAAAGAATGTGATATTCATTGAGTTGTCTGGGTTTGCCGTTATTGCTATTTGTGTAATGTGATTGTCATGTTTAACAGGGGAGAGATGTCTTGCTAAAGAGACTGCATACTGATGAAATCACTTCTGCAGATAGGAATGTCCTTGGGGCCATTTTCGCACAGATTAAAAGCCCATTCAAGGTAGTCCTTCCCCCTGCTCTAAACAAAACAAGCATTCCTAAAACTGATACAATGATAACACTCATTATGCAAGTGAAAGGAAGTGATAGCCAAAGTGAAAAAAAACAACAACATGACATAACCAGAACAGAGGCTTATCTGAATATGTTCTCCAATAACAGCCAAATACTCATTTTTCCCCTCACTTCTCAAAAGTCATATGGCAAAAATCTGAGGCTCCCTGCAATTGATTAGTTGTCAGATCAAGTGATTATGATTGCTGTCTTGAACGAATGGCGAGCTCTTATCCTACGATCTTTTGAACAAAATATCTCTCCCCACTTTGATCTCCAGGCTCCCCCTGGACTCTTTTGGGCCTGGAATCTTCTTTTGATCAATAATGGCTCAGAATACACAGACATAAGAGCGAGGTCAGAATTCTGACACTGCTGGCAGACAGAAATTCTTTTAACAGGACAGGGATCCCCTAAAACCACAAGGGCCATTTGAGATTCAGCAGCAATCACTTTTACAATGGTGAAAGGGCCAGTGCCCAAATGTGAGACCTTGAGCGGAGGATACGTTTAGAGTTAAATAACTGTCTGCTGCTGAGCGCTGATTATACAGCCTGAACACTGCAGCCTCACTTTACCTCGGTGAACCGTAATGGTCAGTGGGGAAAGCTTCACAGCGTGAAGTGTCCAGCTGACGGAGCAACGCTTTCACTTTACAGAAAACGATAGTGCACAGTGGACAACTGTTCCATGTCCCTCTCTGGGACTGACCTATGAATAATGAGCAATTAACAGTGGCTGAAGCACCACCAGCAGCCAGGCGCTGTGATGCAATTGAAGATAAGGAGGATGACCTTAGCATCCCCCCTCTCTCCTGCCCGCAGTCCATTCTTAATCAACACAGATCAGTTCAATTTACTCCGTCTGGCGTTTCGCTGGCCTTCACAAGTGATGAAAAAAAGACACAAAGCCAAAGCTGCCCACCATCCTCCCAACCGTCGCCCTGTTTTGACACATGACAGATCAAATGCCAAGGACATTTTCCCCTGTCGGATGCTGCTTCCTTTTAATACATAAAAAAAGTCTTAAAGTAAATGTCACTTTATGCAGAAAGAGGTAGAGAGACTACTTTTGTTACAGTACAGTACATTTTCTCCATAAAAATATTTATAATCTAAAAGTACAATTAAATCATAGTAAATGTACTTTAACATGGGTTTAGTTCTAACAAAGCAGCGTTTTTAATTATTTTATACATTTGTTATTTTAATTTGAGTATTAGTACATAGAATAAAAAAGGATCCCATTTTCACAACCCAACATCCAACCTGAGGATCTATATGGACAAAAGTACTGGGACGCCTGACCATTACACCAACAGAGACTTTAATGACATTGCATTCAAATACATAATATATTAATATGCACTTTCAAATACATAATGTATTAATATGGACTTTAATATGGGGTTGGCTCCCCCTTTGCAGCTATAACAGCTTCCACTCCTCTTGGAAGACTTTCCACAAGATTTTGGAGTTTCTGTGCCCATTCATTCTGTAGAACATTTATGAGGTCAGGGACTGATGTTAGACGAGAAGGCCTGGCTCGTAATCTCTGTTCCAGTTAAAAGGTGTTGGATGTTGGTGCTGGAATAGAAAAGGTTCTTCCCCAAACTGTGTCCACAAAGTTGGAAGGATGGCGTTGTCCAAAATGTCTTGGTATGCTTTAGCATTAGTATTGCCCTTCACTGGAAGTAAGGGTCCACCTGAATTCAGTGATTAAGAGGTGCGTCCCAATACATTTGTATATGTATAGCGTAGCTGGCTAATTTGGGGGATTTTTGTGAGCGTACACATACACACACACACACACACACACACACATACACACAAACACACACACACTTCCATGCCACTACCACATGAGTGTCACTGCAGTGCTAAGAATGATCCACCACCCAAATAATACCTTCTCAGCAATGGCCCTGACCTTTGAGGGATGGGGTGAAGGAGGCCAAACAAATTATGCACAGAAGCAAATGGGCTACAGTCTGTAACTGTAGAACTACAAAATGCTTCTATATGGCACCAAACCGTTTATACCAGCCACTTTTAGTTACGTTAACTAGTCAAGGCTGTCTGTTTGGCTGTTTCCCCTGGGAGACTCAGTAAGTGTGTGTCAACCAAAATACAAGAGCAGGTTTTCCACAATGTTTCCTGGTCTTGTTCCTTCACAGTACTTTCACTAATACCTAAATTAAATGATTAGCAGCGTTATCATTTAAGTAGGGATTTGCAAACCCTTTTCACCCAATTGCCTCGTGTCATCTAATGCTGATAACAGTGAGTAACTACTTGCATTTTGATACTGTTTATGGATGTCTTGGCTGATGTTAGGGAGCATCATTGTAGAAGGAAGGCTTTGCGTGGTGGTTTTCCAGAGCAGTGCTGTTCTTCTGAATGAAGGGTCACGGGACTTGTCTTGAAGTATTATAGTAAAGGATTATTCAATATTCCTGCTTTTTTATTACTGTTTACAGACACACCTGGTGAGCTAGCTGCATGCTCCATGTGGTCGAATTCTTTAACTGATATTTATGTGTGTTGTTGTGTGTGTGTGTGTACGTGTGTGTGTGTGAGAGAGAGAGAGAGAGACAGAGAGACAGAGAGAGCGAGAGAGAGATGTATACTGTTTCTGTTGATGTGTACAGTACACGACTGAAGCAGTCAGGTCTGTGTGTAGAATGAAAGTGGAGACAGTCCCGTTGTCATGCAAACATGCCATGTGCAGTGATTGAGGACGTCAAGTTTGTCAGAAAAGTGTGAGACCGCCCCACTGTCACACTCCCACGCATGTTCTGTTGTGTAAGTGTGCCAGTGTGTGTGTGTGTGTGTGTGTGTGTGTGTGTGTGTGTAACGTGCGACTCTGTCACAGATAAAGTCACGCAATAGATCTGCAGTGACAGTCACTGATAAGATGCTTGCGAATAACTTCCCTTCAAAAACTGTCAAGACTCCTCACATCTGATAGCTATCTTTATTTTTTATTTATTCACTTTTTAGGTGTTGCTTTCACCATAAAAAATAAATGTAGCTTTATCTGAATACAACAGCAAAGACACAGGTGTACGATTGGTGTTGTATGCTAGCAAGGCATGCTTCGTGCTATTTCCACATTTTCATGGCCGCTTTGGAAAGGTCACAGACCACACACCTTGCCCTGATTGCTACATTTGCCCTTTGCAAATGCTTATTACTTAAACAAGATTTATAATAACGAAGTGTCCATCATTCAGTCTTAAAGTCCAAGTGCCTTGCCCAAGGCATCAAATCCTTTCTCACTAAGAATCCGCTACCAATTAACCACACGTCAGCAGGGCTAATTAAAATCGTTTAAGTAAAATGGATTGCCAGGCCTGAAAGCAGACCTCCATAGGTGAGTAATGCTGCTGCACGAGGCTTTGGAATGAACCATTATTATGGTTCTTGGGGCTTTCAAAGGGATGCTTAAAAACTGGGCCTTCATAGATTGTACGTTGAAATACTAGCTTTCCAGCTCCATTTCCGAGACACTAGAGATCTAGGCATGCCATCACTAAACATCTAGCCCTCTGAGTCCCATCTGACACAACCTTTATGAGAAGGCAACGTGACATTGTACTGATTAAGAGCTTCTCGTTAACAGTTTTCCAGTGGAAGCCTTGGCACTAGGTCAGGATCAAACCGCCTTTAAACATGCTATGAAATTGTACTGGAAACAACAGTACAGTAGGGAGCTTTTATCTAGGATCATAATGTTGTCTTTTTTAAAAGCTTTAAGAACAACAGGTGATGGTAACTTGAATATGTATTTTGAGGAATATAATGCTGCACAATCTAATGTACTACATGTCTTGGGAGAGATTCAGACATGCTCTTAAAAATAAAGGCTCCTAAATGGTTCTTGGCCTGAAGGTTCTTTAAACTTTAAAAGGGTTCTTCACACTCACACATCTCATTTATACAGAATTGGTATCCAATTTTTGGGCTACCTATTGCAGCTTTAAAGGACCATCCATTAAAAGGTTCTTAAAAGGACCAAAAGTAGCTTTTCTATATGATCACAACTCTATATTTCAAAGAATACTATATAGTCTTAGTAGGTCTGGTCTAAATAATTCAAATATTCAAGTATCTGTTTGTTGTGTTGGTATTTGGTGAACATTAGCATAAAACCAGGAGAAAATGGCATTTACTCAAATGGCATTTATGAAATAAAAAATGTCATACAGGAGTCATGCAAGCTAAAGACCGAACACAGCAAAACTCTCCTCTACAGTTTCACATACCACCCTTTTCTCTGACAGATAGTAGTAAGATGAGTTAAGAGAAAGATGTTAAAATGGTAAATAACATCTAAACAAAGGCGAATAGCAAAGTTCGGGTTAATGGTTTGGCTCCAAAAAATAAACAGAAATGGCAGTACCGCTAATCAATAAATCTATATGAATTTAGTATAAAACAGTGAAATAGCTTCAGTGCAAAGTCTCTTGCTCAAGAGAGGTGTACTAAACTGCAGCTAAACTGACAATGAAAAAATGTAAGAGATATTTGTTATTTAGGTAAGCAAAAATCCAGTCAGACTCATCTGTCTCCTTATCTGACTGAACATTAGCTTACAGCATAACATAATATTTCTTTCGCCATCTTTGTAAAAAGGGACATATACATGTGTAAGATTGTCAAAAATTGGCATATTTTGTTTAAAAGACAAACTATATAGAGCATACTGAGTTATTTTTAAGAGTAGTATTTGGATGCTCATTCGGAAACACCTACAAGTCTATGAGGTCTAAAACCTGCTATTTGGACCAGCCCTAAATCTTAGCAATAAACCATGAAGGTAACAAATTCCCTCTGTTTTTTTTTTTTTTTTTGAAGAAACTGTAGGACCAAGATGAAAGGGAGCACGGTTAAATCTCATTTAATTCTCAAGGGAACCATGAACGGAGAGCAGGTCTCAGACAAAAATGCTTTTAGCATCTCCTATAAATGTAGAGCTTGACCCGATGCACCCGCTCTAATTAGCTTGCTACCCAGCCCCACACTCAGAAATTCCCTTTGCATGAATCAGTTTGGGCCCATAAATGTGGGTCCCGTCTTAAATATTTACTCAAGGGTCTCCAGTCCTGACATTCAGAAATATGGATTCCATAGGCAGAAGTGCTTTTGCACTCCACAAATCAAGAGCCCCGGCCATGATATATTGCAATCTCCAGAGCACATAATTACTCTGACTCTGTTAGAAGAGTGACTACACATGAGTGAGACAATGAGTCACATTTATCTAGAAGCTTGACATGAGGAGAGATCATAAATCACTTTAGAAAGGAGTTTCACAGATGTCATGGTGTCCTGAAGTTTTCCAGAGAAAAGCCTCACCACATTTATGCCAATACTAGTAGCAAACACTAAATTAATCATCTTTCAGTGAGTGATTCTGAAGGACCATTTTCGTAATTGAAAGTGGGAAGAATGTTTTTTAAAGGTGAAGAACCTCTATATGATGTAAAAGTTCTATACCATTTAAAGGTTTTCCTTACAACTGTGCAGTTTAAGAACTTTTAAGGAGTGTGCACTTGACTCTTTGTTGTTGTGATCACATGTTTGAAAATACATTAAAAAGACCAATTACAACATCTGGTAAGTAAAAATGATGATGCAAAGCTCCTCGTAAATACTCCTCTACTTCAGTAACCCTTAAGTCATCATGATCACCAGTGGTGACAAAAAGTGGTGTAATTTAATGAGAAAATCTGTAAGACATTTATAAGAAAAAGAGATTTTGTTTGCATAGCAAAAAAACATATTTTACATTTTTACCCTGGTTTTGTGATTGCTTGACCCTGAAACAAACATAAAAAAATGGTAAAAGTGCTCACTTGAACAGAGTGCAAATTGCATCCAGATGTAATTTCATGCATAACACTATGTAATTGAACAGGTAATTATGTACTTTCATTTGAATAGCATAACAAAGTGAACAAAATAAATCTTGACTGTTAGAAAACGTACCATCACCACACACCTTATGAGTGCCTTTTTACAGTAAAACAGAAAATACACACCACTGAGTATAAAGGATGGATAAACACAGACGAGGAGCTTGATTTAGCAAATTTCACTTGAATAGAAAATTGAATCTATCAATCTCAGTCCCTCCCTGATTGGCAGGAATGGTGTTGTAATATTGCAACAACAAAAGCTTTCAAAAACAACGGGCCTCTGAGGGGCACGAATTGGTTTTGCCATTTTCTGCTGAAGGCTTTAAGCTGAAAATAATAGAAACCTGTGTGTACGTGCAGTATTTAGTATTTATCGACTTCTAGAATGGTTAGCCGTGTTTAAATAAAGAATCGCTGAAAAAAACATACCTTTATCAGCAGAATAAATGGACTGTTCACTTGCTCTGTGTATTTTTTTTTTTCTTTTATGTACCATTCATTTTTAATTTGAAATTCAATCAAGTCGCTCTCCCTCGCCTCGGCAAATGAAATTGCCACCCCTAATGAATGGAAAATGAAAATGACTCAGTTAGTGTTTTAAGCCAAAGCAAACATTGTTTAATTTCTCGGTTAGATTAAGAACAAGTGTGGACCTGCATTACAATAGCTGGCATCTGACAGGCAGGTAAGGGTGTCGCACTCCGGGGAGCAGTGAAAGGTGACCAAACACACACAGCAACAGAGCTGTTATAGGAGGAAAAGCACACACTACTGTGGAATAAGGCATAAACCACGAGAGGTTGTCTATTACATTGGCTTAACCATGTTTAAGTGGTGGTATTAGTCATGACATGAAGTGGAGGAAAACACCCTAAATTGTTGTCACTGTTGGTCATTGGAGTCCACGGTCTCCAGTGGCTTATTACCTTAATTAAGCAGTGATAAAATATAATATGATATAATATGATAATATGATACATTCCACAAATGTTCAAAAATGTATTATTTATCAATAATATTTATGATTTGTTATTGATAATAATTATTACTTTAAGCATTGCAGTTAACAGTAGGTTATGGCTGCCAAGCAACCAGTCCACTGATGATGCCATTTGTAGTATAAAAAGGTAACCCTGTAAATACAGATTTAAAAACTGCAGACTCCCTGACCTTAAAGGAACAGATATGTTACAAGATGTTCTTTTACTTTAGCACTAGAGTTACAAGGCTAATAACAGAGCTAGCAAACTCTAAATATAAAACCTTCTAAATCTTCTACATTTATTCCCAGATCTTCTCTCAATATGCTCAAGCTGCATCCAGCTCTTCATTGAGGTGGCTCAGACTAGTCTTTGTGGTTTAGGACTCAATATGACTTAATGTAAGCTATAAAATGAACAAACCATCCAGCTAAATGCTGCCTTTTCAGACAACAAGCTCTGTTCCACAAACTGATCAAGAAGAGAGTGCTGATCTAGAATCAGTTTCTGAGACAACAATCATCAAAACTACAGATGATTCCTTAAGACTGCTTTTTGAATACCAGTCCTGGTGTTGTCTGAAATGGCTGGCTACAGTGGTGAAGTTTTGTTCATTTCTACAGCTCACAGTAAGTCATACTGAGTACTAAACCATGCCCACAAGTCTGCACCACATTAATGAATGATCCATTTTGAGAGGGCTGAGAGAAGTTTTGGTGATGTATTTGTATGAAAACAATTTGGGTGACTATAAACTTCTAGAGTTTGTCATTAGCCTTGTGGCTCCAGTGCTAAACTAAAGAAACAAACTTTAGACTCCAAACATGACTGTTGGACTACAACCTGGGTAAGTGGAAAAATGTGTAAATTAATTTTTTTACTGAACTATTCCTAATAACGCAATAAACCACAGGAGGGCTTTGCATTACAATGGCTTTACACAATTTGATAAAATGTTCAGTAAATAATGTATTGAACTATTAATATCAATGATAATAATTCTTAGGCCATGCAATATAGCTAATTAACAGTAGACTATGATTGGCAAGTATAAAAACAAAGATCATTATTACTTCAGTTGATGTGTGTGTCCATGATTTTAGAACCCAAACTCTCCATTTTATAAACCTGTGTTTATAAACTCAGCCGTGCAGCCTCAGAATTAAGTCCAAAAATCAAGTGAAAAATGAAGGTCATACTGAGCCTCATAATGATGATGATGATTATCATCATCATGGCCATCATCAGCACTTCCCTTGCCAATGAAATATGAATGCAGAGAACACAGACAAGGAAGATATGAAGATACATTAAGCCCTCTTACATATTCTGAACTGAAGGGTCCATAGATCCCTGCAGTCATCCAGCAGGAAGCTCCCCACTGTCTCACACATGTAGTTGTGCTGACAGTTGGCAGACAATCAGACACAGTGAGGTGCACTCATTTCTTTCTCAAATCGGGCTAATCAGTTAATTAGCTTTGAATATAGATGTTGAAACTCACAGAGGGTGTTAATGATGAGAAGATTTCTCCTTGCAGAAGCGCTTCATGCACATTTTCCTGAGCTGTGCCTTTGTTTTTTTAAGTTTTGGCGAACGGCCTTTGGCCTTTCAGACTGTCAGTGCTGACCCTTCAGATATCATAGTCAGAAAAATAGCAACTAGTCAAGGACTCCAGCCACTTCTGTACACCCGCTATCAATTGGGTAAACACCGCACTGTGTTTTATCGTGCACATTGTTAGCTTAGCGTCAAGTAAACCGCTGCGAATGGGAGATTAATGTGGCCCTGTGCGTCTCCTTGCGTGGCAGTGTCATTGCTGAGGGTGTTAAATATTTATCAGAGGTATCTGTTAATTAAAACAGAGAGTGGCTTCAAATGTCCTTTACTCTAATCCATTTCTCTGAACCTCTGCCAGCATTACAGCAGCTGTCACTCAATAGGATCCTAAAGCATCATGGGTATTCAGTAAGCCCCTTCAAGCAGAACATGTTGAGAGATAGTTCGTACTGCTCTTTATACTGCTGAGCATGCAGCAGAGTTCGCTTTGGCGATGAAAGTTAGGATAAAGCTCTTCGGTGTGATTTCCGATTTCAGCACATCACCAGTTCAGCGACACAATGAATGTGGATGCAGCCGCTCTACAGTAGTGTGAGCAGGTTTGGGTCGGGAAGTGCCTGAAACGGTAACTTTACCAAAATATTCCTAACTTTTATTTTGATTGAATATTGTTTCAGGTAATTTTGGACTGTTTTTATTCACACGTCCTCTATAGAGAACGCACTTCTGCACATTTTAATGAACAACTGACTGTCTAATTGCTGAATTTAACATATTGGGGAAAAAGTCAGTCTGTATAGCAGCTATTAAGTCTTATTTTTGTCCAACAAATTAAACTATGCACTTGCTGGAAAAGGTCATGTTTAAGTGTGTTCTCTGTAGAGGACGTGTATTTATTTTCACTTTAAAATCAACAAAAAGTGTCAAAAAAACGTTTAATTCTAAGAAATGGAGCAAAGTTGAAAAAGATGTTAAAATGAATAAAGACTGTTTTAGTTCACCAACTCAAATAAACATCACAAGTGGACCCTCAGGGAAAAAAAATAATAAAGTGTCAGAACAATGGATATGGGCCCTTTAAGGCGACGACGAGCGGAGTGGACATGTGTGACATCTGAATGCCAGTGAAAAGGCTAAAAGACAGTCCAGACCAAGATGGGCTATAACCAGAACCATTTGGTTGTACCTCAGTTCAGATTTGTATGAAATCTGTCTTTCCTGTCAGCAATCTTCGTTCAGTTTGATTATCTGGCACCTCTAACATTTACCAGCCGCATGGTCCACTGTAGTCTGATATTCCGGAAGAAAGTAATTATAGATATGGATGATATAAGAATGAAAGGACATCGCATTACTGGGCCTGATCTCCAGGCTCAGTGGAACAAAAAAAATCCCTTTTTGTGACTTGAAGTGCATTAAGGTTGTCTAAGGTTAGCCATAGAATGAGCTGGACAGAGAGATTATATTATATTGAATCCATATAGGTATGTGTGTGTGTGTGCGTGTGTGTGTGTGTGTAGATGAGAAAGTGAGAAAAGAGGGAAGGGGAGGACTTATTTTGGACATCCATTTAGTGTGTAAGCCGTCACACTTCTATTTTAAGTCAAAAAGGAGTGCGCTAACTGCCTTGTACAGTCGTCTGCATGGTGCTGCCCTATATAAATGTTTCATGATTCGTTTTCCCACACTTGCAAGCAACCTGTGCAGGATATGAGGGCATGTTTACTGCATAAGGCTGATGCCCACCAGAGCAGATGGCGAGTCTTAGTCAGTTTGTTTAAAATGATCTGTAGATGCTGTACTTCACAGGTCACATGTCCACAGTTGGGCATGGAAGGTTCAGCTCGATTTCCTGCACTTACATGCACAAATGTATTTGCATTGCGTATTTACTAAGAACAACTGTTGCATCAACTGAGTTTTCATTTATATAATGTAAAACTGATTTTCCAACTTTGATGTATTATGTAAATAAGATCTCATAAGACCCATTCACTCCCCAGTTTATGCGGCTCATTTATGGAAGGCAAAAACAGCCAGTTTTAAAATGATTGTTTTTGCGATGTAAGATAGACCATCACATATATCCACCTATTCAGTGGGGTCAGTTAATTTCTGAATGAGGGCAAATCTAGTTTATGTCTAAAGAATGAAAAGAGGCTGGAAAATCCCCATGAAAAAAATAAATAAATGATAAAATAAATTAAATTACAACAATGTTATGGTCGAATTCTAAAGCAAAAGATGACAAACTTCATGGCTAAATGTGTTTTTAGTATATATAGATATAGATATAGACATATATAGACAGATAGATAGATAGATAGATAGATAGATCACAATGAAGTATAGTTGCGTATTTATGAAATGCACAGTGCGAAGGCATACATATTCATGACAGTATCCCCCTCATAAACAGTAACATCAAAAAGGAGTTATCCACTTGATAAGCTGACCACACTTTGTCTATGAGTACAGTAGTGTTTTCTCTCTGGTGCACCTACATACAGAGTCAGCCTGAATACAGTATGTCTGAGATGCTGTGTGTTGAGCGGCAGCAGACCCAGATTGATGTTGACTCTATTTAAAGAAATGTGACAAGTGCATATTCCCGTGGTTCCACTGCAGATGTGAGACTCTGACAGATTAAAAAAGAGGAAGGAGAAAAAAGACACATGCAAAGCTCACTTACTACTGGAACTGGGAACAAAATGAATATTCTGCTGTGAAGCAGAGACTGCCCATCTGCCTTGCTGGAGTTTTAACTAGTCTGTCCATCTGCTCTATCAGCTCTTTGGCCACGTCTCTCCTAAAACCGTCCCACTTCCACCATAGCTGCTAAACTTTACTTCATTTTCACCAGCTGCATTAAGGTCACACTATGAACTGCCTGTTTAGATCTTCTTTTAATGACATTTGTTGGTAACAAGAGGGGATGAACTCTTACAAGTTGAGAAAAGGGGTCTTTAGTACGATGAGGAATATTTGAATTTATTATTTTTTTTACTATAATCATTTAGGAAACTGTATTTTCAAGAGTATAGTCCAAACTCAAACTCAAGTATAAGTAAGAAACTTCAGTGCAATAATAACTAGAAGTAAACGTAGCCTAACAAAAAACATAACCCAAGCAGATCAAAAAAACTATCAGCTATCAAGTGATTTATAACACTGCTCTTGAACTGCTTATTACATACAGAATCTGTCAGAATAGGATCCTTTTTGTAAAGCGTGAAAATGAGAGCTGAGAGTAACAGCAAGGCAGTCCAAGTGCTGAACTAGCAAAACTGAATGGAATTAAAATCTCAAAAAGGGATTAGACCTCAGTGCAAAGGTTTGAAATTAAACCTCAGTGAAAGGTTTGAGTCTGCATGTTCTTTCTGTGTCCATGAGGCTTTCTGCCGGATCCTCCGGTTTCCTCCCACAGTCCAAAGACATGCACGTTAGGTGAACTGGAGATGCTAAACTGCCCCTAGGTGAGTCTGTGTGTCTGCCCTGAAATGGACAGATGACCTGTCCTGACTGTTTCTCTGCCTTTCGCCTTATGAGTGCTGGGATACTCTCCAGTACCCCCCACAACCCTGGTTAAGGATAAACGAGTTAAATGAATGAATGAATAAATGAAAATTCTCAGAAGTACACTTTTAGCAAAATATTAAGAACAAGTCTTGTGAGGCATGCCAAATTCTAAAAGTGACCAAATAAATAAATAAATAAGACCTGAAAAGTGACCTTAAACAATAGTTTGCATCAAGGCCTATGTGTTACTAGTATGTCATAGATAATACTAATAATATTTCATGTTGAGCATATTTCATGTGCATATTTGATGTGAACTGTCATTGCATCAAATATTAATGACTTCTATCATGATATTTAACAGTAACGTGAGTGTATTAATTGACATAATCTGTCAAAACAACTCATGACAGCATATATCGTCTGTCATGACATGTTTTTGCAATGGTTATGTCAAATTTATCTAGTGGGGTTAAAACAGTGTTACTTAAAGAAGTACAGTATCTTATCAATGTGCAATATCCAATTATGCCAGCACTGTAAGAGTTTTTTGCATTGTGTGTAAGACTGGCATGTAGGAAGACAAACATGAATCCTAACATCTTCTCTTTTAAGCCAAATTAGGTTATAATGCAAAAACAGAAGAAGTCCCACTCAAATAAAAAGGTAAAAGCTAACATCACTTTCTTATTAGGCAACAACACAATCTAATGTTTATTCAGAAAAGTTAAAGCCACCTTTGTATAGATAAGCACTTAAGTAAAAATGTGTTTGATACTGCTTTAGCAATAATTACAGTCAACATATCATTAACACACCTTAATTACCATTAAAAATGAATAAAACATCCACTGCCTATTTCTGTCCCTCTTCCTGCTTAGATTGAATTACAATCACAAAATCCTTGAGTCCCCCTCGTTTTCAGTGGTGGTGTATATTTCACCTGACACCAAGTGTTCTAATCGAGCCCAAGGTTTTTTGCCAGGCTGCAGATGGGTGAAAAATGTCCCCAGACTAGATCATCAGCTCGTGCTATTCTCCCGCACGAAATCTGTGGGCTGACCGATAAATTACCTCAAAAAGCAGTCTTCAAAGTCACCCCTCCTCTGAGCAGTCCAGGCCAGTGGCAGCCATGCAGCGCGGATGATTCACATTGCGAGTCGTAATTACCAGCGTGACATTTCCTTTTAATTAGGCTACCAATGACTCCTCACATGGATGTTTTTTTGAAGCAAAGGTCATCCCTGGCAGAAGTCAAAGTCTTACCTGGCTGCGGTTTGGGATGGAGGGGATTGATCTGACTGTCGATAGTGCTAGCGAACGGTCAAATTGCATCAGTGGCGCAGTCGATGCTGTAAAATTATTTACAAGGTACTTTATGCTTCAAAGAGGCAGGGCCAAGAGCGCCTGTCTGTGAACTCTCTCTTGTAACATCCCCCTAATGTGTAAACTTGTTTCTATTAAAGCTTCAGAAGCTCTGACTGACACATTTAAACAGCACAGGCCTGTAATATGTGATAAACAGCTTTCTTAACCTAAGATAACCCGAGATTTTATAAGGTTATGACAACTACGCTGTTATTTAATCAAGCATGGTCTTGGTGTAATCAAGCATGTTAAAGACATAAAGTCTTTGCACTGCGTACGACGACTACACCAGTATTTGAAAGGGTCATTCCCATTTATGAGCATCAAAAATACTCTGGTAATCACTGCATTGCAATCAGTGCAATACCATCTACACAATGTTGTATCCATTATTGTAATAGTTCAAGCTGATTGTAACAGATAGAATTGTAACTGATTTAGAATGAATAATACAGAAAATGCACTGGCTCCCGGTACAAAACACACTCCTTCGTCCACATATCCACAAGAAACAATGCCTGGTTGCTATGGAGAGACCCCTCATGGTAGTGGTGGTCAGATGAGTCTGAGTCATGGTCTGCAGGTCAGCGAGGGGTGCTGCACTCAGAAAATCTTCGGGCTGATAACGCTTTGAAATCGCTCCAGTACAAACCATGGAACGTGAAGCGAATTTTCACTCCACCTCAGTGACCGTGGATGACGTAAGTGAATGAATGAGTGTACAAAAAGAAGTGTTGAACTACATATTACATGAAAAGTGCTCTAAACCTGTCTGGATGGCTGTAATTTTCCTTTTATCTGCTGCTGTGATGGGTGCTTAGCCCTCCTACAGGTGCTGGCAGTGGTCAGCTGTTTTCCCCACCGGGGTCGACGTAGATCAGCCATTTTACCCAAAATTCTGTTTACTCTCACAATTAACTAATCAGGGCAGCAGCTGCAGGAGCCAACCCCAAGGTGTTGCCTAGCAACCTAGCCGCTGTGGTCTGGCTCCACGCTTGATGCGTGAGAGTTACTGCCGGAGTAAAACTGTCTCCACTGCTTTACTGATTTGTGGATTTCCATCAGGCCTCAGTCAGCCTCAGCCTTCTTCAAGGTTTCACTCATGGGAGGCTGGACCCAAACTCTTTCAGAAGAGCACCTGGTCTTTCCACATCTCTTCAAAGGAGTCCTTCTAACTCATAGTTTTTTCTTCTTCTTTTTTTACATTCATTTTTAAATTTTTTTTTTTAACAATTTGATTCCTTTAACATTGCATGAATATTTCATGACTTTGAAATGCAAGCCTTTCATTTTGGAAAGAACTAGAACATTTTGCTGGATTCTACATGTGATTCTAGGTACCTGTTGACATGTATGTGTGTGTGTAAGCCAAAATGATCTTAGAGTCTGGATATATAGATATGTTAATACGGAAATCGTACCTAATATTATCTTTTGCCTCGTGAGCCCCGTCCCCATGTGCCTAAAACAGGTTCTGACTGGATGATAATTGCATAGCAAAGCATAATTATGAATAAGTAACTTAAATAAGTAACTTACTAGATAGGTCCTTACTAGAAAAAGGAAAAGAAGGAGGCCTTCATAGATTTCGTTAAAACATATATAAATACTGTGTGACACAAAATACATATAAGAGACACTTATTGGAACAGAGACCAATAAGTGAGTTCAAAATATGCAAGATCATGCCTCTGGCAATTTATCGAGAAGGAAAATGATCTTTTTAATCATGTAATCGAGTTTAATCATGTATTTGTAACAGTCCTAATTTGTTTTTGCTTTGCTTTCATCCAGCAGTAATTTCCAACTGAAAGCGATTGTCTCTCCACTTATTGAACAACTGTACCTCCAATCTGGGAAGCTGAATGCTGCACACACTTCCTCCGAGGCGTGTGAAGTCTGCTGCTGCGTCTTCCCAAACCACCAGCCACACAGCTTTGCCAAAGGCCTGGAGCAGATACGCTTGGAGGAGAATGCTAATGAATCAACACTGAGATGTGGACGCACAGCTGAATCAGTTTGTAACTCCACAGCAGCAACAAAGTGACCCTTACTGCCCAGTTCCCCCTGATGGGGGGACTTAATTGCAATCTCAGAGGACCTCCATGTAGCACACAGCACATTGCATGTGCTAAAAGAAACTGGGAACAATCTGTGACTGGATTTAAACAAGCTGGATTTCACCAGGCTCATATGTATACTGCTGCTTTTATACTGCGGCTGTATATTTTTCTGCATATTTTTGGTGCATACTTTCAGAACAAGCCACCACTGCTATATATCACTGTCATATTTGTGTTTCTTGTCAGTCTCTCTGCTTAAGCTGTACAGGTGCAAAAGAGAAGAGAGGAGTCCTACATCTTCCAAAAATACACTGTGGCATCAGTAATTAGATAATGTCTCACTTGCTTGTCTAAGTGGATCATAATGAACAGGAAACGCACAGATTAATTGACAATTAAGGTGCCATTGTAGTGCATATGGGCAGCATTGCTGCTCCTGTCTACAGATGATGCCAAATGTGGTGTATTAAGTAACCCTGAACATAGAGCGTCATCTGTTATACATTGCAGAATTAATGAGTTTAGACCAAGCAATATGAGACTGTTGCATTGCATTACAGACTTGCATTATATATCACATTACACTACAGGCTTGTTCATTGCAAAAAATGAGTCTTAGCAAAAAAAACTTAAACTTTGTCAATATATTCAATATAGGCTTCAGTATGACTGTTTTGCCCTTTTCCCACATTCATACTTCTAAACTTCAACCATGGAAAAGTTTAAAATATGATCTGAAATGTTTTAATTTTCCAGAATAAAGCAATACTCAAATAATTATAGTTTGGTATTCAGTATGAGACAGGTGTCAACATTATTTTTACATAAAATAAAGCTGTCCCACTGTATTACCGTCATTTCCACCACAATGATGTCATTTCCCAGGAACAAAAAAAAGTCTATATGGGAGATTCTTTAGATGGTTGCTATGGAAACAGACAGTGACAATGGAGCACATGTCTGATATGGGGGAGATGAACATATCCATGTACAGTTGTTGAAGAAATACCAAGGTAGCACATAATAATTTTATTCCATGTCATTTCCAAACTCCACATAGAAAGTACCCTCAGCCGCCCCAGCCAGGAATTCAACTCAGGACCTTCTTGCTGTGGGGCGACAGCAGTACCCACTGCTTCATCAATGTTATTTCCACCACAGTCACCTCTACTACACTCCTCTACTTGGTGGCAAAGACGAGAGTGTGGAGGAAATGACATCTACACTGATAGGGTTTAGTGCCCAATTTGGAGAAAGCACCCTTATATAAAAGCTCTTTCACAAGCACTGCAGTCATACAGCTCAACAAATTCCTGCCGTAATTTGCGGAACCATTCAGTCATTCTTGAGCATGCTGCCATGCGAGGGCCCGAACTAACAAATGGGAGTTGGATTCCCTCAGACATTATCCCAGTCGGAACTACGGCTGCTCTATTTGCTGCTCTATTTGGAAATTACATAGCTTGTTTATTCTGCAGTGTTTCATTTCCGCCATCAAAGATTGACTGATCTTTCCCGCTCTGTGGGAAGCATTCGGTTCAAAAAACTTTCACAAAGATTTTTTTTTCTTTTTCACACTCAAGACACACGCTTGACGTGCATAGCAATGCCTGATGTTGTAATTTCCCGGAGGGTTTTGCACCCGCTTTCCTTTGAGGTATTCCTAGGAGATGAAACGTCGTCTCATCTGAGATGAGAACAATTATTGCATGTCTTTTATAGGCCGCATGTATGAAACATGACATGATTTGAAAAGAGAGGAAAAAAGGGAAAAAAACAACTCTATGTTGTAAAGAGTTTGCCAGAAACTGTGGAATAATTCACACTCCCACATGTCTGCTGTAGCGCTGTGCAGAGTCTGGAGATTTCTGTAGCCAAGAATCATTTTTGTGTTCTCAGCCATGTTGCAGAACCATGGGGTCTGATAATATGATTCAAACAGCACTTCCGCTCACAGGGGAAATCCACACCAACTTCAGAACCGCGCGAGCACCTGCTGAGGTCTAGCAACCACTGGCCTGCCAATTACTCTTCTAAAACCAATGGATGTTTTGTACATGACTACCTGCCTGATAGACCCATTGCCAGTGTCCTTCTTCACTGTGAAAAAAAATGGTGTTTTACTTTACAAAAATTGGTGCCTTTGTTGCCTTAAAATGTTGTGTTAGCTAAACATCTAACTGTACAGTGGTGCTTGAAAGTTTGAGAACCCTTTAGAATTGTCTACATTTCTGCATAAATATGACCTGAAACATCATCAGATTTTCACACAAGTACTCAAAGTAGATAAAGAGAACCCAGTTAAATAAATGAGACAAAAATATTTCACTTGGTAATTTATTTATTGAGGAAAATGATCCAATATTACATATCTGTCAG
>JBBPCZ010000136.1:25056553-25079491 GCA_037974445.1 Brycinus macrolepidotus | reverse complement strand
TAACATTAGCCAGTGCAAGAGAGGCCTTCAGTTGCTTAGCAGTTACCCTGGGGTCCTTTGTGACCTGGCCGACTATTGCACGCCTTGCTCTTGGAGTGATCTTAGTTGGTCAGCCACTCCTGGGAAGGGTAACAATGGTCTTAAATTTCCTCCATTTGTACACAGTCTGTCTTACTGTGGGTTGGTGGAGTCCGAACTCTTTAGAGATGGTTTTGTAACCTTTTCCAGCCTGATGAGTGTCAATGACCCTTTTTATCTGAGGTCCTCAGTAATCTCTTTTGTTTGTGCTACACTTCCACAAACATATGTTAACACTTTGATAGATCCGTGTGCTTTAAATAACACAGGGTCCCCACTCACACCTGATTGTCATCCCATTGATTGAAACACCTGACTGTAATTTCACATTCAAATTGCCTGCTAATCCTAAACCGGAAACGTTTAGTTGCAGTTATTGCTGCAAAAGGGGGTCACACCAGATACTGAAATGAAAAGTTCACATCCTTTTGCCACTGACATATGTAATATTGGATCATTTTCCTCAATAAATAAATGACCAAGTGAAATATATTTGTCTCATTTATTTAACTGGACTCTCTTTATCCACTTTGAGGAAATCTGATGATGTTTCATATCATATTTATGCAGAAATGTATGTTAACAAAAAAAAATCTGTGTTAACTTATCATTTGTTCAGTGAACTCAATGAAAGAAAATTTTTAAAGACTTTAATATTATTTTTGTGTATTTGGCAAACATATGGTGTTATTTTCTGCAAATTTTAGGGCCAGTTTGTTTGGAATGCCCTCGGATGTTGAAAAAATGGTGTTGATGTTAAGGTACACAATATGGACAAAAGTACTGGGACACACCTCTTAATTCAGGGTTTGGGCTGTTCCCGTTACTTCCATTGAGGGCCAATCTAAATACTTAAGCATACCAGTACATATTGGACAACGGCATGCTTTCAACTTTGTGGACACAGTTTGGGGAAGAACCTTTTCTATTCCAGCATGCCTGTGCCCCGGTGCACAAAGCAAGCTCCATAAAGACACGTTTGGATAAGTTCATAGTGGAAGAACTTAACTGGGCCGCACAGAGCCCTGATCTCAACTCCATCAAACACCTTTGGGATGAACTGGAATGGAGATTGCGAGCCAGGCCTTCTCATCCAACATTGGTGCCTGACCTCATAAATGCTCTACAGAATGAATGGGCACAAATTCCCACAGAAACACTTCACAATTTTGTGGAAAGACTTCCAAGAAGAGTGGAAGCTGTTATAGCTGCAAAGGCAGGACCAGTTCCACATTAAAGTCTATGTATCTGAATGCAATGTCATTAAAGTCCCTGCTGGTGTAATGGACATGTGTCCCAATACTTTTGTCCATATAGTGTATCTTTCGATCTTTAATGACCAACAGTACCACGGATTCCTTTTATAGCCACTTTTTGCATCAGTAAACAAAGTACTGCTTTTTTGCTTGAAGTTTCTCCCTTTTTTAAATCTAACTCAAACTTAGCTAGTGCTGTTAGCTAAAAACATGCGTAGCTTAAATCTCTCAAGGTACTGATAATTATTGATAACATCTGAGAAACCAATGTAATGTGTAGTCATAGTGTGGCTTAATTTGAATTTGCATTTTAGTTGAAAGTGTACATACCGGGGTTTGTTTTTATTGCTTTTTTTGCTCATGCATCTGTATCAAAGTTGCTTCTTATTTTGATATGATTGGTTGCTTCAGACAGGGCCATGTATAAAAAATGCCCCTTCCTTTCTTTAGAGAACAGCCTGTTTGGCTTGACTCATCACGCCACTAGATAGTTTATTGTTAGAATAGCTTGGATAGTAGTTAGATAGTAGATAGTTTATTGTTAGAGTAGTTAGGACAGTAGTTAGAGTAGTTAGGATAGTAGTTAGATTGTAGAGAGTTAGATAGTTAGTTTATTGTTAGAGTAATTAGGATAGTAGCTAGAATATTTAGGACAGTAGATAGATAGTGGATGGTTAGATAGTTTATTGTTAGAGTTGTTAGGATAGTAGTTAGATAGTAGATGGTTAGAAAGTTTATTGTTAGAAGAGTTAGGGTAGTAGTTAGAGTAGTTAGGATAGTAGTTAGATAGCAGATAGATAGTTTATTGTTAGAGTAGTTAGGATAGTAGTTAGGATAGTAGTTAGATAGTAGATGGTTCTATAGTTTATTGTTAGAGTAGTTAGGATAGTAGTTACGGCAGTTAGGATAGAGGTTAGAGTAGTTAGAATAGTAGTTAGGACAGTTAGGATAGAGGTTAGAGTAGTTAGGATAGTAGTTAGGGCAGTTAGGATAGAGGTTAGAGTAGTTAGAATAGTAGTTAGGGCAGTTAGGATAGAGGTTAGAGTAGTTAGGATAGTACTAAGGGTAGTTAAGTTAGGGTAGTTAGAGTTTTTATAGTTCAGTCTGGCAGCTGAAAGGGCGGTCTCCCTTTTCTTTCTTTGTTACATCTTATTCCTAGAGGATAATACCCCCTAAATGCAAATGGAAGCTCCTATATATACATATTCCGTGTTGAACTGTAAAATAATGCTGATTTTAAATAGGAAAATATCAGTATTTATCAATAACTTTGCCATAATTTATTTTATTCAAAAATCTCTATTCTACAAGCACCTAAATTGGGTCACGGGAGGTTATGGCGAAATGAATTTACTGCATTCAAATGTGTACATCATTTCCACATGAATAAAATATTGTACATCAACACAATTTCACATTTGAGTTGACTTACTATTAGAAATAATAAATAATATATTGATGCAATCTTTTATTCATGTAAAAATGATGCACGCATTGGAATCAAATCAGAGCCTGGTTGGTTAAAAGCCTTCCTTTCTGGTCAGGCGGTCTTAATGCCCCTTCAGTAACTGATGATTTTAACATCCCTCTTAAGTGATGAAATGCAAGGTTTGCTTGTAACATATCTGATGCTTTTAGTTGTATCTACTGTTTCCTTGTAAATGGAAAAGAATGAGACAAAATGATACGCCAATGGCCATTATAGTATGACTTGATCTTATTTGATGTGCTGATTATAATACAGTTTCTTCCAGTGAACTGATCAAAGTTGAATCCTTCACCTTATCTAGTCTTGGCTGCAAGAATAAGAAGCTTTTAAAGTCCTAATCGAAGTGTTATCCAACATAAATCATTTTTATAGCAGGGTGATGCTCACTGACGCACACATTAGTGTGAAATGAATCTAGTCACAGTTCATTTGCTCATGCGGGCAGTACAGTCACCTCTGTCTGTCTCTACTTCTGTCTCCAAATCTGACATGTGTCATATTGGTGAATTCTCCTCTCGTGTCCATAGCAACCGAGCACATCTCCTGATCTGCTGGTTGATAGGCGCGAACGCTTTCATGTGCGCCATCGACTTCTCTTATGATTTGGAGTCGTGGATTGATTATCACCGGTGGGGAGGAAAGAAAATATCAGTTGTCAAATTTCAGCAATTGGAAATGATGTAAATAGATCACAAACATGCCCCTCGCAGGGATTTTGGAGCTGGCTTTTCGCTGCTGAAGAGCGGCTGAAGAGCGGCTGCTGAATTTATTTGAAAATTAGAGGCTATATCAGCTGTAATGTCAGAGAAATTTGTCAGGTTGTCTTTCTCGGTGTGCTGAATATACTGTTTAATAATCTGCATGGCACACAGAACTGAATAAAGTATTTTTTTTTCTTTTTAATAAAACCTAGCTCTGGAGTGATTAATAATCCGGAAATTAATACAAGAACCAAAAAAAAAAAAAAACTCACCTGGTCCTCTGAGACCCAGCCTAAGTTGAAGTGAATCACAGCGAACCACTATTTTTACGTTATTTCCAATTATCACTTGCTATGGGCTGAAGCCCTAGAGGAAAAGGACTAGACTTTATGGCCCAGTCCACTTTATGGAGGCACGAAACAGAGTCACAAAGTGATTGTTCCAGTGAGTAATGTTATGGCTTAAGATAACCTGTCTCATATTCACGCCCAGATTAATCATATGCTTTGCCTTGTGGGCCTCCTTTAACGCTCGCAGTCGCAGTTATGGCTGGTTATACCAATGTGCAATCCCATATGAAATATTTTTCACTCTGACTCATATTTTACTCTCTTACAAATAAAGGTGCCAGAGTCATTTTTAGGGGTGTGCTGATTCGGACCAAAATCATTGAATCGTATATCGGAAAAGGTCTGAACTATCACGTAAATGCTTCACTACACTTTTAGCAACATGCTGTAAAGATAGATGTGTCAGGACACGAGTAACAGATAAGCAGCAAGGCAAGGTATCACATGGGCCCCTACTCCCTATGTAGTGCACTATGTAGGAATTAAAATACAGGCTCCTACACTCAAACAGTGTATAATATGCCTGACTTTCCACTGAATGTAGAAAAAACAAGGCACACCAAGCTGTTTTTGTTCTGAGAGGTTCTCACTACTGCATTTTTCAATAGCAGAAACATCTTCCTTTGGTTAAGCGACAACAAGCAATAGTTAACTGGCTTGTTAAAACTAGCCAGACCACTTTTTAATTATAGATAACATAACAAATCAATGAAAAATTTACCTGAAATCTTAGGCTGATAAGATGCCGGCTGTGCTAGCAAACTAATCTCTTAAAAGTGCATTGAAAGCAACACAGAAGTGTCTAGTCTGCAAAAACATGCCTAGTGTGAACCCCCTGAAAGAGCCATATCAATGTAAAGGCTAAATAACAACTAAAGGTTTTTCTTAGAATCAAATGTCCGTGTGAACAACCAAGAAGAAAGTTAAACATCAAAAAAACTGAATAAAATCAAAAGTGCAGACTTAGAGCTGTCAATGCAGAAAGTAAATGAAATATAAATATAATTCATTGTGTAAAAGCTATCTAATTAAATATATAGTTACATAATTACAATTGCACAGCACAGCAAAAGAAATCATTAACTCTCAGCCTCTAGGGGTTTATCACTGCGGTTAGCATGATTGCAAGGCAAGATGACACTGAACGAAGCTTCCGCTGAATCTTCAAATCACTTTCCCAAAGTCTTTCTGAAGATGTCACTTTGGTAATTACATAAAGGCATGATAAAGTGCTAGTGTCCACGATAATTACTTTGGAGATATTGTCTTGTTATGCACCAAATGCTGCTTGGCTTTTTCGTGCGACAGTGTCTTAATTAATGCACACTCAAGAGGGCATCAAAGTGGCCCAGGCGCCCAGAGTGATTGACAGATAAATTAATATTGTCAGGCCCTGGAGATGCATGATAGACTCCCCTTTAAGCCATCGTTACTGGGCTCAAGGACAACATAGCCCCTTTGCCTGCTCTGCTGAGGTTTCGTAACAAAAGAGAGGCTTTTAGCCTTTCATCGCTTCGAATTCTGCATCCTCATTGGTTGCACTTAAAGAAAACACAGAGAGCTGCTGTGGGGCAACATCCCAAATCTAGGGCTTTAAAAAAAGGGCTGAAATGACATCAAGAAAACCACTGACCTACTTGTATGAGTCAGTAATGAATAGTTTGGCAGACACGTATGTGTTCATGCATGGATAATAAATAACTAAATAGTGCAAGCATGGTGTTAGGTGAGCCATTCTGTCCCCCTTCCACTTCCTGCACTTCTTTTAAAAAAGAAATAAGTATGCCAGCACTGGGGAAATCAGATAGCGAGCACTTAAACATGGGTGAGTGACTGTGTGCTAATCCCAGTGGCTTCCAACATGGCTCAGAGAGTTCATCAGCTATGTAACACATGGCAGTTGCACTAATCAGAACACTAGCTGCACCACAGGCTATTCCTTTCCACTTCATCTCAATCCTCATTTACTGCCCTGCTCCTTTGATATTCGCTCATTGGTACTTCTTCAGGCCATAGCAGTGGCATTCCTTCACTTCTCCAATTTCCAAAAGGGACCATTAGATAATTTGTATAGACATCATCTGTCTAGTTCCTAACCAGGCCACTTCTGTCTGTTTCAACTGAATGTGAAGGGCTTTGTTTCAAAAAAACATTATGGACCACTTTCAAGACTTTTTTCATGATATATGTTGTTAGGAGTAGACTTTACATATACAAGAAATATCATTGGTATTCTATGATAATACCGCCTTTATTAGAGTAAAAAAGAGTGATAAAAATTATGTACAGAGTTAGTACAAATTGGTACATTGCAGTGAAACTAAAGACTAAATTGATCAATGTTTCCATTCAAACATTAGAATGACTGTAGTGTAGGCAGTTTGGAAATACTTGGATAATGAATATGAATGAACTATAGTGCAAAACACATATAAAAAAGATGCTAGTGCTCTTTTCATCTTCCAAGCTTTTAAACAATTAGTAGGAAGATATAAAAAAAATATGGAATTTTAGATGTGCACACATTCAGGCACATGCACTGATAGATCCACTGAGGGCCTGAGTTTCTGCCCTTTTGCCCTCAACTAAGCCTCAGCCAAGAAATAATGTTCCACAAGCTTCACTGCTCTTGGGTGCAGTACCAGAAAGGCTGCAGATAACATCTAAAACCGAGCTTTGTTAACTCCAAGGGTTAAAGCAATTAGATGGCTTAAAGGGTAACATTACCGCCTTGCATGCTGGAGATTGGGATTCAAAAGTCAAGAGTTACTCTCGGTTTCCTCTGAAATCCCTTGTACCTCATTCCACCCATAAAGACTACGCTGATTATGACAATTGAGAAAGCTGTAGAACACTGAGTATGTAGTTAACTGTAATACTATAAACAAATTAATTCATAATTTTTTATCCAGAAGGGCTCACATTTTAAAAGATGGTGATCAAATATCAAAATAAATAACTTGATATGGCTATAAATAGATAATTACATCTTAATCACTGGATTCATTCTTCTATACCCAAAATACTGAATAAAAAATCAATATACCTTGAATTTATTAACAATGTTCTGGTGTGCAGATTTGAATCTGTACAATTTATTATTGAATTAAATAGAAACATTTATTAACACAGCAGTAAACCAATGGTAGCTCATATAAAAGCTGTATTCATGATTCGCCTCTAGAGTTTAAATGAACATATATATGTTTCCACAGGTCGATTGTAGGACTGAGTATTCCACAGCACTGGATTGGATCAGAAATGTAATAAAGAAGGAAACATTTTATCAGATGACAGTCGCACTTCCTCGAGTGCAGCATTCCTAGATGTTCTGAAGCTAGGTGCTGCACTCTGATGAACACCTCACCCTCCTACCTCCCTGTTAATCCCTGAAACAGTAATGTGGGTTTGGCTACAGACTCAGCTGCCTTTGGTCAACCCTGCTGTGCTTTTGGTCCCAGCTAGCGCGAGCACTCCCTGGGTGTCTCTCACCGAGCGTGTGTTATCTCTCCTAATTGCTAGTTTATGTTTTAACACTTGAGTGGGTCACGGCTCATTCCAAACGGCTTCATCTCTAATGACTTTTCGCCTGCAATGGTGTCTGGGCAACTCCAGGCCATAAATCAGGACAATTAAATGCCTGCATTGAGAAGATTGAGAGCAATCACAAGGGGAAAAAAACATGTCATTTGTCTGGGGGTTGCTTCTTGATGTGTCAGCCATAAAGTTGGACAGTGGTGACATTATGTCAGATACACTCATTTGTAAATGCTTAGAAATAAAGGTTTATTAACGGTCCTTGGCTTAGAGGTACAATTTTAGGAAAGACCATTAATTGGTATAGAACCTTCACAATATGTGAAGCTTTTTTAAACAGAAAAAAGGGTTTTTACACTTCTGCATCTCATTTACAAAACTGATCCTTCAAAGCTACTGTTCTCAAACTGAGGTCCGAAAACAAAAAAATACTCCTTTTATAATTGGACTTTTTATGATTTATTCATTTTAATTCAAGTTTTACAAGCTGAGCTTTCTACAATCTGCACTTCACTAAATCCAATTAAACAGGACTAATTATTTCTCTTTTCAATGAAACTTGTAGTTAGTGTTCTCAAAGTACAGAAAACATTCATGATATGCTCAGAAACGCATAAAAGCATGTTGTGACGATAAAATATCATATTGTCCACCCCTAAATTACTCATCTGCTTATTCTAACTACATAACAACCAGTGACCAATGACAACATTAAGGAAATTGGAGTGTGAGGGTCCATAGAACTACTTTCAAACTCAAAGGGGCCCCTGAGTGGAAAAAAGTCCAAGAACCCCTGCTTTAAAGAACACTGCACTGAAAGGCTCTTTGGGGACTTGAAAGTGGTTCTTCTACAGCAAAGGTGCCCAAATCAAGCCCTGGCATCCTGTTGTCAAAAAGAGTTTGGTGATTACTGTGCTTTCTCTATTAATTGCTAAAGTTTAAAGATGTGCTTGAGGAGGTGAACAACCAGGACCAGTTTTGGGCACCCCTTTTCTGCTTCCAAAAACATTTTTAGCATCATTGTTTTTGAGAGTGTATTGTTCCTTATGATGGGGTAAGATGGGCAGTGTGCACCACACACTGTGCACTGCTTTGAGCATCATTTTACAGTTATATGTTCACTAAGAAAATCTGGTAATATTAGTTAGTGGCAAATTGGATATATGCAGGTGGATGAAGCTCCTTTCAAGAAATGACATTTGGATGTGGATGTTCGTGTTCACTGATTTGTGCTCTTCTGCTCTGCAGCCAACTCCTCTAGTCCCTTTGGTCCTTGGCAGGTATGTGAGTGCCTGTGGCCAGTTCCCATACTGAGTGACCCGTGCATCCTCTGCCATAATCACCCCTACATTCCTGAAGGTGAATCCCTTCATCCTTGTATCCTACAGATACCATGTTACCTCTTACTAACGCTGGAGATATTTCTGCACAGACACCTCAAACAGTTATTCAGAGAAACACTTGATTAGGAATAAAATTCACACTTTTGTGTTACTAATAAAGGTGGTTAAATCTTGAGGTAGATAATGATTTAAATTATATTATTTCACTTAATTGGTTATCATTTCTTGTTGTTCCCCAAAATACATGAAATATTGTGTAACGCATCTAAAAATCAAGATGGAAGTGTACTAAGTTGTGGGACCTCTCCGTGATCCAACATTTTGTAGTGGGATAAAGATTGGTGGTGGTGGTTTTTGGGTCCAGGTGAGTTAACCAATCACCATTGGAGGGCGTACTATAAATAGAGTGCTCTCCTAGGCTCACCCCTTCCTGTTGCATGTGTACTGTTTCTGGTGCACCTGGCTCCTACGGCTTGTACAGGTAGGTGAGAAGCTCCACCCTTAATTGCAGTTTGGCGTGCTTTGGTTTAAGCTGCTTAGATTGTCGTGGCCTGTCTTGTTATAGGTTCCTTTTTGCTGTGGCTTCTCCGTTCTAAGTAGTGGCTGGTACTGCTGACCAATGTTGGTAGGTCCTGCGCTATTTTGTCATTGTGCACTTTTTGCCGATTGAGTCTTATAATGGAGCTATGCCATAGGGAATTGCTGAAGCAGATTCTTCTTCTACTGATTCTTCATCCTCTGCCGGCTATCACTGTCTGACGGTACATAGCCTATTTTTTTGTTTATTTATTATTTGTATTTTTTTTTATTTGTTAATTTTGGCGTTCTACAGGAATCAACCTGTAGCCGGCATTCTCCGCATTATCGTGGACCGGGCCTGACGCGCACGCGGTAGGAACACTGCTGCTTTGTCTCTGGTGGCATTGCCGGTTGCCTTGCCTCGTACCTGTTTATGTTTAAATGTTTTTTTTCTAGCTTGGATCTGTTTTAAGTGAGTGGTCTGTGAGTGTGTGTGGGCGTGTGAGTGTGAGCAGGCATTATTTGTAATTTTAAGTTCTAATGTGGCTGCTTAATTTCTTTATTATTTGTATTAGCTATCTGGTTGATTTTTTTTATTTTGCTTATTGTTATTATTCGTTTTGTTTATTGTTGAAATTCATTATTACATTTTTTTGTTGATGGGGTTTAAATGTTAATTCGTCAGTTGAATTCTGTTATCTTGTGTTGGTGTATTATCTCCGGTTTTTTCTAATTTTGTTTTTGTTTCTTTTAGGAGCTGGGTACCTGTGGTGGTGGGGTGGGTATCCCTTGACGGTGGTGGAACTTTCTCCCGTGTGCTGTGTCCCAACATTGCAGTCTTGACTTCACGGGTGTGGGTGTGTGTGCACGTATGCATGCAGGTGTCGTTTGCTCTGATCCGGTCTTTGTGGGCCCACCCCGCCAAAAGTAAGTCACAGCTCCAAGGCTTTCGTTTTCCCTGCTATTTTTGATTTACGCAAGTTGTGAATGGTTGAATAGTCATTTTTGTTTAATTAAGCGTATTGAATAAAAAACTTTAAATGGATGGAATCACGTCTTCTGCCTCCTAAGCAAAGAACTTGCCTGCTTTTTTAAAAAACACTAGTTTGTAATTAAAGGGTTTCTAAGGCCTTGGGTGAAATTCCCAAGGTGGCGTAGTTGGTTTAGTTTAACCACAGTAGCTACTAGTACACGTTAAAATAGGTTCTACTTCACTATGCCCTCTTGCCAAAATTTGATGCAAAAGTGTAGTTGTAGTCAAGGTTCACACAAGGTTTTTGCACATGTATATCGGAACAACTGATGCACATGTGTATGTCAGACCCTGCTACAACTAAAATATCAACAAGAAAGTTACCTCAGGGACGGACTGATGGACAAGCTCCACAACCTCAGCTTGCTGCAGGGACCAGGCTCTTAGGCTGTGGCATCCCCTTATGCTGCTAGCTGGGAGAGGGGACATTGCACACAGTGTGTGAGCAAGTGGAAACGTGGCAAGTGGGCAGGGGTCCATGCTAGGCTAAAAGCTAATGCTAGCTGGCCAGCTATCCTATTCTTCCTACTAGCCAATGTTTGCTCCCTGGACAATAAACTGGACTACATCCAACTCCAGCGAACTACCGAGCGGGAGTAGTGTGAGAGACTGCTGTGTTTTTGTTTTTACAGAGACATGGCTTAGCAACAGCATTCTAGACATGGCAATCCAAATTAGCAACATGCTAATGCTTTGTTCATACAGAACAGCCTGGTTTGGTAAGACTCAAGGAGGGGGCTTGCATGCCAACAGTGTGGTGGCCGAACTTCATGGAACCATCAATGAGCCCCAAAACTCATTCCCAGACAGAGTATTTATTGTCATTGTGGTTTTCAACCACACAAATGTCAAGTCATCTCTCTCTAAATTCCACCAGTATGTGGACTTTCCAATGAGAAAGTGAATGTGCAAGTTTATGCAAACATCCCTGGTGCGTACTGTGCTGAGCCCTGCCCCCACCTCAGCTACTCAGACCACATCTCTGTTATGCTGAGACTGCTCATCAGGCCAAGCCAATTCTGAAGCAAACAAATACCTGGCTCCCAGGAGTCATCCCTGCTGTTCAGGACCGTTTTGAGCACCCCATGTATAGGGAGGCTGGACGAGTACGCAATATCAGTGACTGGCTACATCAGTAAGTGCATCACTGACATTATTGCCTCCAAAACCATCTTTACACTCCCCACCCAGAAGCCATAGATGACTGTGGAGGTGCTCCTTAGTGGAGATTGTAAAGAGCACCAAGTTCCTTAGTGTTCACATCACAGAAAACCTCAAGTGGACCTTTAATGCCAGCTCCATCACCAAGAAGGTCCAGCAGTGTTTTTACGTCCTGTGAGAAGAATGCAGTATTATATACTGTATTCACTCAAACTAGTACTGTTACTACCCCTGTCGAGTGCACTGTGTGTAGTCTCGTCCTGTAGAAAATTGTACTGTTGCTCTTGTTTTTTTTGCACTCTCTCCTGCACTCCTGTCAACTGCCACACTTTTGTGGTGCTCTGTTTTTGTATTTTGTGTTGGACCATGATCCTGGAGGAACATTGTACTGTGTATATGGCTGAAATAACAAAAATGCCAACATCTACTTGACTTGACTTTTATGTCTTGATTATAAACACACACACACACATACACACACACACACACACACACACACACACACACACCAGTAAAAGGTAAAAGCATTATCCATCCCTGCTGTGGCAGATTTTTATCAGTAAAAGGGGGCGAAAATAAAGTCTCTAAATATATTACTGTCGACACATTAGGTAGGTCATGTATGAAACAGGAAAATAATGGCCTGTTTTCTTATGGGCAGTGACCCACTCCTCCTCCTTACACAATATATTTGTTTTGCTCATTACATAACAGTGGCTGGCTCAAAGCCAGAAGTTGTGAATATGCTTTATGACCGGAGCATGTAGTGCAAATATGTATAATCACCAACCATGCGCCCTTGATTCACAGCCCTGGATGAGCACTGGCTCTTGATTCCAGAGAATTAATTATTATCAAATTAATTACATATGAGAATTGTTTTACAGCTGATGAGGGAAAAGACAGTAGGTGAAGGAAAGAAGGGAAGTAAACAGCATTTTTTTGCCAAAATTAAAGGAGCACAGCTCTGCCTGGAGGAAGCCTCATCAAAGCCAAATAACCGACAAATCATTCCCTTTGATTCAGTGGCTCCAGCAATTTGCCATCTCCACCCACAACAATGAACATCACGTCAATGAGCTAAGTAGAGCGACAAACCATTCTAACTGAGATGAAAGTGACAGGTGATGAAATCGAATTAAGAGAGCATGATTGTTAAATCGCACAGCAGCCTCAGTGTTTTACTGGTGTTTTAAGAGAGAGAAAGTTTGTTGGTCGGGGAGTTCTGAAGCGCAGCTCATGTCTGCTCTTGGTTCGGCTGCGGTGCATAAATAGCTTGTGACTGTGCCTGTGCACCGGCCGTGCCTTGGCCTCCCATTTTCAGACGTGCCACTCGCAGTGAGCACAAAGCACAGCACGCTGTGCTAATAGGATTTCATTTCAGCTCCCTGCCCCTCAAACACACACACACACACACACACACAAACTCCCGGAGATCACATCTACAATCTCCACAGAAGTTCAGTGCACTCACGCCTACAACTTGGACGAGTTAGAGAGAGAGAGATAGAGAGAGAGATAGAGAAAGAGAGAGAGAGAGAGAGAGAGAAAGAGAGAGAGAGAGAGAGAGAGAGAGAGATTAGGTGTAGTAGATAAATAGAGAGGGAGAGAAAGAGTAGAGTAGATTGTACTCTGACCTTCAAACTGCATTTCCAAAGAACTGAACGTTGTTATTAAAGCGTGTCATGTTGGTAAAGGCATTACTGATGTGGTGTCTCTAGAAAACCTTCATATCTCCAATCATCACTTGTAACAATGTGAAAGCCAAGTACTATGACGCAGGAGGGAATCACTTTTCATACTGTAAATGCAGCACAAAAAATTGTAACTTACATAAGACCACATTTTCTGAAGTGTTGCTATATACCTCTGCCCCAGCCGGAGGTGCCAAATCTAGAAAACATCCAAGAGAAAAGGTTTGTCAGGTCTGGCACACACTCTAATGGCAACCACTCTGAGCCTCATTGTACTCATTCTGATTCTCCTTTGGCTGCCCAGTTTATTAGTGCTGGCATATCCAGATGGCAATGCACTTGCAGTACTAGGAACAAAAGAGTTACACAGGGGAAATGTAGCCATCACTGGCTCGCCCTCACACGCACTCACCCTTCCATTGGGAAAAACAGCTCGTGGCCATTTTGGCCGAGAAATCACCATAACATTGTTTCTCATGATCTAGCCATAGTCAGCTTATGCAATCTTTTTGAACATTACAACAAGAAGCACTGTCACTGTTTTATCAGTTTTTCTTTTTAGGGACACTTTTGAACACAGTATACTTTGATCGTTATGAGTCACACTCAGATATGGAACAAAAATTCATCATAAAAAGAAACAAATCCAAATTCTAGGTAAAAACAGAAGCATAGTTGATTCCTATTTATTTTACCTGTTTTTATCTAACACTGTACATGATTTGATTGGAGGCCATAAGTAGTCTAGGACTGAATAGGGGTGTATTTTGATGACTGTAAAACTTGTCATGTCTGAGGTGTATGATATGGTGTGATACACAGCTTTAACAAAACTATGCATTCCTCGAGGCCTCTCTTTTGTCAAGTCTGATCCACTTAAAACAAGCAAAAGCTGGTGACCATGCCAAAGCTAACCTAGCACGCATAACCAAAATAGCAAGCTAGCTTATCTGTCTGTCTGTTCATCTGTTCATCCAACTGGCAATGGCATCATTCCATGTGTACGTTCTCTGGCTGCCCATCCAGCAGTAAAATGAATAAGTTCATTTGCTGCCTTAGGATGTTGTGACTTAAAAGCTGGAGAATATTTTTAGAAAGTAGACATGAGATCTATCATGCTATCTGCAAATGTAGAGCACGTTTCATTCATTTCTTCCTGCTCAAGCTACTGTATTTAGATCTGCTTGACTGGCATAATGGACTGAGTGCCAGACAGAGGAAAGTCAATCAAGTACACTCATTAGAATATGAGGACCATACCTGGGCAGGACCATACCTGATTAAAAAAAGGATTTGAGTGCAAGGACAACGTTGAAGCTGTTTTAGGCCTTAGCTAAGGTTGTGGATATTATTTCATAACTTAATCACATTGATTAATTATCTCCTTTAGACCCTCTAAAGGCCTGAATGAGTGCACTTGTTGACCTTAGCTGGCTTATTGGGAGTCAACTTTTGCCAAATCCTGCCTGTGGAGTGTGGGTTTTATCCTCTAGCATATCACAGCACTGCGTCCCACGTGGAACATGGGGCTTTTCCCATTTTTAGCAGGGGGCCACTTTCTAGTGTGACACAACACACTGTTATCCCAAAATAGAACCCTTGGAGCTAAATATCACAATGTGAGAGAGCTGAGTCTTGAGGGGGCCGCTTCTTTCTGGTTAAACATGTGAGTAATGTAGAGGGAGGCCATTGCTGCTCTCAGACGGGTGAGAGAAGTGAGAGACAAGAGGAGACGCAGCATTAGGCCTGTCTGACCTTTAGAGTGGGCCACAGTTTTCAAATAAAAGCTTCTTGCTGCTAAAAGGTAAGTGAAAAATAACACTGGATCAGATATTACAGTTAATGTTTTTTTTTTTTAAGCTGAATGTGCCTTGCTCTTATATGAACTTATTTGAAGGCTCTTTAACTGCATAATCCAAACTTTCATTTGCCAAAATAAGTATTATGTATGAACTGAAATTCACTTAAATAAACAGAATGCAAATAAGTTGAGAAAATACATAAAAAGTGATAAATTAACACTGTTAGTCAAAACATTAATCATATGTTACATCAGATCGTGATTTGAGAGGACATCCCTACTGACCTCTCCCACCGCCTGGTCTCCATTTCCCACCATGCACCTCTGACTTGTAAACATTTTCAAGAGACTCGTCCGTTTTCTGCCCTGCGACCCTTAAAGAGCAGGGTTGATGGCTTTTAAGCCCCATTATTGCTGATGGTAAAGAGCAGGCACTAAGGTGCTAAACATGCAGGGTGCTACGCTGACCCTGAACTCCACTCTTATTAGCATAATTGCAATTCAAAAGATCAGGATGTTGAGGAGAGGGAACGATCAAAAACGCTTAAACGCATCACAAAGCGTCCGACTCACCTTCATAATGACAGCCAAACATTAGTACAGAGAGAGAGAGAGAGAGAGAGAGAGAGAGAGAGAGAGAAAGAGAGAGAGAGAGAGAGAGAGCACTCAGTATCAATTTATGATACAGTGTGTTAAAAAGCCAGGGGTCAGCACGGTATTATGAAGCAGTGGATACTGGAAACTGTTAAGAATAAAGACATGAATAAACATGGCTCATGAACATACAGTCCATTCTATTGGACGTTTTCAATCATGTGACCATTTTCATTACTGTTCTCTGCTGCATCTCAAATTCACAATTAAATTACTCAAAATATAGCAAATCTCAGCTCTGAAAATCAGTCATTAAAATGATTGAAAAGTGTTAAAATAACTTTTCCTGTTGAAGAATACTGCTACCAATAACAATATTCAGGATGAACTCCCCACACACTTCTTTCTCACCATTGCGTTTGATTAGATTTATTTTGACATTTGGTCATCGTAAAGACATTGTGGTCATATGGTGACTTCACATGAGACAATAATTTATTTTTTTTAACTTGGTATATAGTCTTTAAACTTGGTATAGTTTCCCTGGACTTTAACAAAAGTTCTTCACATACACCCCCTCCACCACCACCACCAACACACACACACACACACACACACACACACACACACACACATGATCTCCAGCATCAGACTGATTAAAAATGCTGATTAAAAAAGTTCTACTTCAGGGCCTAATTGCTAAATTCACTAATTACACAAAGGGGAAGGTGGAGCTCACACTTGAGTGCTGGCTCGCTATTGTTTCAATATATACACGCACTCACCATTTTAAAAAGTGATCTACTAAGTATTGAGCATGGTGCTATGCGCATCAACAAGCTAACCTCAAAAAGCTCATTGTTGTTAATGATAATTGATCACGTCATGATAATTTTGTTCCATGAAACAAAGCCACTAATCCTAAATGTCCACCCCTATTACAGCTGTAACTGAAGGGCTCACTTGTTTATACTAGACTGGCCAGAACAGGAAAAAAAAAAACGGCCAAGATGCTTCACGGCTTGGAGTTTTTAATTTTTTCAGCTCTGGGTACCTGGAGTGCTCTCCAAAATCACCAACCTGCGCTGGAGGCCAGCCCTCCTTGACTGGAGAGTGTACCTCTGATGTACGGCATATGTTTGGGCATGTTGAAACAAACACTCTCCTGCTGTTGCTGAGTAGGAAAATGAGGTGGGAAAAGATTTGTGATATTTTGATCTCTACATGTGGTAGCCAATTTTCTGGTTTTGAGAAATTATGCATTTTATGATTCATGAATATTCAAATATTACTCATTATATCACACTGCGATGTACATAGCCCACACCCTTGTGTCTGTTGATAAATGTGAATGACTGTTATTCAAACATTTGGCTCTGGAGTTAGTTATCAGAAAATCATCCTTTGGAAGGTTCTTTAGGAATCAACTGAGCTTCATGGTGATGCTACCAAAAACCCTTTTGACAGCTTTGATATTTAGAGTGTATTTAGTGCAGTTTTCTCTTCTGAAAGTAATGTAACAAATACCACCATATTACTCACAGCATTTATACATAATCTACACTGCTTATTTGCCAACAGTCTTTCAATTCATTTTCTCATCCATCTGTCCTTCTGTCCATCTGTCCAAAGTGTCTTTCTGATAGACTGTTTTGATATTCAAAATCCTCCAGTATTTTTCAGTTTTCTCTGTAATATGTGCAGGCTTCTTGCTGTTTGCTGCTTTGTCTGAATTTGTGCTCAGGTAGGAACATCTCTCTCTCCTTCTCTCTCTTTCTCTCTCTCTCTTTCTCTCTCTCACTCTCTCTCTTTTCTATCTCTCTTTGGTCGTGATTGTGATAAATGGATCCAGAGGTGTGTCTGTGGGCTGGGCAGATTTTCCTACAGAGCCCTCAGCTATCAGTCAGGCTTGTCTCGTGGGCCCAGGTGGCCATAAACATGCACATAAAATGAAACTTTTTCAGCAGGTGGGATTCTGTCCTTGGGAGGAGACGAATGTCAACTTGGCATATATTAGACTGATGCCCCCTTGCGTCCCCTAGGAGCCAGTGTTTTGAGTTATCTGTCACTAGAAGTGCAGTCATGCTTAGTTCACCACTCCCCGGTTGCTGCCTGACAGGTGGGCTCGGAGGAAACGGCCCACAATCTGGCCATTATAAAGTCACGGATAGTGTTATGCTAAATATGTTGCTGAAATGTTTTCAAACTTCGCTAAAGAGGAAGACACAAATGCAAGTAAGGTAGGAGTGTTGTGTGTAACGTTTTACAGTGTTAGACAGTATTCAAACTTATTTTTGCAGCTCAAATTTGACATTATAGCAATGCTGTTTATAGTTGTCTGAGTCTATTATAGCGGACACAGGGCAGAAAGTGGAGAAACACCCTGGACAGGTCATCAGTCCATCACAATCTCATTAAATTAAATGCTCCGTAAAGCTTGTCCAAACTAGGAATGGTAGTTATAAAAGAACCCATTTGTAGGTAGGCCATTTGATACTCTGGCCTAAGCAAGCTCTTACTTCTCTCCATGCCTCACACACATTCAGGTAATGACCGACCTTTCTGCTCCTCTGTTGCTTTGACCCGATCATCTCCGAATCCTGAAGTTTTTACTTTTCTGCTCACAGAAAAGTGTGTCTGCTTTTTGAAGCTGCTCATAAACAGCATATGCTCCAAACAATCGCGGGCACCCTGGAGGCAAATTTAACCTTGAGGCTCTGAAGCAGATGTTTGGAGAAAATAACAGGAGAAAAAGAGATTATATCGGCTTTGGAAGTATGACTGAATGCAGCAGCACAGGAAATGAAATGGTATAGGTCTGTGTTTTGCTTAGATGCCTTCAGTTCGCGTGTGACGTTTGAATAAACTTGTTTATGGGGAAACAGCAATCAGGTGGCACTTCACAGCCAGTTAAAATTTTATGTCATGTTGCCGTCACTTGCAGAGAATTTCAACTAAAAACAAATGCATTATTAATGAAAAATTGCACTAGGAATTGGATGCATTCAGGTGTAGAAGTAACAATCTTATATAAAAAAAGCACTGTGGCGCACATAGGGTAACATTTAGGAAACTTGGAACCTTCATTTCAAAATGTCTTCTGTAGTTTAGAGCCAAAGAAACTATGGACAGAATTGTTTCAGAATTATCCTAAATTTCTACAATAATGGCAACAAAAGACAACAATACCTACATAAGCCCTTCACAACAACTGCCATAAATACCACCAACACCTTGACAAGCTGTGTCACATTATCAGTACTGTGTCACTCTGACAGACCTAAAATATAAAGAGCTAATGAGTCAGTTGTGTTATATCATATTAACCTAGAAAGTATCGTAATGTAGCCTTATGGAGACAAAATTCAATATCACAGTGACACTATTTAGGTGTTATGTCAACTTGACAAAAAATTTACAAATGCTTCATGTGCGTTGTTTGAAGGACTTACTCAGGTGTCACATAGGTTTATGAATATCTTAAATAAAGTTTAACCAAAAACTTGTTGCTGATTCATTTATTAAAGTGATAAATGTACTGTACTGCATATAATCATGAATTTGATTTCTTTATAGCCAAATACCAGCACCTACTAATAGTTAGGGCTGAGCACAAACTTTCCAGGAGCAAAAATGGAAAATTCTCCATCTGACAGATGGCATCCGCTCCATCTCTGAAATGGTAACTTTATTGGAGAAAAAGAAAACATTCTTAAGACTAATGTATATTGTCATTTCATTTTCTATTGGTCTATATCAAAACGTCCAGATAAGACATTTTGATATGACATAAATGGCATCCTGACAATGATGATACCTGCTTGCCACTGGGTCCACCTCCTTAGGTTGGACTTTTCATCACAATTAAGGGCCAAGCATCAGTGAGCAAAACTCATCCAAGCATTAACAGGAAACTCTTGTGAGCGGTGTGTAAACAGTGGTTCTGAGCAGTCATGTTTCACAGTGCATTAACACACACTAATGGCACTCCAACATGACAAAGTGGGCCCTCTTGTAAAGACTTTTCACTAAGCGCCTAATCAACAACACAATTGCTTTTCACAGGCATCGACATAATCGCATCACACTCTCTGTCAGTACTGAATGGAAAAGGCAGTGGAAGGAGGGAGAGTGCAGCTTATCTTTTGTCATCTGAACAAGCGCTAGTGCACTACATGCAAATTTCCACCTAAGAATGAAAGACGTGTTTATGCTCTTGTGTGTTGCCTCTGTATCTCTTGGCAGGCGTCAAGGAGAGCAAAGAAAGTGCATGAAATTCTGAGGGAACATCAAAAGCCACAATTTGCACCACACTGAGGTACCTCTGCACTCTCGCATATATAAAACCCTATGAATAATATTTCATTGCTATAGAGCCAGGGTCCCCAGCTCTGGTCCTGGAGGGCTGGTGTCCAACACAGTTTGGTGGTTACCCTCCTCAAACACACTCTCTAAATCTGGCAATTAACACCCCTGGTGTAGAGCTGGAGGTTCTTCACGCTCATTTATGTCATGTACCCCAGCGGTAGTTTGAAATTCTTTTTGTTCAAACAAAAATGTAGACCATACAGCGGTTTAATAACCGCTGCTTGAGGAAACCAATAGTGGTTCTTCCATGGCATCCAAAGAAACCTTTCAGGCACCTTTATTTTCAAGAGTGCAGCTTAGTATTTGTCCACATGTGCCACAGAAAGAGACTGGAAGAAAATTACGTGCTTTAAAATGCTTCTGCTTTTGTTGCGCCTTATCATGATCAGATGAAACCAGTTTCTTCATCTGCCTTACGTAAACATTCTCACTGAGGCATGGAGAGGGCTGCTGCTCCTGAGAGATGGCTCTTTAACCGCTGTGTGATGGATTGGACTCGGCTCTAAACTCGCACCCCGAGATGCCAAATTGCCATGCTGCAGAATCCACCCACGTGTCTGAGCAATAACACCCTCCATCTCGCTCCGTCCACACGCCAGACGTTCTGGCCCTAGGGGCCATGTATTAAATGGTATATTGATAATTGAAATCTTCGGGCCGTCTCCGTTTTTGCTGACGGAGCGCTTTCACAGCATATGGCTCCGGTTAGTTATGTTGCGAGAGGCTGAAGTTGTGACGTTAAAAAGGATGCTAGGGGGAAAAAGTATCACAAATAACAGTTATGTTGTAAATCCAAGCATAAAACTATATTACCCGAGAACAGTGATGAAGCACCTTTGAAAGGCAGCAACATCTATACTAACTAGATGACTGTAATAATAATTTGAAGCGACTTGCTCTCTTTCTACATTGACGATTAGAAGTCTAGAGTTGCTGTTTTGCTAAATATGCCATTTACATTCTAGTGCCATTTGGACTAGAATTATATATTTATACATAATTGTATAATTACATTAATTATACCATTAGTTATTAAAGAATCTAATTTACAAAAAAAGACAAACATTCACACAAGCAACTACTCATACACACCTAAACTGCCTGACACATCTGAAAAGAAGTGTAGCTGTTCACAAGGTTCTTACTGAAACAATGAAAGAAAATGTGTACTTGAATACTGAAACTGGACATCTGAGATGTAGAGTAAGGTTTTGTGGACCGGTGAGTGTAAATTTGTAATGGGATTACTTGAATCAGAAGAAAAAGAAAATGCGACCAACTAAGGGTGGACCTCAGAAGAAGCATGAAAAAAAACTGAAAGCATGTCTCCCGAAAAGAATGGAAGCTGTAATAAAGGTGAAAGGTGACCACTAAAAACTGAAATATCTAATTTTACGTTTAGTTGTTTTCTCCTTTTTTTTCTGATGCTAAAAAGTGAGTAATGTTCTTAACGAAAAAGTGAGTAATGTTCTATATATACATAGAAGGGTGGTCTTTGATTTTGCATGGTACTATCTCTTAGTTCACTCTGATTAAATGAATTTCCATAGGCTGTGAACAAGAAGAAGACAAAACTGCTCCAGGTTAAAAGCAATGCAAAAGACCCTGAAAGACAAGCATCAGAAACCTATTTACTCCAAACGTCCCACATGCATCTAAACACTCAGTATAATAGGCCATTTCCTCTGTGCACCTGAATCATATGCTAGACATCTGCATCAAAGAGCAAAGCACATCTAACATGGGCGTTACTGAAGAGGCATAACATGAGTGCAGGCGTTGGCAGTCTTTTTGAGCTAACTGAGTTCTTCCAAAGACAAAAACAAATTGCTTTTAAAGGCCAGCATTGTGAAGAGTGACTACCCTGTCACTCTGACCATGCTGTAATTACCATCTCTATTGGCGCTCCTCTGCAGTCACATAGCATTAAATAAAAATCTAATTACACTACACAATACGGTATGGCATTAAACGTCCAACTACACAACACAATGCAGCTTATTGTTACAGCACAGTCAGCATGCTAAATGCAAAGCTTTTCCTTGGGTACTCTTTTACACTTATTTTAAAGCCTTTTTTGTGGCGGCGTGCAAAAAGTGCCTTCCCTGGCACCTCATAATTGCTGAGCACACAAGGGAGAAGAAAGCTTTGTTTACTGCGCTGCATGCTCGGGGATCAATGCCTCTCTACCGCCCAGGTCATGTGATCATGGCTGACTGGAGATCAGTTTTTAAACTCTGCTCCAAGCCGGCGTGAGGCTGCTTTGAAGGGCTAATGGGCAGAATGCAGGCAGAGCAGAGGAAGAGCTCAGGCCTATTGAAAATTCAAGGCCATATATAAGCGTGAGGCGGAGGGTGGTGGTGGGGGGCATCGATCGGTTTTGAAACGAGGAATGGAGAAGGAGGAAGCCCTTCAAAGTGTCAGATTCGATGAAAGTTTGTGTCACAGTAATTAGCTGTTGTGAGGCAGGTGGAGACCCTGGAGTAACCTGCCTGTGGCGCATGGCCGCTCTTCTGAACTCAAGAGAATGCATTATAGCATATGATAAATCTCTCCTTAGATGTGTCTGAAGTTCAGATGACTGACTCACACAGCTCAGGTGGGCTGAAAAAGCATACATTAGCATTTACTTGTTTGCTGAATGAGAGCTCTTTACTTTTTTAGCTCTGTGGAAAATAAGCGCACTTGAAGGAACTGTTTATATACGCTATGTTTTGGTTTATAATTCACGCCAGCGTTATCACTCGCAGGATCACAGCACTATAACTTCAATGGCTGTAAGAAAACACTGGTGTGGAAATGTTATTAGCCCATCTATTTCTGCAAAGAGCTGCAATTTCAGTTCCCCCCTTGGCTCTACCCTTAAGATATCATGGCACACTGTTGTTTATAGGCCTGTTGAGAGTGTCACGTCACTGCAAGGGACATGACAAGAAGCCCATGAGCTGCTTTCACTGAGAGGAGAGAGACAGATTGTATGTATATATATATATATATATATATATATATATGTG
>JBBPCZ010000136.1:25035913-25055149 GCA_037974445.1 Brycinus macrolepidotus | reverse complement strand
TGTCTGTAACAGAGGGGAGAGAGACCCCAGTGATCTTCTCGGCTGTCCTCACAATCCTCTGTAGGGTCTTGCGGTCCAAAACATTACAATTCCCGTACCAGGCTGTAATGCAGCTTCAGAGAATGCTCTCTATGGTCCCTCTGTAGAACATGGTGAGGACTGGGGGTGGAAGGTGCACTCTCCTCAGTCTCCGCAGGAAGTAGAGATGCTGCTGTGCCTTTGGCATGGGGATGATGGTGGTGGATTTGAAGCATGTTGGGATGACCGTGGTGCTCAGAGAGATGTTGAAGATGTTTGTGAGAACATCCGCGGATTGACTCTAAGCAGAGTTTTCCTCACATCAGCCATGGTCAATGTAACCCTGAGTGACTCCTGAGACAGTGCAATAATTAGAAAATAGAAAATAGAATACAGAGAATAATAGCAAAAAAAATATCAAATATACACAAAGGTGAACAATATAAATATAACAGTATATACAAACTACAGGCTAAAAATATACAGCAGAGAATAAATAGAATATATGCAATCTGTCATTGTGCAAATGATGAATGGTCATGCACTTAATAGTTTAAAAAAAAGGTGCAGAAGGCGTTATGGTATGAGGAGTGCTGTTAAATGAAAGTGAGGCATGTCCTGGTTGAGGAACCTTATGACCTAAGGATAAAAGCTCCTCTTGAGTCTCTCAGTCCTGGCCATAAGGCTGTGGAACCATTTGCCTAGGTTTAGCAGGCAGAACAGGTAGTTGCTGGGGTGGGCTTTGTGGTCTTGGACAGAGCAGTTCCCAAACCATGAACTGATGCTCATGGTCAAGATGCTCTTGACAGCAGCTGTATATAGGTTTTTTAGGATCACAGAGGAGACCTTAACCTCCTACTTGTTTGTGTGTTTTGACCAGGTGAGGTCCTCGTACAGCTGAGGTCCTTAAAGTAGTTCACCATCTCTACCATCTCCATTTATGTAGTAGGTAGTGTAGGAACGTTGCTATTTCCCATAGTCCATGACCAGCTCTTTTGTCTTGCTATAAGCAGTTAGACTGACACCTTGTTAGGTTCTCAGGTAGGCTGACTCATCATTGTTGGAGATGTTGCAAACATCAGCAAACTTCACAAAATGGTTGGAGCTTTCAGACGCCACACAGTCATAGACGTAGAGTGTGTACGTCAGGGGACTTAGCACGCAACCTTGTAGTGCACCGGTGTCGAGGGTGATGGTTCTGGACACACAGTTACCCACAATGACAACTTGGAGTCTGCCTATGAGAAAGTGCAGTACCCACCAAGAGAGCTGACTCTCCAGTCCCTTAGTGAACAGTCTGTGTGGAACTGTGAGGACATGAGAGATGGCATCCTCTGTTAAACTGTCTCAGCGGTAGGCGAACTATAGCGGGGCCGATGGAGCTATAGATGGAGGAGCGGAGGTGGTCTTTGATAAGTCTCTCAAACACCTTCATGACTACAGACGTTAGAGCCACAGGGTGATAGCTATTCAGGCTGGAGGGCTTGTTGTGTTTCAGTGCTGGGAGACTGGTGGATCTTTTGAAGCACAGCTGCATCACTAATGTCATCACACTCTGTTAGCAGGCTGCAAGCGTTGCTGGCAAGATGATTGATGCTAGCACAGTTAGCCTCAAAATGTTAATCAACGAATAAGGAGCCAGCGATTTGAACAGTGGTGTTATTGCTTTTATATTTTGTAATAGCATGCAGTCTGTGTCACAAGAGGTGAGAGTCATTCAGATTAAAATGAGACTCCACATGCTCCTGGAACCCCCGACCATAAACCCCCTCCACATACACACACACACTCTAGGGGGTCAAACACTGAGGCCAGCTCTGTTCTCTTGGTGTACACACCCATGCCTGTAACACTTGAGGTTACAGTTTTTATTTCTTAATAGAGTTACTTTATAATGAGGGGCTTATGCACTGTAGTTCTACTATAATATCCCTCTCTAGATAGTTGTGAATGGACTGTTCTTGCTGATCCAGTGTGACCATATCCTGCATGGGCATGCTTAGTCACCTGAGGATCAGCTGCTTTTCTGTTTTCCCTCACATATTGAACTAATGCGCAGGCATCACGTTATTGCAGCTACTGAATGTGTGCTTTCAACCACAGTTTATAACCCTGTTTACTGTCTTTCCCCGAGTTCCAAATGCAGATGCCACTTTAGTCACTGTGCCTATTGAAACTCTAGCCAGTGGAGCTGTCTTTGGGACTGAACCTCTACTCACTTGATCTGTTTTGATCAAAAATAGAGGTCAACCGGGCCTGCTCAGCATTTTTATACATGCCACAAAGCACACTAGGATGTTTATTGTGTAACTGTATCATGCAATACACTTGTGTGGAAGCATCCACTCTATTATTCAGCCTTCTTTAATTAGTCACCTGGTTGTAGTTTCCACATGAATAAAATATATTACATCAACACAATTTTGTCATTTACTTTTGGCAACAATTCTGTTGATATATTTTATTCATGTGGAAGTGAAGCGTATATTCAGATTCACTTTCAATGCATCGCTGTCTTTAGTGTATTTGCATATAATGCCTTTATAATTTCATTACAAAGTCTGCAATCACCCCAAACTCATTTGATCTGACCCAGCATGGAGCAACTCAAGGCTTTAAGAACATAAAGGAAGCAATATCTCTTGATAACTATGTGCTAAAGCAGCATATCCTGACATTGCTATGCTAATGCAATACATCCTCAGTATGCAGTGATAACCGTATGGAAATGTATGTAATACATGTTGTCAGATCCTTTTTTAAATGTTTTTTTTAGGAACTGGACTTATGCTGATGTGCACTTCACTACAGCTTATGGATATTAAAGATGAGAAAGCTGTAGAGGATGGAAAAATGAATGATAGACTAAAGCATAATCATATTTTCAAAGATCAGTAATTTGTCATTGTCACGAAAGAAGAGACACTAGGAGAATAAAACTTTGACCATGCATGACAAAGACAGATAAAGCAGAACATTGTCAAGTTTCATAATCTCTAGAAAGTCAACATCAACTGCCTGTATAAGCAAAACAAGCTACTGAGATGATCTTGTTGAAAGTAGTGCTGTTGTTCATTATATATGTCTGAATCTTGGGAAATAGCTGTATACATGACACCAAGGACGTTCTTTCCAGAAACGCACCAGTTCCAGAACCTTTGGTAAAGGAAGACAGGAACTGTGCTTTTTCCATTGGTTGATAACAATAGTGCCTAATGGTACCTGAGGGTGCTATAAGCACTATTACATTACAAGTGAAGTGAGTATGGGTTGATTCGTATTTTTAGAATTATTAATGTTACTTAATGCTAACATTAATATAATTGGCATTTAATTAGCTTATACAGAGCAAGAGTTTTTGCTGTCTCTTCCTCAAATAGACAAATTAGATACATTAGAGTGGTAATGTTCCAAGTGTCTCAAACAGGTGGGGAATGAACGAGAAATTGCTGATGTATGCAATAGTGTCATAAGAACCGACAGGGACCCACTTTGATAATAATCTTTGATTTCAGTCCTAACTAGAGATCTTTACTATTTACAATTTGTGAACTTTGGTAAGTTGATAATTTGCATTAACCGTGTGCCTTTAGGTGGGACGAGTTAACAGTAAGGCGGTGTGTAACTGCTGGAGTGTGGATAAATCAGTCCCAGGGACAATGTTCCACTCAGCCTTCCTGAGCACACAGCAAGGCAAATAGAGTGTCCACATGCCCTGCTGACCTGCAGCATGCCCTAGGCTCACCACATGGCCCAGACACATGACCCATGCATATGCATGGGCCATAGCACCTAAGAAGACACAAAAGTCATGGTAAGAAAATCTCTTTCTCCAAGAGTTTGAAGGAAGACTAAAATAGCCATTTATGTTCCATACAGTGTCCATGCACATTAATTTGTTTTTTGCTTTTCTATAATGCACATGGCTTTATGTACAGTACATGGTATCCTATGGGGATATATATAAAGTCTTGGAGCAAAATGTCTTTCTCTCTAGATGAAATGGAGGAGGGAGAGTGCAGAAAGCACAGCTAGCAGTCTCTCAGTCCACTGCACAGCCACTGCCCAATGAGCGATGCCGACCTTTCATGAAATGCACAATAAAATCTCTAAATGGCATTTCAAGGCTGCTGAACTTGCGATAAATGGCTCGAAATATCCCTTTTTTTTTGCACTGCACTTTGTCCTCTGACACCTAACAATGTTTAGGAGGGAGATTAAAGAAGCAGTCCCCAGAGGGTTGATCTGTTTGAATTAATCATGTCTGTTTGGAAGGGAGAGAACACATCTTAAAACTTGTCATCTTGAGGTAGTACGCTTAAAAAATGGTTCCTATTTAGTTCTTGATTTGGACGTACAGTTCGAGGAAATATCTTTTGCTGGTGCAGGACTTTCACACTGTGTGAATTTCACACAATGTGAAGGTTGTGTGAAGGGGTTTTAAAAAGGTTCTGTCGCACATATTTTTTCATTCTTTTTCAAAAATGTTTTTCAAAGAAGCATGTCTGTTTTTTCATGCTACAAATGAATATTCTAAAGCCAGTTCCTACCAACTTTGTAGATTCAATAAAGCATTAAATCTTGTATTTTTGTATTGCCTCAGAAGGCCACTTTTGGGCACCTTTCAGAATGTAGAAACATCTTGTGTGAAGTTGTGAAATTCACAGGTTGAGGCGGAAAGCAAAGCAATGTTACACCTGGAGGCCAAGACATTTGATTTTCATATGTTTACATTGTAGTGCTTCATATTGCAGTCAGAATTGGGCCATTCTTTGATGTGTCCCCCATGATGGTCAGACATTTGTAGCTGGGACACCTTTTGGTAACCTTACTTTTGATGCCGACCTAATATGTGATTGTGAAGTCTTGGCACAAAGAGTAGCAACATTGTCCAGAATACTGCCTCCATCGACTTGCCTTCTTCCCGTAGTGCAAGGCGGTGCCGTCTCTTCCACGAGGTAAGCAACGCAAATGCACCTGGCCACCCGCATGATGTAAAAAAAAAAGTGATTCATCAGACTAGGCCACCTTTTTCCATTGATCTATGATCCATTTCTGATGCTCACATGCCCATTGCAGTTGCTTTCTGCAATGAACAGCAGTCAGCATGGCCACTCTGACTGGTCTGCAACTAGCCCCATACACAGCAAGCTGTGATGTACTGTGTGTTCTGTCCCCTTTCTATTATAGCCAGCATTAACTTTTTCAGCAATTTGTGAAGCTTTTCCGTGGGATCGGGCAAGACGGACTAGCCCTCATGTGCATGACTGAGACTTGGACACCCATGAAGCTGTCCCTGTTTCACTGGCTGTCCTTCCTTGGACCACTATTGGTAGGTACTGACCACTGCAGTACCGCTCACACGGAACCGCTCAGTACGGAACAGCTCACAAGACCTGCGGTTCTGGAGCTGCTCTGACTCAGTTGTCTAGTCGTCACAATGTGTCCGATTCACTTACACTCTCATTTTTCCTGCGTCCAACACATCAACTTCAGAAGCTTACAGTTAACTTGCTGCCTAATATATCCCACCCCTTGACAGGTGCCATTATAATGCTAAACATAATCAATCTATCAAGGGATTTAATGTTATGGCTGATCGGTGTATATATGTTTTAAGGCTACACAGGAAGAGCATAACCTGTTTTCCCTCTGTTACGTGTAGCCACTCCAGAACGCCTACAAGCGCCTATGATGAAAGCTTTGCATGCAGTTTGCTGTGAAGCGTGGCCTACACACCACATCAGCTAGGCTTTGATCATTTACTAGGATTAGGATCGGCACTATACTGTGCACTGAGGTGGTAACACTGTGTATTTATTTTATCAACAATTTCACAAGCACTGTAAACAAGGTCACAGAAATCATTACTTCAAGATATGTTCTCAATAAATAATACCACAACAGGAGGATATAGGGTGTATCTTTAGCTTCTCCGTAGAAAAGTGTGTACAATACAGCTGAGAAACCCCCCTTTATAAACATGTCGTGTTTATCTGCCTGTTTTTTTTCTTTGTCTTTTGAACACTCATGCACATTCTTTCTTGGTCACGTACAGGCGCCGCTTAGGCTCATGTTCAGCCATTATACTTGTTGTCAAAACTTGTGCACAGTCTTGATGGATTAGATTGGTAATTAAATGCTCGTTTTTCAGGCTGAAACCGTATTTTAGTCTCGAGTAGCGCGTTATGTTTTTAATTACCGGAGTCGTGTAAATCTTGACGGGCGCTAAAGCTTGTGATCCTGGTCCACTCTGAACGCATGTGGAGAAAAGAAACAGCAGTCGCATCTGACAGGCTGAATAATGCATTACGGTGTGGAGAATGGACATGATTTTCAGGCAGGCCTCCAACCTTTCTACCATGAACAGCTCTGCTGCATCCGCCCCACCAGTCATAATCAATGGAGAAAAACAGCATCTCATCTCAACAGCAGGCCAAACCGATGTGAAGGTGCTGAGATGGTGCTGATAAGGGCATCACTGTGGGCAGACAGTGGAGAAGGATATGGCTCCTGAGACAAGGGCGGTCAGTTTGTCTTTTCAGATGTCTGCCTGTAGTCATTCTACTTTTGCCTTTGCCAATGCCTCAGACTCGTGACTGACAGCTAGAGGACTGCTTGCTTACCTCTGAAATGGCAAGGAGAGCGGAGGAGCACTGCTGTAATATATAAGCACATAATCAAGTGTTTGAGATAAGGGCAGGGGTTCCTGCAGTATGAGTCTGGCGAGCCGGTGTCCAGCACAGTTCGGTAATGTACTTGCTAGTGGGTGTATTTAAGTAGGAGAAGTAATAAAACTGTAATAAAAGTAATAAAATGTATTTTTAAAATTATTTTAAAATGAGTGTTTACATAGTTAAGTAGATAATGCCATATTTGCATATCACATATCTTTTCTGATGTTTACCCAAGTTTTATGTTGTGGAACTGTTCTTCATTATAATGCCACTATTTTCATTTTTCTCTTTCTTTATGGCCATATCATAGATTCTTATTCCTTTCACATAAAAAAACAAACAAACTAGGGTTGTTTATAGCTAAGAGAAAATGCAAATATGCCTGACAGAAATAAGAATGTTTTCCTCTTGTTAGTGTTGCATGCATGCTATCATGTAAACACTGAATAAAACATGAAATAGTAATAGTGGGAAGTAATGTGAAAGAAAAGTTGGAGAGCAATTTCCATTGATTAGTGTGATTGAAACCACATGCTGACAGATAAATGTGGCTGAAAGAGTGAATTAGTTCTGTTACAAAGCAATAGGCTCCCCTCTCTCTCTCTCTCTCTCTCTGCCAGCCAAATCTTTATTCAGAACCCCAGACTCATGTGGCTTGCAAATGGCAGGTTTATAGCAGAGTAAAGATGCTTTTACTGAGCCTTTTGCTTCAGAACTGATAGAAAGCATTTTTGTCATTTACCAGTTGATGTAAAGTGAGATGTAACGCCACTCACACACACACACACACACACACACACACACACACACACATACACACACTCACACTCATAGTTATCTGGGGAATCAAAGACAATGTCATCTCACTTGCAGAAGGGAAAACACAGTGATACAGATGTGCCTCACTGATTAGTTCCCTGTTATCGAGAGTTTTTGACCAATCATAATTTAGCTCATTCATCATTCTTTGATTTTCCTTCTTTGTAAAGGTGCAGCAAAAATAAGCACTAAACATAGTTATGTGCAATCCCATATTATATACAATATGCTAAACACTAAAAGGAAAACATGAAACATTATTTTTAGCAAGATTACAGTGTAGTTGGTTGCATTTGGAAATGCAGCACTAGGCTGTAGCACTTAAGCAAAAGGCCTCACACCACAGCTGACACCAAATGACCAAGAAGAACCATCAAAATAAATATTATGGGATAGTACATAAACAGCAGTGATATTTTAACACTTTTATGGCAGAGCTTCTGTCGCAGCTGAAATATATTCACTTCTCCTTATTTTGAACTTGGACTGCTTCACTTGGTGAACGGGTTAAAGTCAGAGAAAGAATTTCACATTGTTCACACTGTGTGCTGTGGTGCGTTCATGCGTGACACTTTACTTTACTTTACTTTAAAACAAAAAATTGGATGAGACTCTATAAGACCTATGACTCAGTTTGTGACTTGAACACCAGTGACTTGGACTTAAGCCTTATGACTCAAAAAGTGGAAGAAATGTGGACAGACGTTTTTCATGTATATGGATGTGTAGGCTTTAGTGATGAAGCTTAATTCTTATTGAACTGGTTCATTTGAACTATCTGACTTTGATGTCCGATTCTATCTGAATTAGATGATGTCCGATTCAACAGGTTCATTTTCATGACATTTTGCTGGTTTCTGTGGTTCCCCTTTGTTCATCTAAGGACTAGCAAAACACTCACAAGCTAAGTTGCTAGTCAGTTACGTTCAAAGTAAATTTACACGTGAAGGAAAAAAATGTTCTCAGATTTTATTGCATATTAATGTAGCAACATTTTATGCAATTTTTGGAATATTTCTTCTGGTCTATTCACTATGAAATTTTGACAGTGTGAACAACAGCTGGCATTTTCAAATTATGTTCTCTTTTTATTACAAAAATGGAGAAACAGTGTTTTGTTCTGACTATAAACAAGGCAAAAAACATATATTTCATACATATTTCATCATACAAAAAAAAAAAAACACTTTCATATACATACATACCTTACCATTCAACAATCTGGAATTACTTACCATATTATTAATTTTTTAATTGTGTAAACAATAATAACCTATACACCATGGACTTAGATGTTACAAGCTCAACATCTGTTTAGATGTTTTATTCAGCAGTAAAATAATACACAGTAATTGTCAAATTACATGTCAAGTTATTTGCCTTGAGATTTGATGTCTGCTTTTGGAATGTGTTGAATTCTGGATGTTAATTTTATTATAACTTCATGCTGTAAAACTTTCTCAGGTATTTTTATTTACAACTTAGTGTCCCACTCAGTATTTTATACCTGTGAAGTTGTAATTTTCACTTACATACTGCAGTCTTTGTATTTTATAACAGTGGTTCCAACCTTTCGAATGATACTGTACTGTAGATTCTGAAATATGTCCTTGATCTTTTGTGATACATGTGCACATATATGTGCACAATGGTCACAAATTCAGTTTCTGTATTGGTGAAGTCTGTGTAGTCTGTGAATGCAGCTGTCTTGGATTTTTGATGATGTCGAGGGTTGAACAGCCCCGAGGCCCTTGGAAGGCGTCAGTGTGGAGCACACTAAAAGCCCATCACATCCTATTAACACAATTGTTATTATGGCGCCATATATTGCACCATTAGCAATTTCATTTTCTGCTCTTTCTCAGCATCATCATCATCATCAGCAGCAGCACACAGATAGGTTTAAACCCCTGAATAAATTATTTCTGAGCTTCATACTCACACTACTCATACTAACTTTTCATTCTGAATCATACTTTCTGCAAGAAAGCATCTACAAATGAACCTAAACGCTTTTGGAACATATTATCAGATAATCATTCAAGGAAATGATAAAAAATATTGATACTCTCGTCACTCACTCGTGTCATGATAAACGTCTGGCGGGCAATTCCTAGAACTACAACACGTACATATATGCAAACACACACACACACACACACAAACACACACACATATTCAATTTGGAAATCCTGTATTTGTGAGAACATTCTACTGATTTGTGTTATACAGTATCTGAGTAATACTAAAACTACACTTAATCCTTACACTATCCCTAAAATGCAATCTTTCTACTCTTTTAGCTTTTCCAAAAACAACCTGAATTTGTTTTTGGAATCTGTTCAGAGAGCATTTCCTTTCCTAGTGCATCTTCTTGCACTACTCTTATATAAAGATTTAGCACTTAGAACTGTCCTCTGGTTCTCACACTGTCCTGAAACTTGACTGTTTCCTCATGTTGTAAGTTGCTTTGGATAAAAGCGTCTGCCAAATGAATGTAATGTAATGAAATGTAATGAATTTGTGGTGAAAATGCAAGTTTACTTGTGAGGACCAATTAAAGGTCCCCACTTCAGCAAGTTTTCTGGTATTTCTACTATTATGAGGACTTTAGTCATCATAACGATATAAACAAAGGCGCACACATTTACCAGATGCTTTTATCCAAAGCGACTTCCATTCCGTAACTACAGGGGACAGTCTCCCTGGAGGATCTTGGGGTTAAGGGTCTTGCTCAGGAACTCAGTGGTGGTGCTGAAGGTAGGATTCAAACCCATGAGGCATGTATCCTACCCACTAGGCCAACACACACACACGCACACACACACACACACACACACACACACACACACACACACACACACACACACACACACAAATTTGTGAAAAAATCTACTAATTTGTGTTATCCTGTATCTGGGTAATGCTAAAACTACACCACAACATTAACCTTAACCTTTTCCAAAAACATCCTGAATGTGTGGTGAAAAAGCCAGTTAAAGGTCTCCACTTCAGGTTCACATAAAGACAGAAACAAAGGCACTCATACACACAACCACACATACACACACACACACAAATTTTGGTGTTCAACTTAATAAAACATACTTTATGAGGTACACTACATGTCTACGTTCACTACATGTCCTTCCAGTCAGGGGTGTAAATAGAGAGTTTGTCTCTCCTTTGCTGCAGTAACAGCCTTTGCTCTTCTGACAAAAACTTCCTCACTACTGTGAGGAAGGGATGTTTTCATAATTTTGGACAGATAGTGTAACAAGCAGTTTAACTGGTTTTACTCAAGTAAATTATGTTTAAATGATTATAATTATAATAAAAAATATTACTTCAAATACACTCAAGTTAAATATATTCAGTCTAAATCTTTCAAATACTTCATATCCCCCTTTTTTTTGTAAGACGGAACTAAAGTGACAACTTCTATTCAGACAGACCATAAAACAACCTCCCAGAATCCATGATCTGCCCTTGCTTTTTTTTAAGGTCTCAAGCCAAATTTACCCCGTCACCTCCTGAGAATCTTCCCGGTTTCAACTTAGCAGCAGACAAAGACTTCACAACACTAAAATCGCTCCATGTTTCCTCATCATGAATTATTTACTAGCAATTAATTATTTGAAGTTTGGCTAGCTCTCTGAAAACACTTCAGCGGAGGAGCCAATTTCAAAATGAAAACAGTTCTCAGAAGTTTGCCCTGGCCCCTATTAATATTCTGCGATGCAAATGCTAAATGAACAACCCACACACTGAACAGAGAACCTTCCTCATTCACACTGTGACTCAGAACTCAGAGAGATGGGAGTCATCGTCAGAAACTGACCCTGGTTCAAGCGAAAGTCTTGTTGAAATACTAATGGAGAGAAACACTCTGGGGAAAAAAAAATCAACTTTGCCAAACAACTTAGAGACTTATTCTTGGCAGTAACAAAAAAAAAGTCTGTTCTACACAAAGCAGCGGCGAATAAATTTACCCTCTTTTGGGGAAATTTGAATAACAAATATTGCTCATGGCCTTTGATAAATTGCAAAGATGACAGATCCTTTAATATGTGATTATAGAGTCATTTGAAAATGCAATGAATGAGAACACAGGCCTTCACTTCTCAGCCTTCTGCGGCTTTGTCAATGATTGACATGCGATGGACGGACTTAGAATGAAGTGGGATGAGACTCAGGCATACAAATGATGCTCTACAAGAACAACTGTGGTTTTGGAAAGCGGAAAAGATCCGCACTGAGGTCAAACATTACTTGAATGATAATGTCAACTTTCTATAAACAGCAAATACATTTCTGTCTATGAGGAAGGTTAAACGCTCATCCAGGAAGGAGGAACAGTAAGCCATGTAAACGTGGCACAGGACAATGATCACCGAAAGTGAAACACCATAAATATGGATGAAAATTGTTGTATTGAGGAAGTACAAAGCTACTGTCATTCATATTAAGGAAGATGTATGTAGTACAGGACAAATTATCAAGCTGACCTTGCCTGGGACAGTCCAGATCTACACTACATTTGCGAAGTCAGCTGTATTGCCTGTCTATTATATCAGAGTATACAGGGGAAACACTGTTTTGAATTGTCTGCTTGAATTGTCATCACTTGGTAGCCAATCAGAGCATTAAACATACCCATCCTGCTGATGCAAGCAAAGTAGGGATTTATCTTTAGAGAACCCTGTAAACTACATTTCAGACCTTGACTGTTCATGCATTGTTTCAGCAGGGCAGGGGCTTCTAGTGCAACTTCTGAAAGATTATCAAAAAAAGATTTTCTTTAAGATTTGATATGAAAAACTACAAACGCTTATCTAGGGCATCAATAAGGAAAGCGCAGACATTTGAGAAATGTCAGGGGTGATGTGGCTCTGTACCGCTAGGTAGCAATACGTATCACCAGTAACAGCATAAACTAAAATGCCTATTGACAGTGCCAGGCAAATCAGATACAGATCTGTAAAAATACACAGTAGAGATTCCAAGTAACCTTTATAGCTTTATTAAACAGGTTATTGCTCAGATTATACATTTAAACTGTTTTGTTTTGTATGTTTTTGTTGGGTGGCTGCTGTTGACTCACAGGGAAGGTCCTGGGTTTGATTCCTGGCTGGGCAGCTGAGGGTCCTTTCTGTGTGGAGTTTGCATGTTGTGTCATTGTGGTTTTCCACCAGGGACTCGGGTTTCCTCCACAGTCCCCCACAAAGCCCTGATTAAGGATACGGTTCAGGTAATGCATGTTTATTTTTCAGTCTTAGCGTAAGGATTTTAAAGATTTGAATCTTAAAACGTTAAACCACATGGACACAAAAGCCTTTACAATGGTTAAAATAATAAAATAAAACACAAAATTGTCCACAGTGCTGGCACAGCCTCTGCCACCAGGGTTAGATACAATGTGGCAGTGTCTGAACAATAAAAACAGATGTGACGACAGCATTTAAAGATTGCTTTACTTTTAAAGAGTAAATTTAATGACACAGTTAATGGGTTTTCCCCCTCTACCTTAAGATGCTGACAAAGGTTCAAAAACGATTTGCACCTTTAAAAGAAGGCCTACGCTGAACTTGGTGCAGTTGTTTGCAGTCTTTTGTCTTAAAGGCTCACTGCAATGGGAATAGTCTGACAATGCGGGGTGAACAAGGTTGGAAGCCGAGTCTGACCCTCAGCTGCTTGATAAGGGACTGATAATTATGTGTGAATCTTTACATAGCAACTGTAATAACAAATAATGGCCTGATACAGTCAGACCAGTCCATTCAGGGATGACTAATCTCAAAGGAGCAGATGTAAATGTCAGCTCTGTTCACACTGGCCTGAAAAGCCATGTAAACTGGGCCAGCAGACTGTGCAGAAGCCTAAGTCGCATTTCACGCCTGTTGTTCTGTCTCGCGGAAGTGGGTGCAGAAGGGCTCCTTGAAGCTGGACTGTATGTAGCTTCCCCTTCTGCTGCAGTTAACAGCCTGCACTTGCCTCATCAGCTGCCTAATCTCTCAGAGTACCCATATGTGCCACCCTCTTTCCCTCTGCCACCCTGTCCACACAGGCCCCTATTCTTAGCCTAAATGTATTAGTTTATCTGTACTGTCGCAAGAAAATAGAAACATCTAAGGCAAAGCACTACATGCAGAAAAGATTAGGTTGGTCCTATTGGCCATTTGGGTATTTTTTTAGATTTTTGGATAAATTGCGCCTAGGGCATATCTTCTCTTAAAATGAACATAAAAATGAACATAAAATGTTTTTTTTTTTTTTGTTAAACCACTTCATGTATTCATATCTAATAGTAATTTTCCACATGTAGAGTCTTTAAGGAAGCCTTAGCTCTGCCCACACTTTACACATTACTAAAATCTAAACGTAATATCCAAATACAACTATTTCCTTTGTACCGAGAGCAACATTTGCATAAATGTTATTTGAGGGTAATGCAGTTCTGGGAGCCTTTTTTAAAACTGTATCCCCACAATATTTTTCTCTATATTCCAATTAAAAATATTGGTAAGAATATCAGTAATCACCTGGTAAAAATTCATTGTGATGTATATATACTATTCAATGGCAGAGTCTCTCTTCAATATACACTTTATGTGTATGTGTGTGTATGTATGTATATATGTACACATGTGGAATCAAATTCCTTGTATGTGTTCGCTCACATACTTGGCCAATAAACGCGATTCTGATTCTGATTCTGAAATATAATTTACAGGTCCGCTGGCTCTTCCTATATCATAATCAGTGCAGTACTATGGAACTCACTGAACAACCTTCAAATGGTTCATTGTTTAAAAAACATTTTGTGGTTATGAACCCTTTAAAGCCTAAAGAACTTGCACATAAAGTTAGAACCTTTTAGGAATGTATGAAAACTTTACATCTTCGCATCTGTATCTGCCATTTTCCAAAATGGTTCTTGAAATAATTATTATTTAGGGAATAAAAAGTGGTTCTTCTTTGGCATTGCTCTAAAGAACCCTTTTGGCCTTCATTTTAAGAGTGTGAGCACTGTGTGTGTGAGGTTGATGCCTGGCCCTACTTATCAAAACATGCTTCATAGACAATTGAGACCACTCATAGTAGAAGACAATATCTCTTCCAGGACATTGTGCTGGCTGCTATTGTTGACCTAAGCTAGCGAAGGGGGGTTTAGGAGAACGTGCTCTTTCTGACCAATTGGCTGCAGCTCCACATCAATCCACCCAATGATGCAAAGAACCTGATCCCAGGCACTGACTCTTGGCAAGCAGTCAAGCGCACTGCTGTCTGTGCTTCAGCACCTCTCTGATCAACAGCATCTCTCTGGCACAGCAAGAAAGATGCCCGGACCCCCCACTTTCATGCACTGTTAGTCGTATTCTCCCCCCAGCCAGTTGTTCTGCCCATGTACAACCCTGTTATTCCCCAGCTATCCCTCAGAGAAGCCACTGTGCTCTCCAAGCCTTGGATAGAAGAGCGGACTGAAGCCAGCCTGCATTGTTCTGACTGCCAGCTTTTTCATTTTCAGTTCTGATTTGCTTCGTTTCTTGATTCTTGTCCATCAAAAAGAGAGCCAAGCAAGAGCCCTTTGCAAATGTTTTGCAATTATGTTCATAAGTTCATAACTATAATTCCTGAAGATGGTAGGGGTGAGGGCCTAAAGATATGACGGGCCAACTGCCTAAATTGCTAACTAAAAGTGGTTGCTGATCATAAATTTAGGATCTTACTAATTAAATCAATTTTTGGCAAAGAAAGCCCTACATCTTTCTTCAGACACTTCAGCAACATATTTGACACTGTAGGGTATCTTATGCTTGCTTACTTGGTCTTCATCCATGGACCTGCAAATGTTTTGCAGTAACATTCACAAGTTCACAACCATAAACTTGTGACTACACTGTGGATGACAACTCAATGGTACACACTGTCAAGGGTGTCAGAAAATGTTCTTTAGACTGTCAAGGGTGTCATAAATGTTCTGTACATAATGCCAAAGAAGAACAAGTTTTGGTACCCTAAAGAACCTTTCAATAGAATGTAAATGAGTATAAATGTGAGGAATGTTTTAAAGACAAGCACTCTCTGTATAATGTAAAGATACTTGAAAAAAAACTTAAATGGTAAATAACTTCATATAAGAATAATATATACCACATGAAGGTTGTTTATATCTTCAAAGATTCTTCACACTCACAAAAATGGTTCTGTTGGGTCCTTCAATTGCATTGTCAAAGAACCCTTTGTGTTTTTTTTTAAGAGTGTAGAATGGGCTAAAGCAGGGGTTCTCAGTTTTGGTCGTGAAGTATCAGTACCCTGCATGTTTTCTCTGCTCTAACATGCCCAGTTCACCTCATGAATGACTTGTTAATTAGTTCATTAGTTGGATCAGGTGCGTTGGGAGCAGTGGGATCTCTAAAAGCAGGGCAGTGGGACTCCAGGTTTAGGGTTGGCTTGATGACTGCACATTATAAACCTATAGCAGCAATGAATCAATTCATATAGAAATCTTACAAACTAAATAGTAAGCAAAGAAACAGTGTTAGAAATAAAATAGAAATAAATGCAATATATAGACACTGTAGTGCTGCTTTGCCCAGTCTGATTAAATCAGTTCTATTTCTGGACAGAACAGGTGGGCTTGATCCTCTCCAGGTCACCCTGACTGACAAATAAACAGGCCCTGCTTTTGATTCCTTATCAAGTGGCCGCAGTTTTTGGTCATATGAGGTAGATCTGGTCAGCATAACCAATGGCAGACCATATGAAGAAAAAAAATTATTTTTACACTCTTATCCTGTAATGCTAAAACGAGGCACGCCTGGTCTGTGGATTTAACAGCTCGAAGGGAGAAAATTTATGAATGCAAAGAATCCATTTCAGGCAACTTCAATTTCTCAGCCCAGCCACATATATCAATTTTGAGGCATAGGCGCATATGTATTCATACTTTTTTTTTTTCTTCCAGTCTGCCTTTAATCAGGAAGACAACCATTAGAGTGTCAAAACTACTGCCAAGTGAAGGGAGCATTAGGAGTCTGTCAGAAGAAGAGAAAAAAAATTGGAAAATCAATATTCAAAATGCAAAATGAATTTGACTGGACCAAGAACTTCACATCAAATTGGAAAAAAAAAATGGGATATGAAAGATGACCTGACATAAAAACCGATATCCTACAATGCCATCTGTCAGACCAAGGGATATCATGACAATCGCTAATGAAAGCTGGGGCTCGCTTCTGAGGAGATTTAAATCAGTTGGAAATGTGTGTTGCAGTCGCCATGCTGACTCAGTAGGAGGACACACAGCTCTGATTAGCCGCACACTACTTAAGAAACATTTACAGCATGAGGAGCGATGTGCTCCATCGGGGCTAACATTGAACTTGAACGTTTCATGGCCTCCAGGTAATGAGGCAAACTGGAAATCTATTTTTATGTTTGCACTCCATCACCTCAACTCATTTCCTCTGGATATTTTCAATATGTGCAGAAGTGTGATTGTATGCTATTTAGACGGGTATGGTGGCCAAAACGAAGAAAAAAAAATTGCTTCATCTGTTGTCTCTAGAACTAGACGTTCCGGTTTAAGAAACTTAGAAATCCCTCTTCAAATAATGTAACTTGTAGGTGGGAGGAACGTTGAAAAGCTGCAACTGCTTGGGGGCAGGCTGTTTGAAATATCCTTCAAGGTCGACTAGAGGAGGATGGGTTTTGAATTTTGGTACGTCTCGAGGTTTCTTTCTGCAGTTTAATGGAGTTTTTCATTGCCTCTTTCTTGCAGTCATTTTGCTTGCTCACTAGGGGCTCGAATCCAGATTATGTAAAGCTGCTTTGTGACATTACTTGTAAAAAGCGCAATATAGAAGGAAGCCAGTTAGCTATCATTACTGTTGGGGGGGTCCAAATTGTTGTATGTTGTATTGTTGGATGATATGTGTGTCAAATGGTGTGCTGGGCATTGTAGAGAATACTGATGGACAAAATACATGATAAAAATATGGTGGATTCTTTCAAACAGATGAGGCTGAGGGACATGATACTGCACTACAGCTTATCACATAACTGTACAAATACCATATTAAAAGTTTGTTTGAGGCTGGAATCTCCTTTAGACTATTTGCTTTTTCAGGTTTTTATTTTTTTCTTTGTAGCTACTATGTGCAGAACCAAGGGCTGCTAGACTGTAAAAAAAGAAAATGTCCCTAAATGATGATTATCCATTGAAAGAGTTTTTTACTGAGTTACTGTCGAAGCCATTTTGAAGACTGGAAAATGAAACACTGACAATAAATTAATAGCTGAAGGCCATGCTTTAGTTACAGTGAAGCAATCTGGATGTCAGGGAGCTAGAGCACACATCAAAAATGCTAATTATTCAAGCACACTACACAGAAATGAAGACAAATTCATTGGTGCATTCCACTGGGTATATGTACGCTTTCAGCTTAGTAAGAGATGATTATTGAAATGAGACAGATGAATAACTCACAAATATGTTTGGACAAAGTAAAAACAAATAGAATCACAGACTGTCCGCACATTTCTGAGCTAAGAGGACACAATCGGCAAGGCTGTAGAAAAAGGCCTGAGTTTTCAGTCTTACAGTACATGAGCTGTGATAAGGAGATTCTGAGCAAAAAGTGCTCCAGGGTCTCGTCTATAAGCTGCTCTATATTTCATTTCGGAGCAGTGTATGTAAAGTTAATGGTCTCTAAAATAAACTGTCAATCTGTGACAGCCTTCTGTGTCATGCTGCAGAGCGCACCAATCTCTTTTTTTTTTTTTTTGAAAGATATTACCAGGGACAACGTCTGGCACCCTTCCTCCCCACCATCAAAACAGCAGATTTCAAAATTGATCCATTTCATCCCAACGCTTTCTATTTCAATCTACTTTTACACCAGGCGCAGGGAAGGTCATTTGCACTGGTGGGAATCGCTCATAAGGCGGCACGCGTCAGTGTGATGACAAATCGATGGGGCAAACATGAATAATGTTAAAGGGGACTTTATATGTTTCCATCCCATTCCCATTTACTCTGCTCTTACGCTGTCAGCCTAAGGCATGACTCAGTGTTTCCCACGAGCCAAAAATGAAATTAGCTAGGTAGAAGCTGCTCTTGAATGTTAAATGTTTGCACTTGTTCAAAAACATGGAGTAAAACCTCATTTACCACTAGAGAGTCAATATGGCAAAACAAACCATTTAAATGTTAAATTAGCTGGGATGGGCATGAAGGCAGTAGTAAAAATTCACAGAGATATTTCTTCAGTATCAAAGTAAGTATTCCGCACTAGGTCAGGCCGTTGACTACACTATAAGAATACACTCATAATAGATTCTGTGGTGGAACTGTAATGGAAGAAGGTGCACCATCTGATTGGAGTTCAAGTGTAAAGCCTTTAGTAGGTGCTACTGAGGTTTAATGTGACTCTACTTTGGCAATGATTGCGTGTTACTCCGTACACTATATGGACAAAAGTATTGGGACACAGCTGTTTTTCAGGGTTTGGGCTAGGCCCCTTACTTCCAGTGAAGAGCAATCTTAACGCTTTAGCATACCAAGACATTTTGGACAATGCCATGCTTCCAACTTTTTCTGTTCCAGCATGAATGTGCCCCAGTGCACAAAGCAAGCTCCGTAAAGACATGGTTGGATGAGTTTGGTGTGGAAGAACTTGACTGGCCCGCACAGAGCCCTGACCTCAACCCCATCCAA
>JBBPCZ010000136.1:25016957-25028019 GCA_037974445.1 Brycinus macrolepidotus | reverse complement strand
ATATATACAATGGACATTAGACAATGCATTTGTAACAATTTGTAGCTTCTAGAGACTCCTCCCACCAAATATTGCTATCGCATTGTTCCTGTCACCACTGCTGTGAACCATTTCACATCAAACCACACTGAACGACTCAATCACATTCTGTAAAAAATGAGTCGGATCTCATAATTTTGTATGCAGCTCTCTACAACCATGAGAACATTTTTGTCTAAGCTTATGACTGAGAAGGAGCTAGAGAAAGAGAGAGAGAGATAGAGAGAGAAAGAGAGAGAGAGAGAGAGAGATAGAGAGAGAGAGAACGAGATAGAAAGACAGAGTGGTCTGGGATCATCTCTTGGGCTGCCTCAAGTCACTCAGAATTAGATCACTCTTATAGCAACTGATAATGGGCTTGAGTGAACAGATGCCACAGAGCTTCTCTCTTTCCCCCTGGCCATGCTGCTTTGTTTCCCCCATGTTGCATGAGAGGCCTCTTTCGAGACCCTTTGTCCATTTTCCCTTTTATAGTCATAGGCCCCTGTCTATCATTTTCTCTTAAGATGAATGAGAAATATTCATGGCTCATGTTGAGCGACAGCATCTCCCCCTCTGAGATTCTCCAATACACAGATTCTCTTCGACGGAGGAAAGCTCACTTACTGAGGCCCCATGGTGCAGCCCATCAGAAGCGTGTCTCTGTGGCTTTGCCATAGCCAGCAGAAACAGCTGCTCCTCAGGCTGTGGCAGAATTTAGTCACTTAACCTGTCACAGCACATAAGGGGTAAATAAAAACCCTTGTACCCAGAAGCATACACTTACAGGAAACACACACATACAAAGCCCTATGCACACACACTCACGCACACACACACACACACACACACACACACACACACACACACACACCACAGCAATACGAAAATCATCAGTGTGCATAAACCACACATATTTCCATTAGCACTGACAGCTGCTCCCAAATGTTTAATCTCTTTCCTCACAACTAGCATGCTAACTGTGACCCGGAATCCTGAGAGAGTATATTACCTAGTGGCTAATGGCTTAGCACTCAGCATAGCATCTTCATCTCAGCACTCTGCCATTAAGCGAATAATAAACAAACTCCAAATGTGAAGAGACAGTTAATAATGATGCCGCCGCTGCTGCATAGATTTGCATTAGCATTAAAGTTTGTCGGGATCAAGGACACTTCAGCAGCGAATGTTGAGGCTTACTGAGATAGCAACAAACTGAATTGCTGCTACGCTAACAAGCTTAACACTGAGCAACTTCAGCAAACGTTAGATCTACAGTGGCATATTTTATAACACCAGAGGTTAAATGTGATTTAGATTTGGAAAGAGTTCAGCAGATGCCGAGCAAAAGTGTAAGCAGTTCACACGAAATTTCAAATGATTTACTGGTAGCATTCGTCTTCATATTCACAAGTGGGAAAATCATTAGTGTGCATAAATCATGTAACTCAAACAGAGGCGCAGCAGATCCGTATCATTTGCAATCGTGTGTACTCAAATGACCCATGTCAAACTGCATCAAATTTGGATCAAAAGGTGAAAATAATCTGTTTCATCATGTTAGTCGATTAGTTCAGCTTCCTTTTGCTTCATATCTTTTGTCTTATACAGTTTCACAAAAGTGGTACAGGTAATGTGCTTTAGAGGACCTGTATTATTTTCTGGGGTGCTTTAAAATTTAGATTTATCTCCTCGTAAAAGTGGAGCCATAACGTAGATATGAGAGGCCTACAAGCAGGGCTGAGGTGACCATTGAGGGGATACAGTTGAATACAGCTACACTTTAGGAAGGGCGACAAAACTTTATTTCCTCCCACCCTTTAAAATATGCCCCTGCGATGCTTCCTAACATCTTTAAGCTAAAAGACTGTCAATCTGACAGTGCCCAACGCCAGTGGATCAGGGTGCTGCCTGTCGCTGCTTGATTTGTAATGCAGAATTACAGTACTGTCTATTTCAAACAGTAGGAGGGACACGATGCAATCACTTCAAGAGTTTGGAATAACAGAATTTTCTCGAGATGTGAGGCCTTACTCTTAAACATACAGATGCCCCGACCTGTGTTTTTTCCCCTTTGCTGCAATGTGCATCCTTGAGTATAAATCTCAAGGTGTTTCACGTTCACAAAAGCTGGCATGTTGGGAAATATCGTAACAGTAGACATGAGACTCAGCTCCTTACTGCACCACCAGTGGTACTCACCCATACATCTCCTTGCATAAGGAGTCCACATACAAATAAACAGGCTGCTAAAATGAACACTAAACCAGAACAAGCAGCCGCTACATTTTCTCCCCAGTGGGGTGCTCATTTGACTGCATGGAATCAAAACCTTAGGGATGATATACAGTGCTTAAGGAGTGTAACTGCAGCATCAAGACTGGTTCACATTATCATTAAGGAATTATTCCATATTCCAAAAAAAAACTTATTGTCATGCTGAGTAAATAAAATATGTGAATCTATGGTCTTTAGGGCTTTCGTAGAAATAGAACTGCCTACATATTTACTGTAGTTACTGTAGTTAAGTATTGTTGAGAAGTAAAATATTCAGTGTGAGAGTTATTATGAATGATATTTCCAATACATTTTGTGAATATCCATTTATAAAATCATACATTTGACATTAAGATTTATTCATGGTCTTCGATCCAGTTGTATTGGATTAGGGCTGGTAGTACCCTCAAATCATGGCCAAATGCATGACATACCTTATAATGGATATGGTGGAAATTTATTGAGCTCTCTCATGTGCTTAACTCTCGATTATTTGGATCATATTTCATCAGATGCACTAGGCATAGCATGCACTGGAGCTAGCAAAACTGTGCAAGGTAATGTTAAGAGCAGCACTGGCTTACAAATATGAAGCCAGAGCCAATCAGAATACTCCCTCTCTCTTCACTTCCAGACTGCACTAGTGGAGGCCACATTGATCAGATGATTTGCGCTTTCATTATCGCCCATATTCAGTGTGTGCTCTGCAGACGTGTCGCTGGCATTAATTCAAAGCTAGAAATAGATGGTGGATAAAATACATCAAAATAACTTCCCCAGTAAAGTGCTCTGTATTTGAGAAAGGTCTGTTCTATCAGAGAGGCTCCAGGGCATGCAATCTTAAAAAGACACTTATGTCCCAGAGCCATTAGCTCAATCTGTTTGTGAGCGACAAAGGGAGCATTAGCATGTTAACCATAAAACAATATGCTCCTTGCTGCTTTAACATACTCCCTGCTTATGCTATTGCTCTTTCCTGAACTGGAAGGGAATAAATGTCTTATTGTAATGACATTTCATTATCGGTCTAAAGAAGCACTGGCATTTCGAACAGAACATGCTTCTGGGGGCTTACAATGTGCCTGCGGGGGGACTCAAATGCTGTTTGGCACAAGTGTTAATTTCAGGGAGGAGAAAATATGGCAAACTCCCACTTTACTGGAATAAACACAAACTTATTTGAGTGAACGTTTTACATGTATCCTTTTAAGACAAATATTTGACACAGATCTCCGGCTCTTCAGAAATGTGCAAGTAGCCTTTTGATATAAATTTAACTGACTAAAAAGGTGTTTTCACTGTAAAATCCTTATTGCTAGTGTGGTGTTCAGCTCATTCCGCAGGGGGTATTTAGGGCAGGGGACTGGGATGGCCATGTCAAAAGCTTGGTTTTGTCAACCATGTTCGTTTGGATTTGGATCATTGTGTTGAATCATCGTCCTGCTGGAAGACACAGACTTGGCAAAGTTTTAGTTTTTTGTAGAAAGTCAAATTTTCATTTAAAATCTCCGGCTACTTCACGAAGTCAATGATGCTGTGTATCCTAACAAGGTCCCCAGGGCCTTCGTATGTAAAACAGACCAAAACTGTCACAGACCCTTCTACTTAACAGTGTTTGAGGATCGGGTCTAAGGAAAAGGTTTTATCTATATAATTATTCCATTTTTTTTACACCAAAGCCATTTGCTGTCAAAAAGCTTTGTATTTGTCTCACCTGACTATAGGACCTGGTTCCAGTTAAAGCACCACTAGTATCTAGTGACCTCCAGGTGCTAATGTTTGGTCCAAAATGCATCTTCTTTAAACTGTTATCCTTGTAGACATTTTTGTCTCTCTAACTATGCTCCTTATTGTGCATTGGGGGAAAATAAACATGCATTTTCTTTCTCTCAGGTCCACTACCGCTCAGGTTATTTTAAACTTTGGCATTTTCAGGCATTTGGTTTTTAGCAGTGTCTAACCACTGCCTGATTTATAAAGGTTAAAGCACTTTTTGTCAAATTTCAGTAGTGTATTCTCTTATCTTCGTGTTGATGGATGACTAAGGGAATTTGCCCTCTGTATTACCGCGCATGCTTTAAAATGTTGCTACTACAGGCACTAAGTGAGTGAATAAAATAATATTGGTATGAACTGTGTGACTCATGATTAAAAAAAGATTACATTTTATGGTATAAAAACAGGGTGAATCTTAAGGTGAGTCTCATAAAATAACTGTCCAATTTTTTTGTGAAAAATCAGAGAAAATGTTGGTCTAAAAGCGTTCTTTTCTTGAATCTTAAAAAACTGACTCACCACCCACGCCGACTATTACAACCACCTTCAAATGACAGCAACACCTCACAGGCTGAGTTAAGATTCAGCCGCATGCCCCACGAGATTCCACCATGTCATATACTCATTAAAGCATGCTATAGCCTCATGCTGTGCAAGTCACACTGAAGTGGTGCACACACCATGCCTGGCGCCTGTCTCTAGAGCAAACACACACCAACACATATCCTTTGTAATATGTGGAGGCTGATACATATAGTATTGTTGTCCTCGGCTGTAGAAATTGAGGCACTCCAGATTGTATGCTGGCGCACAGCCAGGGATCACACACTGTCCCCCTACTGACTAAACTATCAGAAATCAGAATGTGTCATTCTTGTGTTGTTTTTCTTATGTTTCTTATGTGTGTGTGTGTGTGTGTGGTCATGTGTTTAACTGTCCAAAATGATGGAAAAACATCAATATCTTGACATTATGTTTAGATGCTGTTCCACAACTATGTTGATATACATCAATCTGTGCATACATCATTAGTCTGAAAGGCTCTGTTTCATGGAAAACCTGGTTTTCTTTTCTTTTTTTAAAATAAAATAATTTGATGTGCCATATAAACACTGTTAGTCCCAAAACGCACTGCAAAAACAGCTCATTTTAAAGTAATTGCTTTTGTGATGTCGCATTTACATATCTATCAGCATAGAGCAGTTTAGATTCACCTATTTATCCTGAAGGAAGAGTGTTTCAGCCCTGACTGCTTGCAGAGGAAATACATATACATTACATACATAACAGAAAGAGAGAGAGAGAGAGTGAAAGAGAGGAAAGTGGAAAATGGTCATGTAAAAATGGATTGTTTTGTTTTTATTACTAAGACTCATACAAACATCAGAAATGGACCTCAGGGAAAAATAAAACACAAGAAAATGTGGGATATGAGCCTTTTAAACGGGACAGCTCACATCGAAACAATGTGAACAAAGTCTTGCGAGTGAGATGTTGTGAATAAATGCATGTGAACAAAGGCATTCTGAAAGTTATGTAAATGAATGAACAGATATTAAGCTCTGCACCGCAGAGTGACACGGGTGCTTTATGCCACCCAGTGCAGTGGGCTTCCTTGAAAGAAATGACATCTGGCATTAAATTCTGCTTTGAATCTCGGTCCAATTAGGGCATTCTTACTGTCTTTTCTTTCTGTTCTTTGAGGCAATGGAGTGTCCAGAGCGGAGTCCAGCACTGTCTGGATGACATGCCTAGCAACAGCACAGCATGAGCACAGCAGGGAGGTGGACTGAGTACACTCTTGTAAATAAAGTTTTATAAACAGATTTATGGTTGTAGGAAAACCTTTAATCGTTGCATAGCAGTGCTGGGGAATATTGATGAACAATGTTTTGTAGAATACTGTATTATCTAAAGGCAAGTGTCAAAGTTATATAAAATGTGATCATTAATAATTAATTTAATTGGTCAATTCTGAGAAAGGAGAAGGGCTGAGGACCTGCAAAGGCAGTAGACAGAGCTCTTAAATACAAACATGTCTATGGGCTGGATTGCCCTTCTCAGCAGGAAAACGGTAAAATCCTAAATTGCTGCTGGCTTTACATTTAGCATTTGGATTCACTCTATAGTGTTCAGTAGACTTCAGCTACCTGATAGACAACAAAAGCTTGCTCTTCTGTCTTTTGATCCCTAGCCAGTATCCGAATGAGGAACATTTCAGTGCTAGTATGGTGTTGTAGGTAATGATGGATTTCTCTCTCAGTCTCATGGTACTTGTACAGTGACAATAAGGGTATCATATACTTTTCCATCATGGATGACATTCCTAGCCCCATTGTGTCTCTGATCCCTCTGGTTGCGTTTAATCTGCTTGGCTTTGTCTTCTTTGGTGATGATTATTTTACCCTTCACTGTATGAGCTGCTGCTTCCAGAGAACACTGGATGCTATCCAACCAGCACACATGAGCAAACCACTGGAACATTCAATGTTTCCTCATCAATCATGGGTTGATGTTCATGTATTAGCCTCTGCCACCTTGGTAACTGTGTGTTTTGTTTTGCTTATTGTTGATTATGTATTTTGCTACTGTTGTAAAGTGCCCTTGGTTTGAGAAAGTTACTAGTGTATTAGCACATGGTTCGTTGCTCCTAGCATGTGCAGCAATATTGTCGCACTGTACATTTATTCATTTGGGAAACATTCTTATCCTTTTAGACATATATGCAAGTGTAGTATTGGGAGTCTTGCCCAAGGACTCTTATTTGTGTATATTGGCGTTCCCCAGGCCTGTCACCCACTACGCCTATATAGTCCTTATTTTTACCAATACTGCAGAGCACTGGTATAGAACCTTTACAAGATGTGGATGTTTCTTAAAAGGTTCTTCACACTTGCACATCTTATATACAAAAGTGGAACTAGCCACTGAAAGATTATTTACAGTTTTCTTCTTGAGCTCTGAAGGCACATTACTTAGTACTAGCACAGCACAGAGAGAAGAACCACTTTGTTGAACTCAGTGCAACCTCAGCACTGGGCAAGGACATCATTTTTGCCTTTATCTGGTGATAATAAGTTTTGAAACTGGCTTGGAATGTGAGATAACATGGAAATTATAGCAGATAAAGCGGTCCACAGTGGGCCGATTTTTCCCCCGCTCCATTACAGTTGCTCTGACTGAGGCTGGCATGAGGTTGTGGAGGAGGTGGCTGGTGGCGAGGAGCAGGAGGAGGATCTCCAGAGGGATTATACTGTATTTCGGATTCTCGGCCCGCGTCCCCCATGGTTTAATATGCGCCAGAACTCAATTCCACACCCTGAGTGCTGTTGATAAGCCTCGGCATGGTGGCATCAGACCCCAGAGAGGAGTTTATGTGGGGCTGGCGCATGGCAGAAAATCGAATTTCTCCTTAGACAATGAGGTCCATTTGTACAGTCAAGCAGGATGAAAGAAGAGCATTCTACGCAGCCACTTTTCCCACACATTCCACTATTGTTCTCCATGGACAGAATAACATTTATAATGAAAACCGAGGAAACTGTTAGGGCCAAGTTAATCAAGTGACACAACAAGCCCTGCACCAATGTTTCGTGTTCATCTAGAGTACGTCACCAGTCGTCCACTTTTTTTCCCCCTCTTTTCTAGTCCACACTTTGCTTCCTCTTACTGATTTGCAGTCATGATTGTAAGAGTCGGATGGGTTCATTATCATTCATAACACAAATTTAAATAGCATCTGATACCCTTATATATTTGAAAAAATGTTTTTTCAAGCATTTCTGGAGCAGGTGGTGCTGGTACTAGAAAAGAAAAAAAAAAAATATATATATATTAGAATCGGGTGAAGAGTAAGCACAGTGAAAGGCATTTTGGCCCTACGAAAGCAAAGCCTGATAAACATAAAAATCAAAAACAAAGCCAAACCCAGCTACAGCTGGAAAAGGCTCCATTCAAAAGGAACCCCTTTTGTTGTCTCAGTGCCACAAATATCGGCCTTGATAATCATAGTGCACACAAGGGTGCTCGACCCCAAACTGACTACTGAAAGGGTTTCCAAACAATTCGACACACTATTTATCCACCAAAGACAAACAAAAAAGCATCACAAACAGCATTTGTCCGCACGGCTTTTAAATCGAAATGAAAAGCATTTGAATGCACAAGATGTTTTGGTCAGTCGCTAATGCAGGAAAGTGATTCGCTCTCCAGAGCACACAAACACACCAAACGGAGGACAACGCGGAGCTCCCTGCTGTGCATTATTCCGCAAATGGTCACTTCAACTTAGCACAAATCCATTTGTATAACACTTAATGCGACTCCAGCCAAACAAGGGTTCATATCTCAGCTGATGGATTAATGATAGTTAAACATTCTGGAAGATCAGTGTGGAATAATTGCTCAGCCATGCAGTGATGGGTTGCTTTCAGGGACAAAATGAGGGGGAAAAATGTCACTGTCAGCCCTCCCTTTACTTGTCATTGAGGCAAATATTGCCTTCTGCGTAGGCTCCTCTTGAAATGGCCAGCACTGGCTCATACATGTGAGAAGCATGGATAGGTGGACGCATGCATCTTGAAACTGATGCATCTTGATTTCATTGTATTGATTTTGAAATGAATAATATCCCATTGTAATGATGTCCACTAAAGAATTCACACATTGTTGATAACAAAATAGAAATTACTATCTGAAATAAAGACCATTTTAAGGTGAGACACTACAGCCAGAAATTTTGATTTTGGTAGAGTTTTATTCAGATTTTTGGATAAATTGGATCATTTTCTTAAACTGTGTTCACAAAAAAAATGCCAAAATTCAACAGAAATGTCTTTACTTGCGCCTCATTGTATTAAGTTTAGCATCTATAATGAAGGCTTAGCTCCACCCACAATAAAGTTATATCATATTTCACTGACAATCTTGTTTCCTGTAGAACCTCACTAGAACATCCAAATATGTTCATTTCTTCTGTACTGACGACTACATTCAGGTTCTCTGATGACAAAGAGAGAGGGTGATTCTTTTTTTTTTTTTTAACAAAATTAGCTTTTCTCTGCTTTCAGAACCAAAAATCTCAGCTTCTAGAATACCTGCACAGCGGCATTCACGAAACCTTTTTTTTTTCCTTACCATATTCTGATGGATCTCACAGAATTCAATATATTCAATATTTCCAGTACATCTCAATATATTACTTAGATATGAATGTTTACAAAGTACATTTTCCTAATTAACCAGTAAAATAGTGGGATTTCAATAATCTGTTATGTGAATCCCCTCTCTGGAGAGGATTCTAACACCACCCAAAGGCTGGACAGCATCTCACTTGCATATTTAAATGCCATGTTTTACAAAACTTTTATATATTTATAAAAATATCATTGTGGCAAAGATTTAAACTGTTGTTTAAAAAATTGACGGTTTAAGTGTTGCCCCTTAAACCATAAAAATATCTTAAATGTTTATTGTAATTATTGGCTAAATTCTTCTACTGTGTAAATAATTCATCCAGTTACATACGGGTGTAGCATATGTTTCAAAAATGTATTTTGAATCTAATTAATCAAGTGGAATTTTCATGAAATAGCACTGAATTGTAACTGAAAGATATAAATTGAACATTTAAGTCTCTGTCTGTCTTCCTCTCTCTCTCACACACAGTGCTGCTCATCACCCACCAGACTGTTAACAGCAGTTGCTCTATTACACGACCCATTCCAATCACACTGAAGCCTGTCAGGACTAAAGACAACCAGGACTGGGTCCAAAGAACAATAATAAAACTTTAAAAATGAGCCTCTGTATGAAAGTTGTTGAGATATACAGCCTATTGTGTTTGCTTTCACTTCATTTTGACGCTTCACAGCAGAGAAGAAAGGGTGTCAGAGTTTGCTCAGGAGTTCATTACAACTTCAAAATTCACAATTCTCCATTAAGAAATATATTTGGTAGAAAGAGTTTCTTAAAAGTCATGTTTGAGATTCAAACTATTCCTTTTATATTACTTATATAACTTTTTGTGCAAACATTGCAGTGCAAAGTGCTGCACAGACTAACACAGTTAGGACAAAGGAGATTAGAGAGAGAAAAGTAAATATTAAAGACAGTTAAAATGGAAATAAAACTATTAATTCTGACATTCCTTTTAAGACAGACGTACACGTGTTTGATAGTAACCCTTCTGACAAATTTTCACAGTTTGATTCTTCCAGGAGCTCCATCTGAAATGATAGATAGCACAAATGATCATGTAGTTTGAGAGGGGAAACAAGCCAGCTATTAGATCGAGGTTCAGCAGGACTAGGGATGGGTATCGTTAAGATTTTAATGATACGACTACTCTTACCAGTTCTGCTTATGGGTCTGGTACTTAAATGGTATTCTTATCAGTACTTCTTGAAGAAAAAATCAGATTAACAACATAATTAACATTGCTTTATTTGAAACTGAAATTGGGAATATCTGAATGATATTTCAGATTATGTTTTGACCATCTGAGTTCATGAATGCACACACCCATCACAGCCAGCCTGCTAATATTACTTTAATTATTAACCCATGTTCGTATTTTAGATAATCGTGTGTGTGCTGGCATACATAACATACCTGGGGCAACGACAGATGAAGTATGAGCTGAACTGTCAAAAACCGTGCATCTATCCGCCTGAATGTGATAATAATAATAATAATAATAATAATAATAATAATAATAATAATAATAATAATAATAATAATGTGATGCACTTTTGATAAATGCTTAGGCAGATTGCTTGTGTTTCTGCCTTTATACGCAAAACACCTGTTGCCTTTTTTCCAACGAGCACTGCCCGCATTGATTCTAGTGAAGTGTAACCACACGTTTTATCTTTTAACTCTCTCCGCCATCATCACTAGTTGCCAGAGGTGGGCAAAGTACTCACATTCATTACTTAAGTGAAAGTACAGATACCACTGGTCAAATGTTACTCCAATACAAGTGAAAGTC
>JBBPCZ010000136.1:24974367-25014795 GCA_037974445.1 Brycinus macrolepidotus | reverse complement strand
GGTTATGGTTAGGGTTAGGGTTATGGTTAGGGTTTAGGGTTAGGGTTAAGGTTATGGTTTAGCTTTAGGGTAGGGTTAGGGTTATGGTAACAGGTTGGAGTCAGTGTTTAGAGTTAGGGTTTAGGGTTAGGGTTAAGAGTAAGAATTAGGGTTAGAGTTAGGGGTGAAAGTAAGGGGTTAGGGTTAGGGGTTAGGTGTTAGAGTTTGGGTTAAAATTATCCAGTTTCACATCAGTTTGCCAGTTCATAGTGGAATGCTTAGAATTCCACTTTTACCAACTATGTCTTCACCCACAGTATGTGTTTTTGCTTCTTGTGGGTAAATAAAAGCAAAACAAGTCCATTTTCTTTCTTTCTTTTTTTTTTTTTGTTCAAATGACAATGACAGGATTTGGGATTTTGAGTACTTATTTATTGCCAAACCGCTTTAGTACCCAGTTTCGGCCTGCTCTTCTAGTGTGCGCGTCCACAAGAAGACAAGAAATTCTGTTAAAGGCCAACAATACATTTAGAGATGCTTTTCATTTTAGAAATTGTATTTTAAAAGTCTAGTGTTGTGTCTGCTCAGCTTTAAGTAAAATATACTCCATTACCTAAAAGAGTGTCATGATTCAGGTGAAATGAACATTTGCTTGCGTTGTCTGTAAGAGCTGTAAGCTACTCAAGATGAGCTAATGTTATTGTCATTGATTTGAACATTATGCTGCAGATCTTGCTCCAGATTACATTAAGAGAGACTTGTAATTGTATTAAAAATGCAGGGCTAAGGGACGGAAGATGTCATAACCTGTCTCTCAAAAGCACATCAAAGACAAGCTCTGCTGGATGGAGTCCTGGACGCTTGCCCATGAGCTGTGGAGTCCGCTGACTACCCTGACAACTGCACTTTTATTTTCTTGGGGGGCTGCTTTTCAGGACATGATTTATGTCAGTGGGCTCTGCACAGTGCTCCAGATGTGTGTTTCTTGAGGAGGTTTGGGACACATCACTCAAGCTGAAATCATCCAATGTTATTTTCCCCAAATAAGGGAAGTGTCTTCAACAGACGTTTGTCTTGGTTAGGTTACAGCAGTAGATCTAAAGGAAGAAATTTTTCGGATTAAGTGATGCAATAACATAAAATGTTCAAGTGATTCCATGAGGCTCCTGTGTTTGCCTAAAAAACCTTTCAGTGGATGCTTCAAGAAATACTCCCAACCTCTTTTTCAACCACTGTCTGTAAATTTGCAAGGTCAGAACGTCTGGGGACAACAATGAGCAACTCTGGGCTAAAAGGACATGGAGATATCAACTTATTAGGACAGGAATGAACTGTGAGAGAAATTTCTAAACCAATCCAACACCTCGTGAAGGCAGAGCTGAAAGCAGAGGCAGATGGTGCGACATTGTCAGATGGACATCAAGCCTGTTCCTAGCCCATGGATGTAACGTAATCCCCTCAAAAGACTCTGATTAACCAAGCAGATGTGTGTCATGTGTGCAGAGAACATGTTCGATGCAGTAAAAGTAAATATAACCTATTACAGTGGAATCTTGTAAACTGACTGTAGCTTTAGAAGCTAGTAATGGGCTAAAAGTTGATGATGGGTTATAAGTGACTGTATGTTTCCTCTCTTGTTTAAAGTTGCAAAGACACAGCTGCAGATGTGATATGGAAAGAATTGTCAGCGATGTTCCAGAAAACACAAGCTATCAGATTTGCATTTGAGCTAGAGGAGTCTGGGGACGGTTTTAAGAAGGATGTTCTTTTGTTTGTGGTGGACTTTGCTTCAATCCAGGACTAAATTTAACAAGTTGTCAAGATCACATCTGTAGTGCACTTGATTGCTTACCACAGACAATAATTTGGGCACTTCTCTCTGCATAGAATTTGACTAAAAAATATATTTTTTCTTTAACCAGCCACTGTTACAGCCTCTGAAAATGGACATGTCTTCAACTGCACTTTTCCTTGACCAAAATATGTTCAGGTTCCAGGCACTTCTTCTCGAGGAGATGAGTAAGACATCTATTGCTTTGTGCTGCCTACGGTGTTAGAGCTGCAGGTGAGCAGAGTCAGAACTAAAGACTGAGGGCAGCAGGCAATTTGGAGAGGTTCTTATTTAGAACAGTCGCCTTTGCTCTCTCTATTGACTTGCATTACGGCGGTTTGCACACAGTAGTCGAAGGAGACACACACCGGCTCTCATCAGCCACACTGAAAACCCTTCATCTCCAGAGTGAGGCCCCAGACTGGCCCTGTATTAACTCAATCAGGGCTGTCGCTCTCCCCAGCCGAGGCCTCTTGGGCTGGCCTGTGCTTACCCTGCACGCTGGCCTCTCACTGAGTGAGTGCCTCAGCTCCATGAGCAGACAGCCACCCCTCATTGACTCAGTGGATAATGATCCATGTAGAAACCCTTCGCTGTCAACACCAAAACCAGACAGCCAGGCTTCAGTAAGGAAGAGTAAGGGGTCCTAATGATGCTACTGCAGCTGGGGTCCATGCTATGGTGCTTGCAGTTATGCCATCACTAGAGAAACACACATGGGCGGAGGAACCATTATAAGAGGGGGGGGAGAGGGGGGGGAGCGTGTCACCCCAACTTTTCAAAATCATTTGTTTTGTCCCCCAAAAACCACCCACCACCCCACCCCACTGTCTTGTTTATTTACCTTCTCAATGAATTGGCAATGATTAGTTGGCAATTTGCCTGGCGGTAGTTAAATTCTCCTACTGCCAGAGCCTAATGAGCACTCCTATTTACAGTCAGCTTTATAATTATTGGCATTCTTGGTAAAGATGAGTAATAAATGCCATAAAGAACCATTGTGGTTGTTTAGCTCCATCTCACAATATGAGAAAAATAAATTTTTTTTTTGCCAAAGGAATTTTTTGTCTGTCTAGCCCTACTCCTCAGTAAATAAACCAGTGAACCAGGCAGGTTCATTACAGCTCTGGTTGGTTTAAACGCCCTAAGAGTGGCTATGGGCATTTTCAGACATTTGCCTTTTTTTTTATAACCATTGCATAATTATGTTTCATTTCATTAGTGTATTCTCTAATCTTCCCCTTGCTGATAAATAACTAGAGGAATTTGCCCTTTGTGTTTATACCTCATATTTATACCCAAGTGAAAAAGGAAATCATGCATGACTGTTTAAGCGCATGGAACATAAGCGGTGAAACATAAATGGAGACATGATTCAGTAGCATGTTGTTCATAAAAATATCTATAGGTGTCAATAATTGTGTAGTTTTGTTTTAAAAATCAAAAGGGTTTTTATTTTCTTAGAGTTAACTTACTTCAATTAATACATTTTTAAGTAAAAAATGAAGTATTTTTTTGTGTTTTAAAGGGTTTCTAGTTGATTTTTTCCGATCAAATATTCTGGAATCTTTGAAAGGCTACCGTCAGGTCTGTGTTTCGGCCACTAGAGGCCGCCATTAGTTTAGGTTTTGTGTTAGGCCACTTGTGTTTTGCATGTCATCAGGAGTCTAACAACCCAGGTGTTATCAGTGAGCACATTAGCTGGGTTGCTAGGCACCTGATGACATGACCATGTGTTTTATGTTTAGTCTAGGTTTAAAAGTGCTGCCGTGACAGAGCAACGGTGCGTGGTCATCTATACCCAACTAGCAGATAGCACTCTGCTGGGCTTGTATGTGTCTTTATAGAAGTACTTAACCTTTGCGTGTGTCTGCTTGAACAGGCGTGAGGTGTTGGTATTCCTGACCTCTGCAGCAGTTTAGTATGACAGGCTGGTAAGCCTGTGAGGAAATACCCCGGCTGGTTCTTTCATGCAGGAGTGACGGATCTCCTGGAACCATGTCCAGAGCCGTGTGGATTACAGAACCCCAGCTCTGGTTCTTTCATTCAGGAGTGAAGATTCTCCTGGAACCTCGTACCAGTGTGGACTATAGTACTTGTGTTTGGGAGCTCGGTGAGCTCTTTCCTGGGTTCTGTTTCATTAAAAACTTTGTCAGTAAAACTAACGCTGGTCCTGCAGTGCGTCTTTACAGAGAACCTGACATGGCAGCTATGCTTGGTTTGTTCATTTTTTTTGTTGGCCTTTAAAAAATTATGATTATTCAATTAATTGTTTTTGATAAATACTTGTTTAAAAATCTGTATATATCATTAATTAAAAGTGAGAGCCCCAGTCCACACAAAAGAGAGCAATGCCATAAATTGCTCTTGATATTACCAGAATTATGAAAAAAAGCCATTTGGACTGGCAAGGACCAAGAATCAAACTTGACAGAAAACTGGACGGACCTGGTGCATCTGGTGCGCCGTCAGTGATAGTGGAGCAAGTGCTAGGGGCAATTCTCCATGCTCAGCTTGTAGCATCTCTGTGGCGGCAGGAGAGAGAGCTTTTCCAAAACCCATCCTCAACTGTGATAATTACCCATGCTGCTCTCCACTGCCTCATTTGCATAATCAGCACCAGTCATTCACAGTGGAAGCACAAAGGAATATAATGAGACAAAAAAGAAACAATGAACATTTCACATGCCAACACAATGAAACTACATTTCTTCTTTCTTGCCTATGTGCAGGCCTAACATCACAAGCTTTTTTCCCCCACACAACTCAAACGTAAAAGAAAAAAAAAAACATAAGTGCATTTAGATATAGTTGGCCAATTAGATGCACTTAGTAGCCCAATGTGAGGCTACAGCAGAGCTTCAGCAGGTGCCGTATGTCTCTAAGATATGTTAATATTATTTGTATTACAGCAGCCTGTATTTAAACATTTAATAAACATCTTATCAACAGTCTATTGCCATTATTTCTTTAATTTACTCTTTGAAAGACTAGACCGCTGCAGCTGTTCTCCTCATTCTACTGCTCTGTGCGTGCTCCGTTTCCATGGAGTCATACAGCTTATTTAAGCGCCAATCAGAACGGGACTGACGTTGTTATACACATACAGAAAGAAGTAGTGCTGCAGGTTTGTGACCACAGAAATTAAATTGCTTACACGTGTATTTGAAAATAAAACTCAGAAGAGAGTGAGAGAGTGAGTGTGCAGCAAGGTGGGGAACCCAAGCAACTCGGCAGGTTAGCTTGGAGCTACAGTGCAAGTTAGTTTTCCACGTTTTAGAGTGACAGTGGTGGATTAAAATTGTATTTAACAATCTGCCAAAGATCTGGAAATCAAATTCATGAAATTTACATTTAAGCATAAAAATGTTTTTTTAGTATTGTAAATAATACTATATTGCTACAATTTGCAACACAGAGCAAAAGTTTCTAACCTTGGCGCCCCATAACCAGATACATGAGATAATCAACTCAATCATCCCTACAGGTGCAACTAAAGGTCATGCTAATGATCTCCACACTTGAAGAAAGGGCACAAACAAAATAATGATACTACACACTTTTAAATTACTGAGTCAGTTTCAAGGTATGTTCATGTTCTTCTTGTCTGCAAAATGCTTTGTGGTGTGGAAAACAGAGAAAACTCACCTTACATCTAGCAGGAAGAGAAAAGCTAAAAAGATAGATGACCTCTGCCCTCAATATTGACTCAAAGTATCAATATTTACAAAGCTCCCTATAGTGCACTGGTAATGCAACATCCAGCCTTGTTCTTGCCTACATCATGTTAGGTGGTCTGTTTTGCCTTTAAAAATGACCTGTAACAAAAGAAATGCTTGATTTGTGAATACAAACATATACTTACACACACACACACACACAGGTTACTTCAGAGTCAAATAAAACTGCAGCATTTTCTGGGATCAAAAGCAAGACAAAGGTAGGCTATTGATCAGCAGACTTTCTTCTCCTGCTCTGACTTATTCACAATACATTCCACCGCTTTGAAGCCTCTAAAAAACTGACCATGATATCTCAAACACTGACCATGCAGCAGGTAAAACGTAAGCCAGGGGAAAATATCAAAGTTAAAAGAACATCCCTGTTCCTCCCTCATACTATATTCAAGAATTTTCAATGATGTCCAACGATGTACACATCTGCCTTTATTGAAAATGCTTTTTTGCACCGGTGTGTTAATATTTAATTACAAATGACCAATTAGGACTGATAAATCTTTAAGGACATTCAAGCAAGTAATCTTTTCTTTGAAATGTACCTGGATCTCATTTTCAGCGTGAGATGGAACACACCTGTGTCTCATTACAGGTACCCGTTGATTGATTGACCAGTGTTAAATTCTAATTCACGCCGTGCTAAACTAGCCATGATGTTGTCGCTGCTTAGCTGCTGGAGCTCGTTTCTGCTATGAGAGAGAGGGAGAGAGAGAAAGAGATCTGTGGCTGTACTACATCAAGCTCTGAACTCCCCAGGCTCTACAAAGGCATGCTAGCTCCTCTCTTGCTTCTCGTTCTGCTCCTCCGAGAGCCCTGTCATCTTCCTTTACGGTGCTTTTTCTTCCATCTTCCTTCTTCTCTTATTTAACCGTCACCTGCTACCCATCATTAAGTCAGCTCCAGAAAAGCCCTGGCACCTGCTCTTCCCTCTCCAGGATGCTGGCTTCACCAATGGGGGGTCAGGAGAGGAGCCAGAGCCCCTGAACTTTTAGTAGGAGCTCGATTACAGCAGCCGTGGGAGAGCACGGAAAAACAGAGGAGCTCCTCTGAGAGCTCTTCATACATCCTGTGGCTGTATACCTCAGCTTTGCTTCTTCTCGGGCACGGCAAGAAAGAATCCTAGCCCTTTTATCTCCTCAAACTTGGGCTGCGTTCCGCTGCCAGTCTCCAAAAGCTAGCTGTTGCGAGGAATACAAATGATATTCGCCTTAAGCTGTGAAAATTTGGCGGATGTTTACAACGCTGAATGAGGCTGTTTCTTAAGAGCTTTGCAAGGTTTGACAAGGGCGTTTAAAGGGCCGGCTCTCTGACTGGAGCTAGATGAGCTATGAGGCTAGCCAAGGTGCTGACACAAGCTCTGGCTGGCTACAGTCTCCTTTTATTGCATTATAATCACTAACTTATAAATCTCCCCTATTTCCCCCCTTCTTCTTCTTCTTTTTTTTTTTTTTTTTTACCAGCGAACAGTGCATCTTTTAATAAGCACTATAAATTTGCTGTGCAAGTGCCCACATTATTGAGGGTTGTTGGGGAAAAAAAAGAAAGAAAGAAAGACAGAAAAAGGTATTTATTAATCTTATCAGCAGCAGTATTATTGACCACAAGATGAGTCAGGCACACTGCCTGTCCAGCAGTCCAGCTCAACAGTCCCTGTTCCTAAGGCTGAAGGTGCTGGGGCCCGGCTCAGATGAAATCTCAGCCTGATCATCTTTATGACATAATAAATCAGCTTTTCACACACAGAGTAAATAGAGTTTTAACGTGCTGCTCAGCGGCACCTGCTGTATAATTATGAGTCACAGAGGTATCCTGCTGACGCACCCCTTTTGTCCGTTTGAATAGAGATGCATGCTTTATGTATACACACATGCAAACATCCTAATCCAGTTAATCCATATCATGTCATATCACAACCTCCCAAGCTTTGATTTTTTAAAACCATTTGCAAAGCACCAGCTGCCCTCTGGTGTGAGCATTTCCTGACAAATGGACCTCTTTATATTAATATATGTTAAAGTTTAGAATCTTATGCGCACACGCAGACTTTATACAGTTTCTTAACTTTTATTACTCAAAGCAAAGCGGCGCGAGGGCCGTAACTGAACTTAGATACTCAAAACAAAGGAGACAGGAGCAAACACAACATACTCAAACTATGGTGGATGACGGTGGACCGACCCGGAGGTCCAACTCAGACACAGCTAAATACTAAAATACTAAAACTAAAATACTAAAAATACTAATTCAGTCATTTTAAAAAAGCATTGCCAGCACATTTGGATGTTCTTGAGCAGCCAGACAAGAACTACATTAAAGTTCTAAACGTTAAAAACATTAATTGCTTAAATATAGGCTTAGCAAGACTAAATTACATGTGGATTTCAGGGGAACACCCTTGTAATGCCCATATGCAGGCAACCGAAGACCAGGAATGCACTCATGTCCATGTAAATGCAATGAAAGGTCACCAATCCTAACGCCAAGAGTCCAAAAAGGTTACAACCCTTGCCAGCACTGGGTCATAGAGCTGTAGCGGAACTGTGAGTGATGGAGCACCATGAGTTGGAGTGACGTTTGTGATCTAGTGCTAACCTTGCAACATCGGCAGGTGACCTCACTAATGCTTTTGTGGCTGATTGCAATCAATCAATCAATCTTCACAGCAATGTTCTGACACTGATATCAGTGCTGGCTGTATTTGAAATGGTAGTATAAATAGGTTTAAACTGGAAGCACAGAGACTGGACTTGGCTTTTACCCAAGGAATTCGAACTCTAAAATTGTTCACACATTACAAACAACGTTCAGTTATGGACTCATTAGCGTAGTTATGGAAAAGGAAGCTTTAATTTGAATGGGTTTATGAAGGGCAATGGGTCTAATTTACTCATTCGCTGGCTTCTGCTGACTAGCAAGAAGGGGGATATAAAAATAAACTGTTTTTTAGTTTGGCGCAGGATGGCTGAGTAAGTATGGAAAGTTAACAATGGTGTGTGTGTTTGTGCAAGAGTGTGTGTGTATATGTGTATATGCAGTGGGGCTTGCTGGTGGCAGGCAAAGCAGAGTCTTAACTAAACAAACCCCATCCAGCAACTTGTTTTCTGCACACCAGAATGACAGACAGCCCATAATGCTCGAGCCGCAAAGTTGGTGAAGTGTTAGGCAAGTCCACTCATGTGCTTCCACTGGCACCTTATTCAGCTTATCTACAATTTCACAGCAATTCAGATGCAGTGGGAGATGCAGCATGGGATTGTGTGTGACTGACAGATGTGCCAGTTATGAGGAATCAGGCCTGTATTTCTCAGAATTGTGGGCTCTCTCTCCCTGCAGAACCGGATTACAGTGTCAAGGCGATGTGACTGGCGTGCCACGTCAATATGAGCTTATCGCCGGACAGAAATGTGCAGGTGCACCAATTAAGCCTCACTGTGTGCTCTGAGCTGGGATCTAAATCATTTAAAGAAAAATCCCCAGTGCCAAATCAACTCTTACGAACTTCATTTGGGTCCAGCTAGACTTCACCAAAAACTGCAGCTGTTAATTCAGCGCTGCTGATTTTACAGGCGTAGTCCGTCGTCATAGATTTTCAGTCATTTTGGAGAGGCGAGGGGAGTATATTCTGAAGAATAAGGCCCACATTTTGACAGCTAGTCCACACTGGAGTCTACTGAGATGTCACATGAGGCAGGGTTTCTAAAGTTGACACGAAATGGCACTCTGACAGATGCCTCAGATTTAAGGAAAGAACACCAGGCCCACACCAAAAGAGCAGTTGCTTTATATTTGCCGTAAAAGCGTTTATAACCGTGGAACTCCGGTCAGTAAATTGCGCTGCCCTCTGAGGTTCTGTCCGGAAGAAAACAGATGACCAAAACGTCACCCCAAAAACCACCTCACGCCCCTGGGACATTCTCAGAAATTTTTCATAAATAGAGAGAAGGGTTGACCAGAAGAATAATTTGTCTGATATACACAATGCATGCTGACATTCTCCAGGCCACAGATTTACACCTTTTAAGTCCCTACACATTTTTTACAGCATGGCAGCGTCCTGCCAAAGTGTGGGAGAAAAAAGACTGTAGTATGATCCAGTTGGGAGTGTCATTATGAGTTATATCTCCGTTTTTCACAGGGTGTGAGGCTGAGTCTCAAGGCATGGGCAGCAAAGCAGTGCAGGTCTGTTTTAGTACAGCACCTACACACCCTATTCATCGCCAAAACAGGGTCAGCTCCCTCAGTCATGGTGCTAAACGCCAGGCTGAGCCACATGAAGCTGGAAGAATGGATTTTACTGCCCTGGAACTCAAACTTTCTGCCAGCAAACAAGGTCGTCAGCCTCTAGTAGCACCAGGCTAATCAGTTATAGGAAATTATTTAATATTTTTTATCTTGCTGTCTTATTCTTGAATCAAGCTTCTGTATCTCTTTATGCATTAGTGATATGATGTAATATGCCTTGTATGTCATTGTTTTAAATTTATCTTTAATAAATGCAGCACAGCCTACTGTTTCAATTGTCATGGTGCTACACATCAAAATGAGTTTTTATGTAGCACGAAACCAGTGTTTCAAACCAGATTATTCAAACTGAGACCATTCACTCCTTATATAGACATTAAACTATCAAAACAACCCACTTTAAATTTGTAAAATATTTGTAATGTCATGATAACCAGTGCTTTCACATGTGTGTGCTTATACAGCCTACAACAGTTTAGCCACACCCATTCACACTGAAGTTATAAGGAGTGTTTTAGCCTGGACTGTCATTTGAATGATGCACAATACAGGGCAGCCAATCAGAACATTACTCTTTTACATACACTATATGGACAAAAGTATTGGGACGCCTGACCATTACACCAACAAGGACTTTAATGACGTTCCATTCAAATACATTGACTTTAATATGGAGCTGGTCCCCCTTTGCAGCTATAACAGCTTGCACTCTTGGAAGGCTTTCCGCAAGATTTTGAAGTGTTTCTGTGGGAATTTGTGCACATTCATTCTGTAGAGCATTTATGAGGTCAGGCACTGATGTTGGACGAGAAGGTGTTGGATGGGGTTGAGGACCAGTCGAGTTCTTCCACACCGAACTCATCCAACCATGTCTTTATGAAACTCGCTTTGTGCACTGGGGCACAGTCATGCTGGAATAGAAAAGGTTCTTCCCCAAACTGAGTCCACAAAATTGGAAGCATGGCGTTGTCCAAAATGTCTTGGTATGCTGAAGCATTAAGATTGCCCTTCATTGGAAGTAAGGGGCCTAGCCTAAACCCTGGAAAACAGGTGTGTCCCAGTACTTTTGTCCATTTGGTGTATATCAGTCTGAAAGGCACAACAACAAAAAATCCTGTGTAAAAGATGCTGGCAAATGGTTAAATGTCAAAAATTAACTACAAGCAGCATGAGTGGGTCTCACAGAATAAAATAAAACGAAAAGGGTAGGAGATGAGCCCTTTAATAAATTCTGGAGACTAATACAGCCAAAAAGACCAATCGACTAACACTCTGCCTAAGAAATGTCTTTCACCTAGACCTGAAGACCTAAAAAGATATCAGTTTGTGTAACAATCTCTCTGAAATCCTCTAGGGACTGAGAGGTGAACAGTCACTAATAGGAACAAGATATCCATTTTCTTGCCCCCCTCCCCTCCTTTAGCTCCTCTTTATTACACTGCTTTAACGTTTCTGCATGATGGACAGGGTCGTCTATCCAATAAAGTGAGTTAATTCATTTTTCCCCTCCCACCAATATTCGGGAGTGTGAATTACTAACCAATCAGAGTGCAGATGAGAAACTACACACCAATGCAAAAAGACGAATGTGGGATAACAGCCAATCGTAGGACAGGAGGCGATTTGGGCATACGCACTATTAACCCATCAGAGCGCAGAGGGAGGGAAACAAGCGGCCAGTATGTATTAACTACCAGCCAATCACAGCACAGAGGAGGCGGGGCTTGACACAATACGGGTGCGAAAACAAACGACGCCACTGTGTGTGCTGAGCTCCGTCGTGATTGGTTGCTCTCGGGAGAGTCGAGGCTGCTCCGATATTAACGAGCACTGGGCTCGCAGCAGCATGTCAGTGTGGGAAAGAGATGGAGAGGGAGCTGCTCCTTTAAACGAGGAAAACGGAGCCGTCTGAGGACTTTTCTGCTTCGTTTATTCAGCCGAAGCCAGTGGTGAAGTCTCTGCGTGGAGGACACCGCGCGCTCCTGCTCCGGGGACACTCTGCGCTGGATGGGGATCAGAGCGCGTCCTTCCTCTCCGTCTTACCAGTAAGTTCAACAGAAACAAAACACTCTACCCAAGCCAGTTTTGTGACAGCGTGCTGCACCATTCATTTTTTTCCCTTTTTACTGCATAGCGCTTCCTGAAGTTCACAGAAAACCATGAAACATGTTACAGCCATGTCTCTCCAACGCCTGCTGTTCATCATTAGTGCTGAAAGTGCTGGGCTCTGCAGCAGCGAGGCTCGTGTTCGGGCTGTATGTGGATATAGTCTGCTGTGTGTGTGGATCTAGTCTGTGTGTGTGTGTGTGTGCGTGTGTGTGTGGATCTAGTCTCCTGGTCCTCAGACGTGGGGTCCGTGCCATCTGCGCCACCACCATCATAAGTCAACGCATCAAAAACGGCTTTGTGTTTATTACCCCTCCGCTAAAGAAGCAGGGGCAACTTTAATCAGCCCCCTACAGCAGCTCTGCTTCGTGTGGTGTGCGGGTGGGGTGGGATGGGATGGGAATGTTGGGGGGGGGGGGGGGGGCTTCCCCCTACCACAGCGGTCCCGTTGGTGGTGGTGCAGTCAGGCTCATCCTGAAGGAAATCAGCCTCCAGGCATATATCTCCGTTTCTCCACTCTCTACACCACCCTGTTGCAGCCTGTGCATCCATTCACAGCCTCCCACCCGCCACACACACACACATCCCTCTCCGCTGGGTATTGTCCATTAATATTGGAGAGAGTGCCATTGTGCCATTGTGATTCTCATCCATTCGCCCCAGGGCTCTGTAAAAGCGATCTGCATTCATTGCATTGGCATAATTAGTAGTGCCACTTCTTATGCATTCGCCACTTCCCCCAGTCTGCTAGAGGCGCGATACCCACAGCAGCCTGTCCTCCTACACCGCTTTGGATTAGGTAAGAGCAGCGCAGCTGCAGTGTGACTTCACTTCTCTCCTCCACAAGACTGGAGATGGAGGCCTTCTGGAGCACTGCACGCCTCACGTAGTGACAGATGTGCAATTACACATCAACTGATGTGGATAAGTCACTTCGGTGCCTGCTGTCCTCCTCGTGACAACCTATACTATACCAGGCCTCGTTTGGATTCCCCATCATTAAGCTTTAATATCACCATATGCTTTGTGCAACTACTGTGTACTGTTATTAAAAAAGCATAGGAGCACGGCTCGCACCAGATCATTAGCTTGCCGGCATGTGCAGAATGACAACAGGCCAAACCCCCCCCCCCCCCCCCCCCCCAAAAAAAAAAAAAAAAGTTTCTCCTCCATTAATGGAAGATCTCGTTCCACTACAGCACTTTGTGTCTGTTGGGTTCCTGCAGGAAGATAGCGTGGGCTTCTTTTAGGATACAGATGCTCCCAGGCCCATCTGCTTGTTAAAGCAATTAACGAACATTAAGTCACGCACATGATGCGTCTCCAGCATGAAGCGCGCCGAAGCCTTTAATCGATTTTCATCTTTGGTTGTGTGGTGAGCTTTCTGAAGAGCTTCTGCGTCTCACAATGGCCTCCTACCACACAGCACACACCACAAAAGCAGTGTGTGGGCGTGTGTATTAAGAGCAGATTTATAGAGTCCCTGAGTGTGAATGTGAAGAGAAACTATGTGGGCTATCACAATAGCGAGAAAAAAGAAAAAAAAAAAACCACATAGATACAGAGCCTTGACACTTGTTAAGGTTCATTAAATCAGCCCAACATGGAAAAAAAGTAATAGCAAGAGCAAAATGGAATCATCCACAACGCGCTCGGCCTGGTAGACAAACACATCCAATGAGCAGTGGGTTTTTAGCACCCTGTGAACTGCCTCGCTTTGATAGCTACTCATCTTTCAACGGCTTATTGGCTCAGAAAGTAAATAAAAAACACACACAAACAAAGGCAAAAGAGCGTAGCCCGTCTTTGTTTCAAATGGCTCGCCATGTAGTACAACAAAAGTATAGGTTTGGATAAGAAAAGAGCTTGATCGCAGCATATGCCGCGTGTACTCTGAGAAGTGTATATAGAGCAAAAACATCAGAGAGCCACCGCTGCGCGCTCCATCTGCTCCTGGATCAGGCTGGTTCCTATGGTGGAGACATACAGAGCTGGCTGTCTGCACAATGCTCAAACAGCAACTCGTTACTTAAGAATAGACTGAGCAGAGACGCCTAAATCAAAGTCAACCATGTGTTGGCTGCCACACACTCTGATTGTCACTTCCACAAGAACCTAAGCCTTGAGACAATTATTTCCATTTACCGTGAACCGTGTTAAGCTGTACCACAGGGATGTCTCATGGTTTTGGTTAAACTGGTTGTTCCGTGTACAGGATTATATGTGTAAATGTTCTGTTCTTTGCCCTTGAATTTCATTCTCCACTTTTCTCAGAGAAAGATCTCCTGGGTAAATAGCAGAAAGAGCTAAGCATTCAGAAATAAACAATTCTGAGCAATCAATGCATGCACAGGTCAGACTGTAAGCACCACACCCTGGAAACTGATCAAAGATGTTGGAAAATAAAGGTGTAAAAGAAGAGAATGTATGATTCAACTCAAAAAATCAAAATAAAGAACTGTTAGTAATTTAGCAGCATATATAAGGGTTGATTCTGTCTACTGAACATGCATATTCCCTGTTGGCCCATGACCTGTTGACCAGGGTATATATTATTCATGTCTAGATAGCTGTGTGTTTCAAAGACAGCTCCATATCACATTTGCACCTGGAGATTCAATTTAGCCCAGATTTCAACCTTGTCCCTCAAGCCTTCAGCATTCAGTCTAGTTCTGTTCAAAGCAGGGCTTTTTAAAAATGTGGATTTGTTTAATCAGGGGTTAGGATATCAGTACAATAGATTTTTTGCTGGTCTTCAGAATTGTTCTTTTCTAGCATGCCTTCTATGGGTGTCCAAATGCAGGTGTTAGGGATTTTGATTAATTCCAGCATGTGAATACTTGGGCGGAAGCTCAGGACGACGGATGTGGAAGCTGCAAAGCATGGGGTCCTTTGGTTAATTTGGAACATCGATTCCACATTAACCGTTGACTCACTGCTGATTTGCAAGCGCACAGGAGCAGGTGCAAAGGGAAGCGCTCTTCCCTTCTCGCCTTGCATAGGAAGCTTCATTATGTACACACGTTGCATAGTGGGACCTGTTTAATGGACTCTCTTCTTATGTTGGAAATAGTGTAATGGAAAATCAATGAAGTGAAGGGCAGAGGGAAGACCAGCGGCCTGAGTATACCACCCACCGAGAGGCTTATCTAGGAGGCCGGCAGGGAACTGGGCCCATAGCTGCCCAGCCAGCACAAAAAGCACTCCTAATACCTAGCACATGGGGAGTGAGAGAGAGAGAGAGAGATAGAATAAGGCCTCAGGATATTTCTTAAAATGCACTTTTTCCATGCATTTTCAAAAAAAAAAACCTCATCCACACCAACAACATTTTTGGAAATCACTATCCATAAAAGAATGACTGGAAAAATAGGAAAGAAAAACATTAACATAAACATTCCAGGCAAGAAGAAGTTGGTAATACCACACAAAACTTCATCAGACTAAGAGGATTCATGTGTGGACTGATAGGGTAATGGTAAAGCTAAATTCAGTTAAGGTGTACTTAGTGTGATTTTATCAGGCACACTGAAATTTCTCATCTAGGTTCACTGTACTAAATGTCTTAGTGTACTCATTAATAACAAAAATAGTGTTCTTATCAGAAGAATTAAATCCTTCCTGCTTAGACTAACATTAATGAACCTATATTACTCATTCGTTTATCCATATCTCTCTTACTGCAACATTATCTGGGACTTCAGAATAACATTACTTTCAAATTTACTTTCAAAATTAACATTAATTCTCCACATGTACTTCAGAAAAGCTTTGTGAGAAAGCTGAATGGTCATTTCAGCAAATTATAATACAGAATGTTCTTCCACTGTTTTAGAATCTTAAGATACTCTGTGTATGAAATAAACCACTTCCAAATATGCCAGTTTCTTTTTTCTTTTACTCACAATCTCCCACCGGACTGCTTTGAAAACAGTTTTGGGTATAATTTTCAGATTCATTAATACTCTAATAACTTCCACACTTAAGACCTCACTTAAACAATTTGCATTCTCTCATCCAGGAACTTTGATCTGGAACTCTTTACCTTCTCATCTTTACTAACATTTTACACTGTGGTAAATTTATGCTTGCTTATTGTCATGTTTTTTGAGGGAAATGACTTATTTTGAGGGAAATTACAAATGTTGTTTTCTCACTTGTGTATATTGTGCCATCAAACAAATAAAAATAAATAAAAAATACAGTTGCTAGCGGCAGTCTGCAGGGTCCAAGCCGTTTTTGCAGACAGGCCTGATATTGCAGTTAGTGCCCCCAGTAATGCAGATGTGCCAAAACAGGCAAAGCGTTTCCAATTTGAACTTCAGCAGATGTACCCAGTGGATAAGGCTTGTCAGACATAGAAACTTGTAGAAAGTCCATATCTGTAGATTGGTGATTGGCCAATTCTACCACTGTCAAATACCTGCAAAAATGTGATCAGCCATAATTTCATGTAAGTGTTACAGAACCTGATCCAAGAGAGCTCACAGTAGAAGCACAAAAAAACACATCAAAGTCTCAAGATCATCATCGTTTGTGAGTTAGAACAGAATATTTGTAGTTTTGTTTGTCCTTGTATTTGATTTTTATGTTGTGAGTATACTGTGTATAAATTTCCATGTGTAGTCCCTTGTGGGTTTTTTAATGTAAACAAACTGTATTGAAATATAAAGTTTTAGCATATTTAGATCAAACTTGGCATGCTTCATAGTAACGTATATGCCTGTATGTAATATGGTCTCAATCGGACAACTCTGGCCACATGGACTGATTGACCTGTTGCAGCAATATTTTTGAAAATGACTTACTTTCAGACTTTAAATACTGTTACAAGCCCAGTTTGAAGATGATTGGAAGAAGGCCGCTTTCATGAGTATATTTTTAATGCCACAGTAAATTGACTTGCTGTAGTGTTCTGAAACAAAGTAATAATAAAAAAGAAATAATAAGAAAAATCCTAACAGAAACCAGAGGGTTTCCAAGGCCTTCATGCTTGGACCGCTAAAAATAACCTAGTTATGAGGTTCCAGGCATCCTTAACACAGGCAGAACAGCTGTAACCATGTGCAAGTTGACACTGTGATGCCACTGTTTTAAAAAGATATGTTTTACCTTTCCATACTAAAGTTGCACAATATGTCCACAAATTGAGATGTTCAATAAATTGTTGTGGATAACAAAATGAGAAGCATCAAATGTTTTTTGTTTTTTTGCTGTGTATTAAACAAAAATCTGATTAGTACCTACTTTAAACACATACTAAAAATCCAAAATTACTGTGTAAAAAAATGATGAAATACCAAAATCTGCTTACATGTCTGCTGCTCTGTAAGAGAAACAGTTAGTATTCCCTGGCTAGATTTTTATGTAAACATATAAAAACATATATGTTTTTAAAATAAAATATATATTTAATTCCTTAAAAAGCTACTTACGGTGATTCAGGTTTGTTGTGACAATAGCAAAAGACAGTTACTGCACAGAGCGCGGTTCAAGTCTGGCACATATCAGGCTTCTAAGACAATCTTCTTGTAATCATGTCACTGTAAAGCTCTGTGTGTGTGAGAAAAATATGATCATGTAGCCCTTAAACATGTTTTAAAAATTTCCTTTCAGAAGAATTTTACCAAAAGCTCCATTTTCAGTGACCCAGCAAGACATTTTTGTGTGGGCAAAAACCCAGAAAAATTAGTTTTCAAACAAGACCAGCCAGGCCCCATTTTTCTGGGCCACCATCAGCTGTGTGCCATTTCTGACATGAAATATACTCTTGCACTGTGTGCAAGGGGGCAGGATGGCCCTCTCAGATATTTTATCATCCATTTTGTGTTAATACGTATACAAACGTTCAATACTACTTCTACTACTACTACTACTAACAACAGCAACAATATTAATAATAATAATTATTATTATATATTTTCATTGTTATTATTGCTACTACTAGTAATACCACGAAGAAGAAGAAAAATCTAGATAGATAGTTAGGTTAATATTTTGCATAAACTAGATGCATGTAAATTAAGTTACCTTGAATTTGAACATATAAATATAGGAGACTATAACCACTATTATATGAGCTTTTGTTGTTTTTCTAAGACCCATGATTACATCCCTTACTGTATGCTAGACCCACACCAATACCAGTTTAGTAATAGGAAAACGACCTTGCTTTAATTAGGTGTGGAGCACCACCTGCTGTTTTTTTTTCTTTTTTCAGACGATGTCTGTGTATAGGTGTTTCAGTAGTATATCAGTTCGTCATTCGGTCTTCTGAGTGGTCCTTCAAAATATATCCACATACGTGTGGATGGAGCCCGAGAGAAAGTGAGTTAATAACCACTTGATACAAAATTTCCTTTGTTCTACACTCGCCATTTCCTGTGAAGCAGGAGGCAATTCTGGCGCTGCCCTACTTTCTAGTTACATGTGACCTTTATGTCTGTGGAACAGATCTGAGCAGAGAAGGTGTAATGTCTCCCCCTGAGGATGCATCGTATCCTCCTGTTACCAAGCCAGTATCACACTGCTTCTGTATCACACCCAGCCGGACAGCGCTGTGGGGTTTTTAAACAGATCAGCCCTGGTTCACTTAAGACTGAATATGGATTACCATGTCTCCAGTCTCCGACGATCAGATATTTATTTATTTTTTCATATCACATCAATCTCCCACCTAGGCTCAGAGCAGTAGGATTTAGCAGAGGTGAATAAACAAGCCTCTATGAGCACCCCTAGAGGGCCTGCAGGGGCTCAGAGTGGCCCTCCATCGTAGCGATTATCCCCAGCCAGTCCCCAGTCCAGGATTTACAGCCTAGAATTGGCCAACCCAAAGCAAACATGGGAGCACGCCTGCCACAGCTCAGCCTGAATTACTCCAGCAGGGTTAGTGGGGCTGCTGCCCACTCAGCTCTCTTATTCAAACAAGGCCTGATATCGTACAGACCTAATCAAGACAGTGCAAGCGCCTCATTATCAGCACAGACACAATAACAGCAGTCTTATTCTCTAGCTCCTCAAGCCCCTGGTTTCGTAGACCGGAGCTGCACTACATCAGGAGTGCGATTAGAGGCATCCATCTTGAAATTCCATTTGCTCTGGTATTAACTGAATTCCTCTCCGTCGGTGAAACCGTGAGCTGCTATGCAAGTTATTGCCACTTAAGTCCTACAAGCAACAGTGTTGTTCCAAGGCCTTTAGTCTGTATGTTCTCACCTGAACCTAACCAGGTTAAGGCTGATTTGCCTCATTTGTCTCTCATTGCACTGTTGCCTTTTTTTTCATTCTAACTGGCTTTAAATTGCAAAAAGATGTGTCTGAAACTACAATAAAGAGATCTGTACTTCTGTATCTCCATCCTGGAGCTTTAATTCTTGATGTTGACCTTAGAAATAATGTTGCATCTTCACATGCGCAACACTGAAAATATTTCAGTATTAAAATGTATTATTTTGTTCAATCAAATGTTTAATCATAATTTTGTATCGTTAATTGCAGCTAAATGTCTTTGTTTTGTTTGCTGAAATATGAAAAGTTTTAATTCCTTTTAAAAATCATTGCATTTTAAGATAGCTGTATAAGTGAAGTAACCTTTTGAATCACAATGAATGTATTACTTTAAATATCCAATTTTTGTTGTCCAGTGGGAGCTGATGTCCAGGGAGGGAAAGTGGCTGCAAATTCCAACCAGTATCAAATATATTTATACGGTCAATCATCCCAACTTCTCTACAGTTGTAACCACTCAATCTTAATTCTTGTTCATTTAACTGACAATTCCTGTTACAATAGAGGCTCTCAAGGGGAGCTCAAGCATTCCACTTTACCGTTTTGTTAGTTTGCTGCTTGTCCAGTCTAGATGGCTGAAGGTACCGAAGGTTTGGCTTTAAAAGCTGTATTTGATCGACAATCAAGGCAACATACAGCACCAGAGCAGCTGGGCTTCGGCCTGCACCATTACGAGGGGTCAGACTAGGAAAATGCATTAATGGTGTTGCAAAAATTGGTGGTGTTAATAATTGATCAGATTATGTTAACTTTGACAGCCATAGTATTTTATTTATAATGTTTTAAAGGCTTGTCGCTAAATGAAAAAGTACTCGTACATATATTCCATTGGAAATATTTTTCGGAGAATTTGGAAGTGCCACCTTAAACTCGTTTAAATCTGCCACCAGAGGGGTTACACACGGGTGCCTGTCCATCATGTAGAATCGCAGCTTCCTGTGCCCTACCACGTTTCTATCAACACACAGAAGGCACGAATCTGCCTTTGCCATCGCCTTTTTTCACATGAGCTTGCAAGCTCATTCAGTTCAGATTGTTAACTGCTCCTTGTAGTTTTGTATAATCAGAGCAACAATAAAAAACAGCTGGCGTGTGACTTACAGTTTATTCCTATTCATGCATTTGCTTGTTCACAAATTTGATTAGAGCCTAACAGATAAAATGAAAATCTACAAATTGTAAGCTGTTAAATGACATGCTTGACACATAAATTAAAAGCAACCACAAAAATCAGGCCCTGAAGGGTTAATATACATCATATTGTCTCACTCTTTTGTCTGTTTGATAAACCACAAATCCAAGATGCTTTAGCAAACAGGGCAGTTTGCTAATGACGGTGGATTGTTCGATATGCATTCTACTCTCCAAACATGAAAGCACAAGTGTTTTTCTTCTTTGCATTCTTTGTGAACATTTACATACGGATTTGAGCGGAATATAGAACCGATTGTCTTGTCACTAGTGTGTGCTTTGAAATTCACTGGAGTGGGGTGCGTTGAAATGGTCCTGAAATCCTGAAACAATGCAGATGGTATTGTTGACTGAGCTCTGATGTAATATAGTATTGAGCCAAATTATTCATGCTTCAGCAAACTGAGTTTTTTTTATAATGCATGAGGTAAATGGAGCATTTTATTCACCATGTGAAACCACCTGAAATGCTTCCTTCGTAAAGCAGCATAACCTTGTTTGGAAGGGCAGGATACAAAGTGCAAGGCTGCATGATTTACGAGGAAGAGAAAACTGTTGCACTGAAAAAAAAAAACCCAAAAGGACATTAAACCACAAATGTGTATGCGCATGAATTCTGCAGGTAGAACAGAACAGTCCTCAAAAGTAATGGATAGCTGTTGTAAACCTGGGCCCTGATGGAATCCCTACATTCACCCGATTATTCAGTGTTCAGGAAATATCAAATGAAACCACTGGAAACCATCAAGAGAAGTTCATTGACGTGTGGTAGACCGAATGATTTGAAATAGTACTTCAATTCTGAAGTACCTGTTATATTCATTTGCTGAAATTCAATCTTCATTTTCATTTGCTGTAAATTAGCACCTTGCTGACAGCAGTCCTGAGCACTCTTACACACCAGTTCTTTGACCTGATCCAGAGTTTTAGCGAAACAGCAACACTCCATTTAACCTACAGGCCGTTCTTGTTGCTCAGGAAGAATACGTGCATTGTCTTTTCCTTTCAGCTTTTACTATAGCTGACACAGGGACTGTATTACTGAACCATTATACCATTCTTATGAGAAGACCCATGTTACTCGAGGGCACTATGCACACACACACAAGCATTGTTTACAAAATGAGCTTATTACAACAATTAGGATGTGAGATAGGGAGTGTAAGTTGAGATCCAGCAGCCCCTTAAGACAACAGCAACACACTTCTCTGATAAAGAGGAACTGCAGAGAAAATACAGGACTGTTAACACCCAAATGCTTTAAAGTTCCACTAATTGTGATTACCAGGTGGGGTAAACAAAAACAGAGAGCATGCTACAACAGCCGAGCTCAAACAGTTTCTTTGGGTGCAGCAACTTACAGAGGGCTCTGACTCCTAAAGTCTCTAAATTTGCTGAAAAAGAGAAAAGCTTTATCCATACTGGGTTTATTAAAGTGCCACAATACCTTGAAAAATCAAACTTCCTTCCTTGGTCCCTCGTCTAAAAAGTGCTTTCTGCCCCTTTTCTAATAGGGGCTTAAGGCAGGAGACCACTGCAGTCCTTTTGCAGCAGACAAAACTTTTTCATCTCCATCTCTGGGCACCAGAGTGGAAAGAGGATGATGGAGCAAAGGAATGCTCCCTGCGACTGTCCTCCCTCTAGTAACCCTGGTGATGAAGGGCGGTATCTACAGATCCATTCTCAGGAAGTGTTTTTTTTCTGTGACAAAGAGAATTGCTTTCTAACAGTGGGGAGATGAACACAAACAGTGGAAAGCCACACAGTAGAAAGGCGATGGCATTGCTTGTTTGTGTTTGTTTACATATGCATTATGTATTTTTAGTACATTAAGGCACATTTAAATTGTTTGGACTCTGGGGACAAAAATGTACCAGTACAGTGTTCTTTTTTCTGACAGTGTAGGTTATGTTTGAGTCACAGTTTCAGGTAAAATAGCACATGTTATGATGGCAGGTACATGACTAATTTTTCATAATATACTTTCATGATGTCAGCGGTATGCCATATATCTTGATGATCATGGAATAAGCTGAAAACTATAGATTATGAATTATCACACATCATCATGCTTTAAAGTCATTTCTGTAAATGTTACTATACCTTAACTATTACTATACTATGCCTTAGTGATGCCTTGCCTTTTCTTGCTATATTAATCTCTCTCTCTTTTTTTTTCCTCTCTCTCTCTCTCTCTCCATCCCTCCCTCTCCCTCTCTCTCTCTCTTTTCTTTAGGTGGAATTGGACTGAAGCAATGATGGCAGCTCATAATCACCAGAGAGACTGTTCTACCACCGAAGTATTACAGAAAATTAACAGCCTCACTTCTGCTTAGCTGAAACACAGCTCCCTGAGGCATATGCTAGTCCTTTTACCTTTATTTGTCTGGCCTGTGTGCCCTTTCCTATAACGCCAAGACAAGAAGACTTAGTGTGTGGTGCCTCTGCATCTGCGGACAGTACACCTACCAGTTAAAGCCCGTGGGATACACTGTAGGATTAGATCTCCATCACCCCAACAACCAATGATCTTTTATTTTTGAAGAGCTCTGCCCACTTAATTTACAAGGACCAATTATTTACTGGAGGGAACTGGGCCAAAATGAAAGACATATCATTTGTGGATTATTTGCTACTGGGGTTTGCAATGGCTACGTTTGTTCTTGCTGTGGAAGAGAGAGGCAGCTGTCCTAAGCTTTGTGAGTGTGAGATTAGACCGTGGTTTTCTCCCAACTCAGTTTATATGGAGGCCCCTACTGTTGACTGTAATGATCTGGGACTTTTTAACCTTCCTTTGTCATTACCTGCAGACACACAAGTTATTTTACTACAGACCAACAACATTGCCAGAATTGAGAACCCTTTGGATTACTTGCCCAATATCACTGAGATTGACCTTTCACAAAACAACATTTCCTCAATTAAAGACATCACTCTGGGCCACCTCTCTCAGCTCATGTCTCTCCATATGGAAGAAAACTGGATATGCTCTCTGCCGGATAATGCTCTTTCCCAGCTCCTCAGTCTTCAGGAACTTTACTTAAACCATAACCTAATCTCGCTCATCTCGCCTGAGGCTTTCCATGGCCTTCACAACTTGCTTAGGCTGCATCTCAATTCAAATAGGCTGCAGAGTATAAGAAGTAAGTGGTTTGAGTCCCTACCTAATCTGGAGATTCTAATGATTGGAGAAAATCCTGTCATCTCCATACAGGACATGAACTTTAAGCCCTTAAGAAACTTGCGCAGTCTTGTCCTAACCCGGATGAATTTATCGCAGATTCCAGATGATTCACTGATAGGCCTGGACAATCTGGAAAGCATCTCATTTTATGACAATACTTTTCTAGAGGTTCCTCATGGTGCCCTTAGATATCTTAAGAACCTGAAGTTTTTGGACCTTAATAAAAACCCCATTGGGCGAATACAGAGGGGCGACTTTGTTGACATGCTCCATCTTAAAGAACTGGGTATCAACAACATGCCAGAGTTGGTGTCCATCGACAGCTTTGCCCTCAACAATCTTCCAGAACTGACCAAGATCGAGGCTACCAACAATCCAAAACTATCCTATATTCATCCCAATGCCTTCTACAAGCTGCCAAGGCTGGAAACTCTTATGCTGAACGGTAATGCTCTCAGTGCCCTACACAGAATCACTGTCGAGTCTCTTCCTAATCTGCGGGAAGTCAGCATGCATTCCAACCCCATCCGCTGTGACTGCGTAGTACGCTGGATGAATATGAATAAAACCAACATCCGCTTCATGGAGCCTGACTCCCTGTACTGTGTGGAACCCCCGGAGTATGAAGGTCAACATGTGCGGCAGGTTCACTTCAGAGAGATGATGGAGATCTGCCTGCCTCTCATCTCTCCAGATAGTCTGCCCACTCAGGTTGCTGTGGACAATGGCAGCTCTTTGTCCCTGCACTGCCGGGCCTTTGCTGAGCCAGAGCCTGACATCTACTGGGTCACTCCTTCTGGGCACCGGATCCTCCCCAATGCTGTGGCAGATAAGTTTTACATCCATCCCGAAGGCACACTCGACATTTATGACATCACGGAAACAGAGGCTGGACTGTACACTTGTGTAGCGCACAATCTCGTTGGTGCAGACTTAAAGTCTGTCTCTGTGGAAGTAAATGGATACTTCCCTCAACCTGCCAATGGCTCTCTAGATGTCACCATCCAGTCTGTGCAGGCCAGCTCTGTTCTGGTGTCCTGGATAGCCTCTCATGGCAGCCTGGCACCAAACATTAAGTGGTACACAGTGCCCAGTGCTGACCATCCTACTGTGGCCTTCACAGCAAGGGTCCCATCTGATATGAGGATGTATAATCTCACACATCTCAGTCCTGGCACACAGTATAAAGTGTGTGTGGATGTCAGGAGCATCCACCATAAACACAGTACCAAGTGTGTCAATGTCACAACTAAGGGATTAGAGCAAATTGTTGAAGACGCTGAGAAGTGGGATACGGCGGTGATTGCCGTCTTTGGTGTGCTTCTCACCATCATTTCAATGGCTTGCTTGCTCATTTGCATGTCTCTAAGGAACCACCACCTTTACGGGGAGTTAAGGAGATGCCCATCAAAAACAGTACTGACACCTGAGGCTGGCGTGCAGTCTCCTTTTACAAGGCTCTGGGTTTCCGGGAAGGGGATGCCAGCTGCTGTGGAGGTGAAAGCTACAGTCATAAATGTGTTGGACAGTGCTTTCTAAGCAACCCACTCAGTGAAGTGCAAAAACCTTAACAAGTTGACAAGGCATGAAAGGAGAACACACCATTTCAAATATGTGTCCTTTTGCCTTGACATGCAAAAAACTACTGAAATGGAAGAGGTGTCTTCACATTTAACCAGCGCTATATCCCCGAATATGACCTGTTTGAGAAGGCAAAGGAGATGGAATTGAGGCCTCTTGGAGGAGGGAAGTCGAGACTCTTTGATAAAATATGGATTGCGATGATTCTGGGTCATTCACTGGGTACAGATGGTAAACAAATTAAAGGATGGTGTTATTTCTTATATATGACTGTTAATCATGTAAACAGTAGTAAAACAGTCCTTGTGGTCCCAAGCAATACCGTCTGTGCTGTACAACATCCATAGACGCGTTAGAGAGGCCAATTATTTGTAATGGGGAACATCTAGTAGAATAGAAAATTATAGTGACTATGGTGTAAATTTTTGATGAAATATATCTTTTTTCTATTTAATAGAGGGTTTTGACTTTTCATGGCTACAATTGTTATATATTCTATCCAAAATGTAACAGATATGTTCTGTGCAGTAGCCAGGCATTAAAATGGTGTGAATTAATTACAGTATGGAGCAAGCGACCTGCATAATGACATCACACATTTGCTGAATTAAACGCTGTATATCGTAAAGATCGATAGGTTCAAGATTCAAGATACGTTAAGAGGTATACAGTCTTACCAGGATTGGGTGTCCACAAATTCAGACCCCAGTGCCAGCAGAACAATGTCTGAGAGCATCTCCCGGAAAACTCTGTAAAAGTTTGTTTAAGCCAGGGTAAGTGCCTACTCCGAGATATGTAAACTAGGAAAATGCCAGAATATTACTCAATATGGTTTTTTGTCAGAAAACTGGAGAGCAGAAGTAATGACTGCAGCCTCACAAGCCAATCTCAACCTTTCATTGGAAATACTATCTCAGTACTTTTAGCATTCACATGGTTCAGAAGCATCGCGTTCTTGCTTTGGGTGTTACAGTTAAAAGCCATTTTTATATTGACTGTGCTGTCTGTGATATCCAAGCACATTAGTCTACGAGACTCTGTGCAAAGAAGAGAATACTAAATAAATGTTAACGTCTTTTTGCAATCAGGATGTTTCCTGCTTTGATTTTTTTGGGATGAAGGGCAGAAATCTTTCCATATTTTTAAATAATGTTTACATGTAGAAAGTAATGTTAATAACCAAGTACATCGTTGGTGTCGGATGCCACATTTGATGGTTGAAATGGCTCCTGCTTAATCTTTTTGCGACAGACAGATAGTCTGCCCCTCTAATAAGCTCCAGTAGTAAGTGGTTTTAGCTATCTGTCTAAGCCAGAGGTCCCCAACTTTGGTCCTGCAGGTCCAGTGTTCAGCATAGGTTGGGATTTCAAGTAAGTCAAATCAAGTAGATGTTTGTCATTTAAATCATATACAAGGTACTCAGTGAAGTGAGCCAGCGTTTCTCCAGGACCATGGTGCAACACAAAGAGCAACAGTACAATCATTTACAGGACAAACAACATACAGTTAAGCCGAAAGGAGCGGTTACAGTACTAGAGTGAGTAAATATGGTATTATCACACTGTACTCTAGTAGCAGAGTTGTAAAGTGTGCAAAAAATGCAAAGACTGAGGTAGAAAAATAATTGTTAGCATCAGTAGCAGCAACAGTATTCAAAAAAAGGAACAGTACATAATAAATAGAGGCTATTTTCTGCTCAAACACATCTGGTTAAACTCACCTGTTAATTTCCAGGGTAAGTGAGTTTGTTGGAGGAGTAGGACTAATGGCCTAACTGTGCTGGACACAGTGTCAGAGTTGGGGACCCCTAATCGAATCATTTTATAGCCACAATAAAGTGAAGAGAGCGGTCCTAATAAATTTATAAGCAACTATCATTATTGAAGAAAGAACCTGATTTAATTGATTTTCAAACTAGGAACTACGCTAACGGTCAGGTTTGTCATGTTATGGTAAAAGCATCTATCTAGCACATCCCAGCATGTGTTGTGTTTGGACGATACATTAAATGCACTTGAATCCTCATTAGAATATCCACCTTGTTTTCTGATCACATTTTGTGTTATGATTCTCTAGAAAATAAAATTGACCTGTGTCCCTCAAGCAAGGGTAGTGATTCCACAGCAGAGGTTCTATGGGTGTAGCTGATATATTATTGTCTGCCGTTTGAAGCTACCACCATCGTAAAGTCAGAAGAGAGGGCTGAAGTAGTTGAAGAAGCTGCTTCAAAAACGCATTCCGCTTGTTTTTATTAAGGATCCAAAAGCCCATTCCTAACGCAAACATCACAAACATGATGAATGGTTGTCAGAGACAGACTGACACAAAGGATTTATCAGACAGCTGTGCTCGTACATCACTGATGCTTTCAGCACTGCAGACAAGGCTTTTAGAGACTAGCTATCTGTCAAGAAGAAGGCAAGGTAAAATATGTCCCCAGCTTATGTCCAGGTAGGTACCAGCTCTCCCCTCTCCACTGCCTTCTTGACATTCAAAATATGGAGTCCTTAGAGCTTATGCTTGACAGTCTAGTTCTAAATACACCTGTAAATACAATCACATGACAACAAAGAAGTGTTCAGGAACCAGAAAACATTCGGTTTTTTTCTGACCAGATGTCTTTTGAGAGCTCCATAGCTTCTTGGTATGACTAGCATGGCAAGTGGACTGTCTAATGTTTAATATGTTGTCATACAGTAGAACGTGCTTTTGGTAATCTCATATTCCCTTGGCAACATCACCTGCAGATTTTTGACAGCGATGGGATATTTCTCAAGGACCTAATGTACAGCCTCCACACCACAGCTAGTTGGAATGCTACATCTAAGCTTAGGTAAACAATGAATCATCGCTATATACATGCTAAACAGTTACTTGGATTTTTTTATAGATTTGTCAAAAAACATACTACCCACGATGTTTTGTATGGTACCTTGTGCAAAATACATGAATAACTTTTACGAAATGTAAACAGAACCGGTAGTGGCGTTTCAAATGCATCTCAGGTGTACTGAATTGTACACTGGCCAGCAACAAAAAGGTGGGAACCCGCTAAAATTAGGTTCAAATGAGGTGATAATTGCATTTCCCCATTCTTCTACCATGGAAGGATGGGAGGATGATTTTAAAACATGGCCAAAAGTCACACGGCTATATCTAGATGGCCTAACCTCGATATTTCAATGATGTTTTTTGTGATTATCATAATTTACAAATATCATATCCACCTTTGTAATTGTAAAAAAGAGAGACTAAATGACAGCATGTTTAATTTTTGATGAGTTCTGCAGCTGTTTAGTGGAAAGTTAGCCGACAGAATTGACAATTCATGAAGTAAGATTAAAATCAGTTCACTCGTACTGCATTATGACAAAGGGATTCCACGTCATGTTTATTGGTTAAACCATTGTTTTAGTGACATCAGGAACAGGAGCACCGTGCTTTCCTGAGCGCTTCGTGAACTAAACATTCCGTCTCCAGTCATTGCTTTAACTCTGCTTGACTCTAGTGGCTGCCACAAACCGGGCATATACTCACAGAACTTCTGAGACATTTAAACTGAAATAAAACTGTGATTTTAATAGCTGTTTAATGACTCTCCTTAGATTTTGAAGGACAGAGTTGACGTGAAAAAAACGTGAATAGATATGCTATTCTACTTTGTTGTCAAAATTAAAATTTCCACAGTTGACACAGCCTCTTTTAATTAATGATGTTGTGTATAATGTTAATTAAATATGTGCATTTTTTAGTACTTAGATTAAAACAACACAGAAATGCATTCAACTCCTTATAATTGGCATCAGTTTACCAGATGTGTAAACTAGTCCCTCAGCCTGGATGTGCCTGAAATAAAGTCTGTTCTCATTGTATGATCAAGTGGAGGTTGCTGTGTATAAAAATCTTACTCAAATACCTTTGAAATGATGTAGCAAAGACCCAAACTGTGTTGTGTCCTGCTCTCCCTTATTTACAGGCCAGGAGAATCAGGAAGATTTTTCAGTTAATTTAAAAATACTTCCCAACATCAGAACCTGCTTTTTGAATCAAAATTGATTTTTTTTTTCCCTTCGCAATTGCTTTTTGCTGTTGAGTATCTTTTCCTGCTTCTCTCATCCCTTTTTTTTCATTAGTTTCCTGCTTCTCTCTCTCTCTCTCTCTCTCTCTCTCTCTCTCTGTCTCGTGTGCATGGCTGTGTGGAGATTGAAAGTCAGATTATAGGGCTCTCCTTTTGCTTCTCTGTTCAGATTCACCCACATAAGAGCCTTCTGGATTAAAGTGAAATAACAAGAGCCGGTGCAATGTCACGATTTAATCCGTGGAAGGGGAAGAAATGAAATAAAGGACTCTGTGATGAATGTTCAAATATATCCTAAACCATTATGCAGAGCTCAAAAAAAAATCAGTGCCAACCACCATTATATTACAACCCACTGAATATGAGGCTACCTCTAGAGGAACAGGTCCCATACAGTACAAAAGGGTGTTCACCAATACATATCATAGCTTCAGCATTATGTACAAATGTTGTGCAAATGCAAATGTTTATTGTGTTACTAATAGGCAAATAACGTGTCACTCATCAGATAAATGCTGTAGCATTAAATGTCTTAAATGCAGTGCAGCGCATAGATGTATACATTCAAACGTAGTGTAATTCATTAACTCATTAATGTCCATATATGAAAATATAACTGTTCTTTGGTCCGTATGTCCTCTGAGCTCACATGAGCCAAACCTGAAATTTGTTTTATAAAAATCGACCAGTCAGAACAATCTGTGGCATTTTTCCTTACAGTAAACTTAGTTGTCAGACATGAATGGGTTAAGTAAGTGAGAAAGCAATGACTTCCCATAAAGTAAAGTAAACAAGCAAAATATCCGGGAAACATCATTAATAGCACAGTAACAGCCGGTTCACCCCTATCAAACGCGGGGAGCAAATAAGAGACCATGTCCCCCTGTTGTTTATGAACTGTGCCCTACTGTGCGTATGAGTTATTACCCTATTAAAAGATCCAGATTCGTACTTTGGCCTTTTCTGCTACAGGCCACCATTCCGATAAAAAGCAAAATGACAACAATCATTTATAATTCCTCCACCAGCACCCTGGGGTTTAGTGTAATTATGGCATTTATAACACACGAGTCTACACTCATATCAGCTGGACAACAATGTAGCTTTGCTGTTGTTGTCTGAAAACATCCCTCTTAGAACATCTGCCCATTGACATCATGCTATAGATCGAACTACATTCGTTCAGTCATAAGAAAAATCCTGAATGAATGGAAGAAGAAATACAGATTAGCAGTTGTAATCAACAAATAGCAGCTATCACATCCTATTAGAGAAATCAGTTACAGGAAAAACATGCATGGCCATGTGTGGTGGCCTGCAGAAATGTTTCACTTGGTGACTTTTTTATGTTATTTTAAAAATGAACACTTATTAACATGTCACTTTTTGATTTTATTTTAGACATGTCAATCAGAAACCACCTCTAAAACCCAAAACTGAGAAAATCCCATTTAATCACTACATTCTAAAAAGGTTTTATCAGAAGCAACCCCTACAGACTCTGCTCCATACAAACTCCATTATCTCTCATCACCTACTTCACTTTCACTTTCATTTCCTTTTTTGGGCCAGTTAATCGCTTTACATCAGTAGTTGATGTAATCATCCACATCAGGTATTTCAGTTTGTTCACACAGGTTTTTCATGTTTAACCTGAGTGAGACATATTGGACAGTATTTGTGCTGTTTGTGAAAGTTTTCCACTGTTTTATGAGGCTGAAGTGCATCAGCTGATGTGGGTAGACACACAGTCACACACATACAGGCCACCCTTCCTTACATACACATTCAGTTTACATGGTTTTATGTAAATGATGACCCTGACAGTCTTCATTTCCCACACATACACACTCAGATGCCTGCAAATGCCTTTGTGAAATCTTAAGATGGGTATAAACTGGTCAGTCCTTATATGCATGATATATATAGAGCCCTGCACCACCACCACCCCCCGCCCCCAACTCATGCATTAGTCTAGGCTATATCCATGTCTAACTGGTGACCGTATCCTGTGTGCCTCCTGAAAAGAAGAGACAGCACGTCAAGGCAAATATGCCTGTGCCTGTCAGCGAGAGGAGAGACACAAAAGCATTTGCCCATATTCCTCAGTTCTGTCTGCCTTTTCCCCATCACTATATCCATCTCTATAACCATCAGAGAGAGAGAGAGAGAGAGAGAGAGAGAGAGAGAGAGAGAGAGAGAGATCTAGTAAATTACACTCTAAAGGACAGCAAATGAACAGGAAAGCTTCATAAACAGGAGCGCCTTTATTAAAGGCTGGTCATTTTTTTTCTTGGTGATTCCAATTGATTGTCCTATGACCTCTCTGAACAGTCTGCCTTTAACAAGGGATGCCCTGCAAAACACGAAAGCAGGAATAACATTTGCCAACCCTTTTACATTCCTAGGCTTATGCAGTCCAATTCTCCAAAATAGTTGAACAGTAACTACTTGGAAGGCAATATTATTCTTAAGTTATAAGAGTGAGGAATGGTAGGTCCTGACTCTCCCATTTAATTAGTGAATTCCACCTCCTTTTGCTGAAATATTGTATTGCACAGCTTGTCTAATCTGAACAGAAAAGCATTGCTAATGGAACAGGATGTTCTGGAGCAGCTGCACAGGAGCCTAAGGTCACCATGCCCAAGCGTCAGCTAGAGAGATATAAAGTCCTGTGGAGCAATGGAAGTGCATCTCTGGAGTGATGGAGTTCCATCCGGTACCTTTGGGATGAGTTCGAGTGGAGTTTGTGATCCAGAACTAATCTTTCAACATCAGTAGCCTACCTGACATCACTAATGCTCTTATGGCTGCAATCAAATCCTCACAGCAGTGTTCCAATATCAACTGTAAAGCATTCCCAGAAGAATAGAGGCTTTTATTACAGAAAAAGGCGAGGAACTCCTAATTAATACTCTTGATTTCAGACGAAACACTGGATCAGTAGGTATCTGCAGACATTTGGGCATGTAGTGTAGCTTTCATGTATTTATTCATATATTGGGGAAAAAAAGTCAACCATCAAACACTACCTATTGCAAAATTCTGTATACCTTTAATGGATACAGTCACATGGTAAACAGTAAATTCTATAATAAAAAACATGAATGTAAAATATAATATAAATTATAATTAACTATAAAATATCCATTAAAATCTGCATTCTCTGCAGAAGATTTTTTCTTATAAAACCAGCAACCATGTCCTTTGTCAGAGATGCCCAAACATTTGCATACAACCATATATTCATATTTTGGGGATTAATATACAAAATCACTCAACCACCAAAAAGCTCAAAACATCATCTATTGAGCAGCAATGCTGGCTTTCTTATAAATCTCATTAAAATTCTCTAACCCAAAGCGTAAATGAGAGCCTTGTGTGAATCCTCTGGGAGCTTTTTGGCTAATTGGCACATGGATTCTTTAATGGATCATTGGTTTCCTGATCATTGATTGATTGCTGGATTCTTTGTATTTGAGCCTAGGCCTTTGCGAGCTGAGCTCCATCAAGGCAGCTGAGGAGCCTAATCAATGCAGGGGCTAATGAGGTATCCACACATGTGCATGCACTCTGAGAAAAAAAGAAAGAGAGGGAAGGTGGAGGAAGGAGAGAGGGAAGAAATTCTTGTCATGTCTGGTTAACATGCTTACATCAGAAAAGAGTCCTTAAGAGTAAGCCAGCGGGTCTTATTCTGAATTCAGATGTCATGCTTATCCTCTCTGGGTGTGTGTGATATGAAAGCTTAATGATGTTAGATGGACGTATTGAAGTCACAGTATAGAAGTTTACTTTAAATGAACTTGCTGTAGGAGCTTTTAAAATTGCTTTACGAACAACAAAAGCTGTTGTTCTACAGGTTACATTTTTATTGTATTAAGGTATTAAAGTGATTCTCACACAGAGATTCCAACTGATCTACTATCACCTTTTTATACTTTCAAACACAGCAATTCCTCCTGGGATGACCTCCAAAACAAGAAATAACATCAGTTCACAATTAAAATTGTAACAATTTGCACAAATTCTCATCAGAAAGTCATGTTGAGCCTGTAACTATGAGGTAACCTAACTGAGTTCTAAAAGTGACCACTACATACAATCAGGATTTGAAGATACATGATACATGACATACATAACAGGGTTGCCATTGGAGAACCACTGTTCCTTTTCAGTGGCTAATTTTCATAAATGAGACATGAGAATGAAGAACCTTTTTAAAGTGTAAAAGGTTCTATGCGATCCAAACTATTTATTTAAAATTAATAAATAAATAAATAATTGAGTGGATTAGTAAATTCTAAGCTGATGACTTTACACTAGTTTGCACTAAGAAGAAATATCAACTTTTGACCTTCTGACGATGCTTGTGCTGACAGTTGTGCCACCCTGTTTTAATTACTTTAGTTTATATTTGGGTAATGCTATATAAGTACATTGTTTTCCAGTTATTTTTATTTGTCAACATTGCCCAGCCGAATTCATTATCTGTTTAATTTATCTATTGAAATGTTCAATCATGAAGAACAAGAGCAGCAAAGCTGGGCTCTGACAAGAATTTAGATCAGACTAAACGCTGTTTGACAGACATTCTCTCAATAAACTGCAGAAAACCCTGTGGTGACTGACACCATGACGGGTCAAATTACATGTTTGTGATCCATGAAGACACCCATTACTGTATGATAGGATGAGGTCCACATGACCCAGCACCATCATAATGACTGTTTTATGACACATTCATTGCTCAAAGGGTAGATATTAGATATTCCACCAAAGCATGAACAAGATTAGGATGCTCTGAAGTGGCTGTGGTCTTTTTGCTGCTGCTTTTGCTAATTAGATAAAAGGGAATGTCATAATAAGACTTTTCCCAGCACTGTTGGTTAAATCTTTTTTGTCACAATGCCTTGCCTTTGATAAAGTGTCCTAAAATTTGTCCCCCATAAAACAAATGGCCGTGCTATCCTAAGTACAGCTTTCCCCCTCAGACTGTATAGATGTCCTGTTCCACTGCATGTGGCACACAGAGAGATTGGATATGCCATATTCCTTCACTTCATTACACGCTTCCTTGCAAACTACAATAACAATATTGCCTGAGAAAAGTGTTTGATGTTCATTATCCTTTCATTTGATTTCTCTCCCCACCATCTCTTTGGCTCTGCCTTTCCAGCTGCTTCCTCTCATCCCGGATAAGACAAATCCCCCAAATTAGACCCGATCACAGCAAAAATGAGTTGCAGTTTCATATTGATGATAATTGCATTTAACATTAATTATCTATTTAGATTATTTTCAGTTCAGATGGAGGGAGCGGGAGAGTGCGTGTTTCTTCGCTACTTTCAGCCAGCCCTTGGTAGTTAATCTAAGACGAGGTGAAAATGATGTGTGACCAATTTCACCATTCAATCATGCGAATGCTGAAGGAACAATCAGTCGGCAAAGAGAACTATTTGCCGTGAAACGATTTTCCTTCAAATAGGCTGCTAATGGTGATATCCACTTACTAGTTTAGCTATAGAGGGATGAACTTCTGCCGTGCAGTGCAGTGATGTGAGGCTCATTGACATTTGCCAGATTGTCAAGGAACCTCCTTGAATCCTACTCCATTTTAACAATGTTGTGATGCTGGGACAGGAGAGAGGCAGGATGCACAGCAAAGCAGGTAAGACCAGAGTGAAGATATGAACATGCCAAACTCATGACGTCACATGAGTCAGCACAGGGCGAGGAAACAAGGAAAACACAGAGGTACAAATTCACCAAAGAACAACTGATATTTCAACAAAAATGGGGTCAGATGAGACATATGTATGTTAACAGAAGCAACACAGAATGTGGCTTAATGCAGATGCAACATGTGCCCATGATACACCAGAAAGAGAAGTTTGATTTACTAAGACTGCAGCTAATCCTGCAAACCCAACATCGAACTGCCCACTCAGAAACATCGAACTGCAGACGCTCAGAAATTTGGCCAAAACAAACCAATTTCTCCAAACCATTCCACAGGGAAGCGATTCTACACAGGGTTGAACACAGTGTACGACTGTGAAACAATAACACCGGCTGTAAATGCGTTTTTGAGCACATCAAAGCCTTCTTGCATACTTCCATCAGGCCTTGAGAGTTACATTAGTGTTATTCTGTTGGTAAATATTCTTCTAGCATGTGTTTTAGTGCTATGTGTCTAGGTCTTTTCAGACCAGGTCGGGTTCAGGAGGGTCAGTGTCCTGCACAGCTTGGTAACCCCCTAGTCAAACACACCCACTAAATGTGGCAATTAACAGTTGAGTTGGAACAGGTGTGTCTGGACACGGAAATCTCCAAACAGTGCTGACACCGGCCCTCCAGGATCAGAGTTGTTCACCCCTGGTCAAGCTACTTTGACTGCTGCTTTTTGTAAAAAGGCACACAGCAGACCTTTGATACATTACCACTTTTTAAAACCGTCACAAGAGGCTCGGTTGGCTGAACAGGTTTTGTCAGCACGTAAAGCTTGTCCAGAATTGGAGGATGAATAGGTCAGTTGACATTGATACTCAGCAATAATCCACCCCTGTAAGAAGTGAAGCTGCATCTTAGCAAACATGCATTAGAAACATATGGTAGCAAAGCTGATGGAAGAGGAGAGCACTGTTGTCTGCTGGCTGGTTTGCTCCTGGAAGAACATTGGTGATAATGAGAACTGTCTCTCTCTCTCTCTGTCTCTCTCTTTCTCTCTCTCTCTCTTGGGCCATTAGCAAGAAGCCGAACAGCCTCAGCTGAATGGGCATGGATCCCCACACTCCAGCCAGCGCCATCATTAAAACAAAACCACAGCTGACAACTTTAGAGTCTTTAAGCCTTTGAGTGGGTGCAGTAATGTATGCCATCTCACAGCTAGCTGCTGAAAATGTGAGATTTGTCTGCACAGAACTTTCAGCATGGGTTAACAGGATGACAGCATGACGTGGTGGGCTGTGCAGATCATGAGGAGAATCAATCCGGAACATGTTTGCCTCTCCAGTCAAAGACATTGACTCCATTGCCCATAGGAGCCCCTCTGGGATCCTGTAGCTAAAACTGACAGCTAAGCTAAAGAAAGCACATGCAATTAAATATAGAGCAACGTCCTATGAAAAACATATAAAACCTGTGACAATGTACAACGATCCACTCTTATAAATCCATAGGTCTTTATTATTTTTTTATTACATGTGTGAGGTCAAGCAGCAAACAATCATTACAACACACAAACTCAAATGCAAATGTCATTGAAATACCAGCCTGCATGCATCTATTCTCTTTTGCCCCCTTTCTAACTAATACATCCATGTACTATTTTTTAAAAACCAGTACCTCTACCTCAGCAGAATGGTTCAAGTGGTTAAATGCATGCGCTCAGATGAATGTGGAAGCATAGAGCTCCGAGGTACTTTAAAAAACAATCAGGGCAATGTCACCTGACACACCGCTCCCTCAGCAGAACAAGGCAAGTATATTTACATGACCTGCACAATCATTGCAGCATCAGAAATATTGATGACCCCGAGCAGAAATGAGCCTGTCTGTCAAAACTGAATACTGCCAACGCAAGTATCTCCAACCACAAGCCTGCAACGCTGGCAGAAGCACTTCAAGTCACAGAAATGTGAGTGCACAAGCAGAAAAGCTAGACAAATTGTTCTGAGTCAAGTTTAAAGGAAAGTGCATTTGTCTTGTGCCTTGGCGGCTGATGATTGAATTGTGTGTAGACTCTGAATGCGCATGCAAGCAGCACAGATTTCCGTGAAATATACGCTTTTGCTATTCTTGTTTAGTTTCATCCAAAATTTCGGAAAGACTCAAAATGGCTTTGGAAATGGTTCCCCCATTCTTCTCAGTATACTCTTTAAAAAGGTGCCAAAAACAGTTCTTTGGAGCCTTAGAAAAATGTCCTTTGGATCTTTAGGGGATGATTCATAGCATAAAGACTCAGCCCACGGTTTGATTCAATTCATGATACTGGAGTCACGATTTGATAAGAAAAATGATAACTGTATTCAATTTTTAGCACAGTCTACTAATGATACTAGTGCTGGGATGTGGAAAGAGTGTGGTGCGTGACATGAAATTTTATATTTAGAAACTGTGTTCAAACAATGTTGCATCAGATACCCTAACAGAGTGCCTTTTCTCCTCAATGGAGTGTCACATTTTTTGCATGATGACATCACAGTGTTAGTGAATTAAATATGTGAAGAACCATTTTAAAACAACATCATATATAGGTGCTATATCAGACGATTTTTCTGAGAAGTCAAGAACCATTTAAGGACCTTTAGCAATCCGCTTGTTTTCACCAGCTGACAAGCTTGACAGGACAAAAACAATAAGACTAATACTCTCCAGGTAAAAGATGGGCCAGTGAGATATTTTCAGCAGTTGGAATTAGAGTCTGTAAGCATCCAAAGACAAAAATGAAAATGAGGAAAAATAAAACAGTCAACAGTGGCATCAGGCTGTGTGCAAAAGGCACTTGGGCTCCCTATCAGATTCATTAATTCTCAGCCAGGGTTGACATTTCCATTTGTGCACTTCAGTTGACAAAATAAAGCAGCCTTGCTCTTTTCTTCCCACCGCCACGTAATCACTTCTCTGTTGCACCCACCACTGCCTTCTCACAGCCTAGGGAGAGAGCCATGATTGACTGAGAAACACAACCATGGGTGGGGGGAGTGGGGGGTGTCTGCCACTTTGCCACATTACTGCACAAAGCAACCGCACCCCTCTAACACTCTCCCACACAAACACTGCTCTACTGTCGTTTTCTTCAGGGGTCACTCAGGGGTTAAATGGCCTCTAGAAGGCTGACCTACTGCATTTTCTCCTCTCTGTCTGCTTCTCCCTGGCTTGGAGTGTGGCTACATGACTCAGCGGTGTCACCGGACCACTCCAGAGCTGAGCTACTGACCACCCCCATACCTTTCTCATTTGGTGTCAGCCATTTAATTTGAAGGCAGCTTGTGACTTTTAGCATTTGAGAGGTCAGATAAGCTCTTTGCGAGAGTTTCTAGATGAGGATAAATTATACAAATTGAGCAGGGGCAGTAGATGATGGAAACGGCAGCAAGGCGCACTGCTCCACACTCTGGTGACCTTGCTTACTTAATGATGTCTCCCATGAGCCAAACGGAGCCAAGCATAAAGCTATTACTGAGCTAGACTCAGCTCCTCCATCACACACATTCAAGGCTCCTCCGTGCACAGATCACACTGGTTTTTAACAATATCAACTCTCTCCTGCTGCAATGACATTTAATCAATTGAAATCATATTTTGCACCAGCAGCAAGGAAGTGTTTTTGCCCCCCCTAAAGGGATTAGTGAGGTTATGTTTTAGAAAACAGTGCACATTACAGACATAAGGTACCACAGCTGAAAATAAAATAGAGACATATTTCCAGTGACAGTCATGCTTAATTAAGCCTCTAATCAATAGTCACAAATGATAATTGTAACATGCATCCCTACATGATAACCAATCTAACATTAAATCTAAAGCAAATGTAATTAAATACAAATGAAATGTTGCTGCTTTTGTGTTTTGATGTATAATTACAGTGCACTCTCATGTCAAGGGCTAAACGAGGTGTCCCAAGGCCATACAAGTTGCAAAGAACCATTTTAAGTCCTAAACACCTTTCAATGGATGGTTCCACCTCCACATAATGTAAATGCTCTATATCAGTTAAACACTGGGTTGAAAATTCATTCAAAGCCAAATGAACTGTTATTGTGGTCATATATCTATGCTTATTTGAGTACAAATGAATAATATACTAATGAATATATGAGACAGGGAGAGGAAATAAAGAGTAGGATTTTCTTAGAACCATACAGTATGTACAGGTCAAGACTGATAGTGCCAGGTTCAGACCAAGATAGAGCGTGGACTAAAACAGGCAGCAATATTTATTCCGTAAATCAGCAGAATACAAGAACAGATGCTGGCAGAGTTCCAAAACCAAAGGGCAGTCCGATAAGCTAACAATTCTGAATCGTTATACCAAAGAGCTGAGTCTGAGAGTAGAATCCAAATAGTAGCAGTCCAGAATGGTAAACCGAATCAGTGAACAGAACAACGGGGCGAGACAGGAATCAAACTTGAGAAAAATAGAGGCAGGGGATTTCAAACCAGATAAATCAATTAATAGGATACAACAAACGGTCTGTATGCAGGCACATGAATGCTGAAGTCTGAGGAATTTATGTCCATTAATTAGAGTCATGTAATCAGAAGATGAATTAGATCTAGGCATTAGGAGTCATTATGGTAAAGAGGGGGCGGAGTTTGGGGTTAGTGTACTAACCGGATCTGACAGATAGCGAAGGGAAATCTTCGTTTTTCAGAATCAGAATCAGAAAACTTTATTGATCCTGGAGGAAATTTCTCATGTTATGACTATACTGACACACAGAGACAAAGACAGGAACAATATAAAATATGATGTGAACATAAAGTCAAATAAAACGCTCCAGAAAATACTCTATTATATACACTTTGCTGTGGTCACTATGCTATTTACACAATATGTTGTGGTCAGTAAGAGAGGTGGATATAAATACTGTAGATAAATAAATGAAATTACTGCTGAAGTAGTTTATTAGCTAACACCAATAGTGGTTTGGACTTCTCTAAACCAAGTCCATTATTGCACATAATACTGACAGTGATATTGCACTTGATAAGACAATTGCTTATACTAATAAAGAAATTGCGTGTATTGCTAATGTTTTAGCACACAATAAGAAATTGCACATCTAAGTAGCAGCAGATTATTGCACAGATTATTGTGTGAGTGTGTGGCAGGGGGAGGAGTCTGATAGCAGTTGTTATTTCATCTTCCAGTGCACTTATCTACTTCAAATTTACACACGTCTCTATTTTAATTATAAATATGAAATAAGAAAAAAAATGAAATGAATGGGGGAAAGGTATTTAGACACTTTATTAAAATATATATGTATGTACATGTTAAAAATGAAAGTAAATCAAGTTCTACATATTAATGTAAAAGTAAAAACATTTTTGTGCAAATTGCATCATTGTCATTACGAAAGACAATGCTGTCAGCTGAGAAGATTTCATACAAGAAGTCGTGATCATAGTAGGGCTGCACAATTAATCGAATTTTAATCACGATCACGATTTTGGCTGCCACAATTAAATTAAGATGATCGTCGGC
>JBBPCZ010000136.1:24954246-24974267 GCA_037974445.1 Brycinus macrolepidotus | reverse complement strand
TCGTGATTAATAATCGTGATTACAATATTGATAAAAATAATCGTGATTATCATTTTGGCCATAATCGTGCAGCCCTAGATCATAGTGAGCTTAACAGTGCTTGGTAAAGTTCTCGGGGAAAACATTATTAAATGTTTGAGTGGAGGAAGCTAGAGAATCTTAGCAAAGACTAAACACTCCTGTCTGTACAACTGGGTTGATAATATGCAAGTTCATAGAACTACAACTAAAGCTGCTTACATATGGCTAGCGTCTCCCAATGCTCACTTTCCGTTTGTTTTCCTATTAAGAGAGTGTCAAACTGGAGAAGTGTATACTGTGCGTGTCAGGCTTTTCAGAGCTTATGTGGCACCACTCAGAAGTGGCACCATGACCTTCCTGAAAAATGATGCATGATGCAAAGTTACCATCGAAATGGGGCTACCAGGTTTATAGAATCATCTAACATATTTGATAACTAACTACATGCCTGGTGTACTCATAGCCTTGATATTAGTTAGTGGATGTTGTATATTTTAGTGTTTTGTTATTCATTGCAGAACAATCTCTGGTTACAGACAGATTGTGGTTAAGACACTTGTCATGTGGAGGACTGAGTGGCACATCATGCTTATGTTGAGTATTGTATTGTACACCCCAATCTAGTCATGCAAAAGCACATTAATGGTCCCTGGACAGGTGCATCATGTACATCCTGAAAGAAACAGGAGAAACAATTACACAGAGAATAGTAAACAACGAGCTCTTCAAACTCTTTGGCAATAATTCAGCTTGGCATGTATGAGGAAAGCAGGGTCATACATCTGACCCCAAGAACACCATGCCCACAGTGTAGTATCATGATAAAAGGCTGCTTCTCTGTAAACAGTCCTGAGGAGTTATGCACCTGGAGGCACTAGAGGATAATTTAGTTTAAGATATCAGCTAACAAAGGAAAGAAGATTGACATTTTAACAAAACAGTGACCCCAAATATATAGCCAAAATAAATGAGCTGGTTTCTAAAAGAAGTGAGGGTACTTGCATAACTTAGCCTGAATGAATTCTCCTTAAACCCTTCTTGAAAATGTATGGAGGATTTTGAAATTGCAAGTCTAACAGAGGGACCCTCAAAACCTTGATGAATTGAAGACAGTTTGCCAAGAGGAATGGGCCAAAGCTGAACCAGAATGCTGCAAAACGCTAATTACTTTTTACTGTAGACATCTCAAAGCTGTTATTGCCAACAACGCCTGTGCAACAAAGCACTAATCTTACTAATTTGTGGTGTCTGAACAGTTTTTTCCTTCAGTCAATTATGTATTTAAACCTATTTTAGTTTAGAATAAATAATATGTGTTTTTTATATTCTTCGGCACAAGGTACAATACACTGGTAACAAAAGTGTCTGAATATGTTTCTCTAGGACTTATTTACTCCTACTAATGGCTCAAATATTTATAAAATGGCAAGTGTTTCAAACCCAGTGAGTGAGAGTGGTCTCTTGAAATCGTGTGTCCTGAAATCTCTTGCCAAAAAATAAAAAATAAATAAATTAAAAAAACAACATAAAACCATTTTTAAAAATATATATTAACTTGCAATCATAGTCCAATAGAATGTCTACTTTGAAACGCGATAGCTTTTATTGTGCCACCATCCTGTGCCACAGCCCTTAGAACGCTATGATGGGCATCTCAGCAGGCCAATCGGACAGTGCCAGGATGGAGCCTGAGCTGCCAGATGGGCAGATGAATGGTCAGGTGTCTTCTGCAGGCTGTCTGACTGATGATGATGACTCCATGTTTGGCAGGTCACTCGCACAGATGGTGAGTGCCGCGCAATCCCACAGCTTTCCCAGTCGGCGGTGTTATTTCATTCGACGCCTGACATCAGCATCATGTCTTCGCAAATTGCTAGCTCGAGCAGAAGAAGTCGTCAGTGAAGATTAGGTAAGTAATGGTGGTGAGCACCTGCTTTTCTCCTTGTACCATACTTCTAAAAAAACTATGCTAGAAGAGGCAATAACAATCATGAAATGAAATACATTGTACATTGCATGACACAAGTCCATCCATCTGGTAATAGGCTATGCATTTTGTTGCACTCTCAGAGATAAAGGTTCTTCAGTGGTTCTTCACTCAAAAGGGCCTGTCACATGTCAGATGTCAGATACTCTTGATCAACTTTCTAGGCCTCTAAATAAACATTTAGCACACATGTTGCATGTCTGTGCACATGCAACATACTCATTTAAATAATGTGTCAGGATACTGAATTTTAGGCAGCTGTGCACAGGTAGCTGTCACTCAGCAGTGTAGTCATTTTTACCCAAAGGCTGAGTAAAGAGGCACTTCCTAACACACTGGATCAAACCATTAACCCAACCCTGCTGGGTTAAAGAACCCATGCTGAGTGTGTCTATATTAGACCCAGCACTGGGTTGCTAAATTGACCCAACTTGGATTTTTTTCACCTAGCAATTTTAGGGTGTAGTTAACTGACAGACACGTACATTACGATGCCGCGTTTTTTCTTGGGGAACTTTTTTCCACACTTTTTCCCCCCAAACCTTTGACATACAGCACTTTCAAAGCAAAAAATAGCCAAACGTGACTCCCTTTCAAATATAACAGCTGGAGTACCTTTACATTATATAGAGGTACTTTAAGCTTTCCAAAGGTTCTTCACATTTGCATATCTCCCGTTCAACAATGTTTTTATTAGAAGTACTATTCATTATTTTTAGGGAACGAAAGAGGTTCTTCTGTCTCCAAACAATTACCAATTGCCTCCTTTAGTTTGTAAGAGTGAAGCTGAACTGCACAAACCCCTGAACCTCACAGCATTAACCACATAAAAGCTGGGCTGAGTGGGAGCAAAAGCAATAAGCCCTCATACACACTCGAACAGCCTCCTTATTCCCCAAACCCACGCCCATGGAGCAGATGACTAAATGACATTAGCTTCTGCTGAAAAGCAGCTCCAGCTTTGCTCAGATAATGATGTAGAGCAGCGGTCATTTGATGCATCTTTGGTATGCATCAGATACAGTTCAGCGAGAATGGAGCCATTTATGATTGGAATAGCAATGACCTTTGTTATATTGGCATGGGCTGCATGGCTCTATCAGGCAGACGCAGAGACAATGCTAAGGCAGTGTATGAAGCCATGTGCCATAAACTAAACACTAAAAGGTCACTGATATTGACTGGTCAGCAAACATTTTAATCTGTCTCAAACATTTTCAGGGTTAGAGAGGTCAGCTGGAACATGGGCCAGGCAATCTGATTGGTCATGGCAGGGAAACACTGTAAAGGCAGCACGCGTAATGTCTGTCCAGCGCTTTTGGATAATGCTTAGTGGTTTAGTGGTTACTGCCTTTCTAACAAAGCAAATTATGAACTTTGTACATGCTTTGAGTACTCATTCGACAGATGGTTTGCTTTGCAAAGTCAAAGTGAAATGCTACTTTATAGTCACACACATATGCAGATTTGTGTACAACAGAAAGGAAACCCCAGGTTATGCTGTTTTATCAGATATGGAGTAAACAAGCAAAAGGGACATAGTGACAGTAGATAGCACAAACATGTGACAGGGTTAGTGTTCAAACATTGAACAGTACAAATAGACATTAATCTTTTGACTTTTTTTGTGAGAAGTCATTTATGATGACCATTATTTATCACATTTTTAAAAAATACATCATAACTGCAAAGTCTGTGGTAATCAAATGGACTGCTTCACACTGAATATTTCCAACAGTGTTTTGCAGATTGTCTGATGTGCTCCGAGGCATTTCATCCTGTGACTAATGATTATTTTCAGTCAAGTCAGGGCAACTGAAAACAGTCTATAAAGTTATTTGTCTGTTGGTGGACTGGAACTGTGGAGGGGAATTTTAGGCCCTGAATGTGGTATAATTACTCTGAAGTATTTACTTTTATTGTATTTGGTATTACTGTATTTAATACTATTGTAATATCATGGTGATACTACATTAGTATTTGGGATTACTGTAAATTGGTATTCACAGTATTTTCTGAAATGCACAAATTATCCAGTATGTTTTTTTATTTTTTGTTCTTTGTCTGGAAGAAGCCCGATTCCTCCCACTCCTTTGCCCAATCCTTCCTCCACTCCTTAAGACAGACATATCACTGTAAGGTGGTACCAGATCATTATAAGTACAGCACTGTGCAGAACCAAGAAAAAGTTAACATTTCCTTTGCTCGCTCTTTTTATGCACTTTGTTTGTGCTCAAGTGGCACTGCACTCTCTCATGGGGGAAAAATATTCTCTATTAAACTGAATTCATTAAACCCTAATAATTTAATGTATTCAGTTGCGTTAACTTGTTTTTTAAAACAAGTTTTATTTAATCTGGTCAAACTTGAGTGGCATTACATCTCATTTTCTAGATGTAAGTACACACATACTGAACAGATTATTCAAGTGGGTTGTAAAGACCATAGTAGAGGCTGCTATTAAAAAAAATCAAGAACTCTCACTGAGAACTAGATAAGCAGGTTCTTTTTTTTTATAAATAATGTAAAAACAAAACAAAAATAAACAAAAGAAACCCAAAAAACTGAACAAAAACAGAAATGATAAGGTTTTGTTTAGATTTAAGCAATTTATATTTATGTATGTATGTATGTATGTATGTATTTATTTATTTATTTATTTAAAAGATTAATTTGTACTTTCTGCTTGGGGTAGAAAAGGCCAAATAAATTATGCTTAATTGCAAGTGCGAGTATTCAAATCAAAGAAGAAGTGTAAACATGGGGTCAAAAATATATTTTGGTGAAAGCCAGAAAGTCTCTACAATTAAAAGTCTAATAGTATAAAATGCAAGTTACAGTCATTTTTGATGTAATGGTGTGTGTGGTGTGCAGTACTAGTCCTCACACACAGATTACCACAGCTGTGAGCCATTATATTTTGAAATAATGTGAATTTGGTTGGATTTTGAAGAACAGAGAACTGACTGAGGAGAGATAAGGAATAAAATCTGACCCCTGAGAATGGTAGACTTTGAGGCTATAAATGAAAAGGTAAAAAATAAGCTTGTTCTTTTGGAAAGTACTGAGTTTCAGTAATTTGTACAAATACAAATCTTCTAAAACTATGGTAACCAAGAACAATTAATTAAGTATTTTCAATCCCTGCTGACAAGTAATGTATTCACAGCCACTAGCACGGCGTGCCTTGCACCTTGCACCACTTTCAAAGTCTACGAACAAATCCCATAACGGTCCCATGAGAGGCTGTGAAACTCCAGGCTAATGAGAACTTTTGCAGTGCATGGTTGACCTTCTCTTCCAAACTCACACAGCCTAACCCTGAGGCCTTCCCTAATTTCCCAACACAAAATCACAGCAGCGGAGCACCTAATTAAAACCCTCCTGATTTTGGGGTGACGCTTGGAAGAGTTGCCTTGTTTTTAGCTAGCGTCCTCTCTCCTCTGAGTACAGCTTCACTAAGCACCCTCATGGACCATCGGCCATATTGGAATGACTTGAAAAACATGCCTTCACAATAAAGCAGCAATGAGAAAAAGTGGTTTTGTTTACCTGACTTTACTCAAAAAAACACAGCTTTGGTTAAAAAGTTCTTGAGCTTCCTTTTAAGTACTGGACGTTTTCTACCAGCTCCGAATCCAAGCACTGTCTTAACAAGGTTGTCTTCCTCGGGGAATATCATATCGATTCACTGATAGGTAAAACACAAGCTTAAACTTTAAGACATTTCTTCAATTAACAGTTTCAAAGCCTGTGATTCTGCCACCTGCGCATTCGATAAGTTTCATCGCCTTTATATATGTTCAACGTAAAAAAGGATCAATGTGACTTGGGATACGGCATATCCTGGTGCTGGTTAAACACTTGCGGGATCAATAGTCCAATAACTGATCTGGAAGGCATCCAGAATGACTTTTGAGTTTAGGAGGTAGACCTCAGCACTGTTTTCCACACGCAATAACATTAACGTTTTATTACCCTATACTACAAGCTACAAACTCTAAAAAACAAAGGGTCTTTGCTTGGATGTTTTGATCTAGGAAATGATTATAATTAGTATAGGTTGTTTACATTATGTGGAGGTTCATTAACCTTTAAAAAGGTTTCTCAGGCTCACACATCACACTCAGACATTTAGAAAACTAGTTTTTTGAAGAACTATCCATTCAGACGTCCTTTAGAGACCTTCTTGCATAGCAATACCGGGCCTGGATACCCCAGCGCTCTGCACATATAGTACTGCTCACACCCACTCCGACTAAGAAAGTCATGTTAATTAGCTGATTACTTGAATCAGGTGAGGCTGGAGAAGGGAGAACATGTGGACTAGGGGGCCTCCGGGACCAGGATTGGGAAGAATGTTCTATGGTATAGGTTCTCAGCCCTGGTTCTGGGTCTCCACAGCACTCAAAAAATCTGTCTTAGAAATATTCCAAGTGGGTCATTTTTATAATCCAGAGCTGTTCCACTATATAGCAGAACACAAGCCTTTATTTAGATCTACAGGGAAGGCGGGGGAATAAACTATATGCATGCATACAACAGTAAATATACAAGCATCTTGTTTGTTGGAGTGAGTTGTGGAGATAAATAGGAGACATGGCAGTCCTGTGGGCAAGCATTTAATTAAACAGAGGCCTGGAAAATCCTGACACAAAACAGAATTATTTAACGTCGACAGTTCAGTGCAGTCACCATAGAACAGCTTGTATGCATTAATTATATGCAATCCATAAATTAAAGATTTGTGTCTTTGTCTTTGTCAGTCTGACTTGAAGCCGAGACCCAGAATCATAATCAATGAAGAGAGCAAGACGCTGCGTATGCCGAAACACTGCTGAGTGTAAACAAGTTGTGATGCAGCTGGGACAAGCACTGCGAAAGGCATTTGTGTCAAAATACAAATGTGGAACTCTTCATGAGGCTACTGGCAGTGCTCCCTGGCAACAGTTTAACACTGACTGGGCCAACCATATGAGATTCTTTGTGTGTTTACCATGTGTGGTCACATTTAGTGGCAACCCATTTTGATTTTTCTTCGGTGTGTATGTGTGTGCGATTTTTTTTTTTCCTTGGCAAGGCCGCTGGGGAAGGCCTGCATTCTCATCATGTTTCTACATAATCTTCTCAGCTGCTCTACAAACTAGCAGCCCCCTACGCAGCGTAGACTGTATTGATCTTGTTGCTCTTCCCAGCCTTCAGAAGAGCTCTAATGAATGGCACTGCGCCTGCGCGCTGCCGCGTCCCTCATGCCTTTCCTCCTGCGTCTCATGCTGGTTCTTTCTTCCCTGTGTGCAGGCCGTCATGTCATACTCAACCCACCATCCATCTTCTCACCTTGCGCATCACTGAGCAAGACCTTCAGCGTGTGAGGAGAGCAGTGTGAGGTGTGGCCACCCAGGAAAGTTTCATGTTAAAAACACTTTTTTTATTAGGAAGAAATAAACTGACCAAAAAGATTGTAAGAGAAAACATACTGACAGAACTGACAGTGAAGCTACTAACAGGAATAAGACTAAGGGTTGAATCAAGCCATTTTGTAGCCTGAAGCTATGAAGTATATGGAGGCTCTGCTTGAATGATGATTGGTATTATATATGCTGCGTAAATATGATGACAGCATAACAGCATTGAAATATTTAGTGAGGTGGGTGCAGTGAGACTGGAGAGATAATTAAGCATTGATTGAAGGCAGTGGTTTATGTATATAGAACAGCAGACACTCGAAAACATGAATTCTTCTTTTAAAAACAGTTGTATATAGCTCAAAAAGGGTTCTGCTATAGCCAAATAGAACTTTTATGGTACTGTATAGTACCATATAGACCCTTTTTTTAGGAGTGTGCATAAAATACTAATTTGAACCACAGCTCATAGTTCTTGATACATAGACATATGGTTCTCAAACCAGTTTACCATCCTCCACAGTAACCTTCTGCTCCAGTGGTATAAGAATGTGTTGTAAATGATCAAATGATACAAGAAGATGTGTGTTTTTTTTTTTTTTTTGCTACAGGAGTAATGTAGTGTAATGTAGGTGGCAGAAGAAGAAGTCAAACCAAACAGGAACTTTAACTTGAGTGCATCAGTATCTGATCTGAGGAACCTGTGAGTTATGCTCATGGACTGGAGCGGTGTCAGATCTTGGAGTGTGAGAAATCCCTGACATTCTAAAGCTGCTACCCCGCTCTGGGCAAAATCACACCACTCCACTGAGCTACCACCATAGACTACGACATCACCCATTTGGATGTCATCATGCAGAAAGAACAAACACAGTCGTTTGCAAGTTTGTTCTGAGCGTGTAGGTTGGTTAGCCATTTACCCATTTCTTTGCACAGCATCAGGGCTTGGAAAAAATGCAATCAAACTTGATATTTGATAGCATATCTACTCCCATTCCAGCCCTATTCTTTCATCTAGAGAGATGACATGGATATAGGTAAAGTCATTATTAGTATGTCGAAGTTAGTGTGTTAAAAATTAAAACTTTAAAAATTAAAAAAATATATATTTTTTTTATATAGAAGGCACTCATGAGGTACTAGACCAGAGTCTAAATAGTTAATCTGTTCATGCTGACAGGTTAGGCCTAGATACCCAGACTGTATGTTCTCATTTGCATATCCCATGAGCCTTCACAAAGCCACTCAAGTTGATTGACGTTCAGTAATTAGCTGTGTTTGCTCACTTTGGTCATTCCAGCTGTGTTTTATGTGTTACATTTGAATAAGCCAAGCACTCCTAATTCTTACTTTTCCGTGTATGTGAAAACTAGCTTATGAGTTTATGACCTCCTGTTTCCCTCAAGGAGTTTGGTTCTCCAGCCAACTACTGAATGTCAGTGTCAGTACTGTAAGCATATGTTAGCCAATAAAGAGCATGACATGTTTTCTAAGATGTTTCCTAGTCCTGTCTCCTCCTTGAGATCATCACGAGTCAGGAGAAGCAATGCTGGCAGGAAACTGACCAGGCCATGGCAAGCAAGAAGAAGTGGAGACAGTGGAGAGCAGAGGACAGTTGACTGAGGCTGGCCAAAGAAGAAGAGGCTGGCAAGGGAGAGTGGACTTCCCACTGCATTGGCACTCTAAAGCAAGCTGCTACCAGTACCCGAGATGCCTAGCGAAGGTCAAGCTGAGGCTACACATAGCTTCAGCCATTCAAAAAGGACTATGTGGATGGATAAATGGGGCATCAACATAGCATGTGAATACCATCCACCATTGGTGTGGTTCGCTGCCATGCCCTGGTCTATATAGGATTCACCATATCCAATCTCCATTCCAATGCCTCTGCCAGGCTCCATCAGAACACTGGGGTTGTCCAGCAGACTGGACGACCCCAGAAATAATCCTCTAGTCTGTCACTGTGCCACATTTGGGAAAAGGTGAGGTCTGAGTAGAGAGAAAGCTGTACGAACATGAGTTCTGACTCACTCCTATTCAAGACTTGTACATTTTGGGCCTAGACTTGGGTAGCAGAACATGGGCCAACATGCATAAGGCTAGAGCCGGGGGCAAAAAGTAAACAACCAGTGGAAGAGTGGCAGTGATATTAAAGAAGGCCGCCTGCGTTATGAGAGAGGTGGTGCTAGGGCGTGGCTAGAGGCTAAACAAGAACCACTGAATGTGGGAGTGCAGTTATGATTGTTAAATCAGCAAAAGAGAAAGGATATTGCCCTAAGAATCCTGCACTGCGGAAAATAAGGCCCTCTGAGGTAGCGTTCAAGGTACGGACAGGGTGGGCAACTGCTTTCATTTGCAAGGATCCCCACTACTACAGAAAAGCATACCTCCGCTGCCACAGAAACTGGAAAGTGAAATGTGTGAGCAACAGTAAATTAGTCCAGGAGCTGCACCAAGAGAATAGTATGAAACTCTAAACCCTATTAAAAAGAATCAGTATAATTGACAAAATTGTAATTGTGGAAAAAGTCCTCATTAATATCACTCAAAAACGCAGGAAAGAACCCTCGTTAAAGGTGATTTAACCTAAGTAAATAAACATATAATAAACTTAAATAGTGGGTTTGAAGCAGTACAAGTGAGGAAAACATAGCTTGATCTATCTAGATTGTCAACAGAGGGTGCACTACTAAAGCCACCACTCCAGGAGTGCATACTCTTAGAAAGCAAGTTTTCAGTTTTTTCTTTGATATGCATGAGTATCTGATGCATTTTTTATTTGTTTTCTGCAAAGCACAACATCTTATCTATTTGTATTTGTTTTTATACAAGTTTTATGGTTACATTTATGGTCATTATTGCTAATGCCTAAATGGGAATCAATATTTGTTCGCACCAAGATAAATGAGGATAGTATGGACAGTGTCTCTCCATTCCTGGGCAGCTCAGTATTATTTACGTGGGGCAAAAGCCAAGCCGACACACACAGCTCCCCACTGTCCCACATCTGTATGCAGAGTTATGTCGGGTTGACTTTGTTTTGCTTTGTCCACCTACTCAATCAAACTTGCAATTGCACTTGTCCATCTGCTCATTTGATTTAAATAACCATTTCAATTTATCCTGAAATTTAATTTCAAGTGTTTGTTTGGGCACTAAATCAATATAAAGGCCTTGTTTGCAGCAGTTAGACAGGGCGAAGATGTATAATAGTGTTTGTATTTGCAAGTAATAAATCGCTGAAGTATTGTACAATTAAACTGCCATTGTGACAGGGCCAGCCAACCCCTTTTAATGAAGTCACACAGGCCATTTGAAGTTTGATCAACTTGTGACACTTTCTTCTGTTGTTATCCTTTGTTGTGTTCTCTCACTCACAAATACAGACACAGAAACTCTGCTAACAGATACTGACCACTAAGTGGCGATGCCAAGGGGGCGCTGCGGCTACACCTGCAACATGCTTCTCTAGCAAATTTAGAAAACGTGTATGTTATTTACATACTCACTACTGTTTAGAACAAAATTTGAATTCAAAAGTAAAAGAATTATTTAAAAATGTCTGGCACTAAAATATGTTTTTGTGCCAGTGTTTGAGCAGAAAAGGAAATTGCTTGGTGGTATTAGATCACTGAGGACCGCTATTCTACTGCCCGTGTAATGATGTGTGTTATTATTTATAGGCACTAAATTAATAGCATTTGTAACTGGCTACAGTGTTTGCAAAGATCTATGCCTGGTAAAATAAAGCTGTAATTAAGAGAATATCAAAAAAGCTTTGTGGAAGAAATATATATTCGTTATTGATATGTGCAACTTGTTTGAGCGTAAACAAAGCTCAGATACTCCTTATAAGTGTTCATTTCAGGTGTGAGTCCACTTTTAACTGACTTAGATAACTAGATACATGGCCTGCATGGGCGATTCTTAATTTGGGTTTGCATGGATTGGCAGGTAGAGAGTTTGACAGTTCGATGTTGGTGTTGTATGAAATAGTCAATGCAATATTCAGTGCATTTGTGTATTAGTCAGTGGCATTTTTGATCTATGGCGATGTTGACATGGTCATGGCATTTTGCCACCTGCATTGTTGCTGTGGTCAACTTCATAGGCAGTATTTAAACCTTTTGTTTTGTTTTCCTGACCCGGCTATGTATCATGTGGCGGTTGTGCTGCTATTTAGAGTTTTTGGTCTTGGAAAATAGGTCTGTATCTTTGTATTTGGTCATATTTACTTCATAGAACCGTTAAGCCCCCCACCCTTTATAACTAACATAGTCTGTGTGCTAGTTCATGCTCTTGATAGTCCAGTTACCCCAAAGCACTCTCCCTCCCCAAAATATTACTGGCACCGCCACTGCTGATCATTAGCCTGAGACATAAACAAATAAGGAAGGCTCTGCTGAAAGCTCATTTCCTCATTAAACTCCCCATACGTAGTCCCTGGCAGCTCACAATGGATTCGTGCTGAGATTAAGACATTCTAAAGTCTAGCGACGATGCAGTAATGTGCACATTCAGAAGAAGAACAACAGAGAAGATGTGCAGCTGGCTTGAGCTGATTGAGAGCTAATCACAGAGTGGAGACACATGGAATGGGACGACTTGATGATACAATGATGCCAATCTTAAAAGAGTGCTGTTTTCTGTTTTAAGGCGATTACAGTTAATGTAGTATGACAGAAGCACAATACTGAATCACTCTGAGCACAAGCATTTCTGCATAACAAAACACACACATCAACAGTGTTGGGCAAGTTTCTTCAAAACTGTAATGCGTTATTTATTACTTGTTACTGTCATTCCAAAGTAATTCTTTACATTACAATATTACTCTATTTAAAATGTAAGGCATTACACTACTATTGCATTACTTTTAAGTTACTCTCACCAAAATAACTGGAAATAGGGATTTGGCAATCTAAATGTAGCTCATGACGCTCAGTTAGCTCATTCCACAGCCAGTGGAAGGTGATGTGGTATCTGACTGAGCTAGGCTTATGGTTAAAAACAGTAGAATAACCACAGTGATGACTCATGGCGCAATACAAGGAACAAATATAATGATTCACATTATATTTCAAATTTATGAAATACATATAGATTTAAAAAAAAAAAAAAGAAAAATCCATATGGGGCAGAAACAGCCAGTGCATCCCACATTTTTTATATTAACCTTCAAATTCAAGTTCAGCAGCGCTACGCATCATAGGCCTGTGGTTTATTGTGTTTAACAGAAGTTTTTTGTAGACTACGTTTCATCTTAATACATATTGACGTGATTCACAACGACGTTATGTATCTATTCTGATGGCTAGAACTATGTAAACTAGTATTAATAGCAGTAGTCCAGCAAAAATTGACCTGTTGAGGCAATGGTAGCCTTGCTTACCTTGTCATCATTGCTGCTAGTCGCGACAGGGATCTTGCTGACAAGTTTTCGAAAAGCTGGCGATTCCACTGTTGAAAGCGGCAGCATATCTTCAGCAACATACTCTGCCACAAGTCTCCTAACCTCTTGAGGCTGAAGTAGCATCTCAGAGCGGGCGAACGTTAATTTTGGCTGCTTTGTGGTTTTATCACCACTCTCATCCTCTGCTTGCTTCCTTTTTGCTAACTTCACGTTACAATGGCTCCTCTGTAAATGTTTAGTTAAATTACTGGTGCTATTTTGGGAAGTGGACAGTTCTTTAGGTTTAACACACAAAGTGCATTTGACTACGATGTTCTTCATATCCTTATTTTTCACAAACTTAAAGTAATGGGCCTATGCCCATCTGGAGAATGTACTATCCGACGTTAGATCAGTTGCAGGTTCACTCATCTCTCTGTTCTGTCTGACTACAAGAAGTGAAACATTTTGCGCGGACATTTCTCCTCTGCTGATCTCGCGGTGATTTTGGCAAATTTGTATGAAGAAAAAAAAAATCACTTCATTCCGGGTTAAAAATGCATTGTAACGCGTGTTACTGACATTTGTAGCGAGTAAAATATTACCAAATTTTTTCTGTAATGCCTTACATTACCCCATTACAGCAAAAAGCAATGCATTCCAGTAATTTGTTACTTTTGTAACGCGTTACTCCCAACACTGCACATCAACATGCATGCCCACAGGGACTTTAACATCTAGCGTGCATTTACCGTGCCATTATGATGCCTATTGATAGTGAATATGACTTGTTGGTGCAGGTTATCTAGTATAGACTATGTTTAATTGGGATAAGTTTACTGGACATGAGTGTCATGTCGGGTGCTGTAGGGACGCACTGCAGGACCAACGTAAGATTTAATAATAAAGTCTTTAATGAAGCACAACACAGGAAAAGAGCTCACCGAGCTCCCAAACACAAATATGAATGTCCACACACAGATACACTGTCGTTCCAGGAGATTCTACACTCCTGCATGAATGAACGCAGCCCAGGAAGAGTTCTCTCGGACAGTCCTGCCGAGGTACTTTTAGGCTATCCAGCCTGTCACACAAAGCCACTGTCTCTTCAAAGTGAATACGAACCCAAAAACGAACACAGCAGGAACGTAGCTGATACCAGGATGTTGGATGGTATGTCCGTATGTCAGAACATTGGAGACCACAGAGGGAAAGTTGCTTGCTTTAAAGGTTCCAGGAGGTCCTTCACTCCTGTTTGAGAGAACCCCAAGCCAAACCCTGGTGGCAGGCAGACTATGTCAGTGACCTTGCAATGATCCTCTGGAATGGTTGTACCTTTAAACATATACACACAGAGACAGCCACTCACACAACCCAAACAATAATCCATTCACTTAACCTAAATGGAACACACATCAGACGCCTAGCAACCCAGCTCAGTGTGCTCAGCCTCAACACCTGGGTTGCCTAGGCTCCTGATGACCAAGCACGCAACAACACGTGAATCTACATACAAAAAACCCAGAGAGTGACTTTAACATAAAAGTCCTATAATTCAAACTAAGAGTGGCCTCTAGTGGCCACAACCCACAGACCTGACAATGAGTTAATGACTAGTAGTTTGTGACTGGTAGATTAGACTACTTACTGGCTTAATTTATGCCACAGAGAACAAAAGTAAAAGTCTATATTAAACTATTATACTATATATAAAAGTAATTCTGGTAAATGTATGTGAAAATATGTTCCTTTCGGTAGGACGACCTTTTGATGGATTCTTTGGTTTGTGTGGACAGGCCTGTTTATGAAAGGCCCACTTGTTTGTTTTCCTTACAGTGAGGTAGAAATGACTGTGGTGATATATTGTAGGGGGTCACGATGGCCACTAAACCTTCACTCAGAGGAAATGGTGGGTGCCTATAAAGGATATCGGATAATGGAGGGTACACTGAAAGGGGAGGAAGAGAGAGAGAGAGAGAGAGAGAGAGAGAGAGAGAGAGAGAGAATAAAACAGAGAGGGAGAGAATAAGAGAGGGGGAAAAAGAGGGAGAGAGAATAAGAGATAGAGAAAGAAAAAGAGAGAGGGAAAGAATAAGAGGGAGGGAGAGAGAGAGAGAGAGAGAGAGAGAGACGTCCTTCAGGATGTCACACACGATAAAACACACTTCACTGAGCTGGTTCTGAGTAAGTGTGTTTTGGGGATGAAACCAAGTTATTCAGTATATGAAAGAATATTAGTGCTGGGGGGCAGTGTTTGTGTGGCCTTGTATGCATCTATTCTACAGCAACAGCAGTTAAATCATTTAGCCGTGTGCGCTGAATGCATGGTAGTGATTTTTGCTGAATGAACCAATTATACCAAAAGAATTCTTACAGGTCACATTAGGCTTATCCCTCGGAGAAAGACGCTTCCTTGCCCGGTCCCTACCTTTGCATCCCAAATTACCGCATTATACAATTTTATGCTTCATAATCAGCACCTAAGGGACTTTTCCCTGTAGTGTGTCTTAGCCTTACCCTCCCTCCTCTCTCTCTCTCTCTCTCACTCTCTCTCTCTGCATTGCTGTAGAGGTGGGTGATATTGGTCTTGGAGTGCTCTGCAGTAAATTGCTGCTGTCCACTCCAGGCTACTGATTGCTCTATGATTTTATGATTATTACCAGATATGGAGCCCTTCTCCTGGAAAGAGGAGTCATTCCTCAGGAAATCATTTTGGAATTGTTTCACAAATCAAAGACCTCTCTCATTCATGTCATCTCACAGAAATGTTCTTGGATAAAACTAAAATCTCTCTCTCTCTCTCTCTCTCGCTCTCTCTCTGTATATATATATATATATATATATATATATATGTATATGTATATATATATATACACACACACACACACACAAACATACACATACCATTATAGCCACAGTTATTAACATATTGTGGTATTCTGTATGCAGATCTGATTTTAATTATAATTACTTTAATTAGACACTATTCTCTCATAACATGTTTGTTATGGCATCTCTTTATTGACTTTATTGCCGTGCCTAACAAATAGAAGCGACATCCCTTACAATCTCACATGTTGTGAAATTTAAGCTCATGTTAATAGCCAGTAACATTCATTAGCTCTGTTGTATGGTGTCAACTGAAAGTAACAACCAAATAAAGTTAGAAACTGCAGAACTGTGTGATCAGGCTGGTGTTTTTAAAGCCCTTTTATCAACTGACAGGAGCAACTAAACTGTGTCTGGCCTCTAAGGATAGTTTTTAGTTTTACACGTGTTTTGCACAGTGACATTAAGCATTTAGAACCCATCAAAAAATGGACTGTATTATTTTGAGACAAAAGTGCGCAGAGGCTTGAGCCCTGCGGCTCCCAGGCCAGAAGTTTCCAGAGGATTCCATCAGAGCTGTGTGTGCAAGGAATGAAGAGTTTGCTGTCATGTTAAACCCCCCTAACTTTTTAATTTTTTACACAGTTTGAAAATACCAGTTCATGAAGAATGGAAATGTCACAAAATTAGATTAACATCCATTAATATTAAGAATGTTTTTTTTTTCTCCTATAAAGTTCCAGTTTTGGAAATATAAGATTTTGTTATGTATGCCAGTGTTCCTCTCAAATTCTTTTTTTGCTGGTCTTTTAACATCCATACAATCAACAGTATAAAGAAAACAATAAAACACTGTGATTGGTAGAATAGGCCCCCTATACTAGCCTATATTACTTACAGGTTTGTGGTCCATCTGACCATCACACTATCATCCCCTTCTTTAGGCTCCACCTGCATTTTATTAATCTAGATTTTTCACACCTGTTCTCACCCTAACCACACTAGTAGGCCAAAAATTTCCAGTGGCTGTCCCATTTTGTTCTTTTTTCGAGATCACATCATTTGCTTCTCCTACAAACAAAACTGCACCACCCTGAATAACGCCCACCCAGACAGGGCATTACACTGTGTTGCCCTAAATTACTTTACAGGAGTTATTTTCTTCAAATTTCTCAAATGATATTTACTTAGCAGGGAATCAGCCATGCAGCCAGTGAGTGTGTGTGTGTGTGTGATATATGTGACAGAGTGTTGCTACAGCAGCAGCTGGTTTTTGCATTTTGCCACCGAACGTAGTGTCTCCCCTTGCTCAGAGGTCTGCGAAACGCTGGCGAAATCGGTTAATGAGGCGTGAAGGCAGGGCGGGCTCCCACCGAGCAATTACCCGTCCCCAGGTAGCAGCAGCTGCGGGCTGACTTAATGGAGTAGGTGATCTACAGCCTGAATTGTGATGACAGAGTGATTACAAGCACTCCGCTCTTCATGAGCCTCAGACCGCCGCAAAAAAAAAGCTAAAAAAAAAAAAAAAAGAGGGAGAGGTTAAAAGACATATGCATACAATCAAAGTCTCCTTCAGGGTGTGTATTTTCTTTGGCTGTTGGAAATGAATTAAAGGTCTCCACATGACTTTCTGACCAGGGGCATCATGTAATAAACGTGACAGGTTTAATTGCCCTCAGTGCTCCGCTTGCAGGACAGAAATGATAGGTTTCGAATTTCCAGGTTGGGGCGCCAAGCAGACCCCACTGAGTCACTCATGTGTGAAAAGCCCGTAAAGCAGGCCACTTACATATCCATTTGACCTTTCATGATTGTGCCAGTTTAACCGCACTGCCTCATTCATCGCGGGACCAAATCGGCATCAAGAGGCAATCTTAGTTTCATTCAACAGCGAAAGCTCAAATTCCTCTTTTCTAATGACCACTTCCCAGACTTTCATCATACACACTATACACACATCCCCTGGTATGTACATGCACCTCTGAAGGAGAAATCAATAGCCTCCTGTTCTCCTTCTCAGTGTGTGTGAGAGAGAGATCCTCTGGTGCTTACAGGGTTGAGGGGTTGCTTAAATGAGCTGAGAAAATTACATGCCCTTGGAGTGAAAGGGCCTGCCAAAAATGTGCCCGAAATAGCATGAAAATAGACTAGTGAAATCCCAAAGCATTTCACACTTATTTGCTCTCCATAGAAGTCCTAAGGGTCAAAAATTCTAAAATGCTGCACTAAGGACAAGGCAGACAGGTGTGTTCCTCCTTCAGAACATCCCATAAACTCCGCAGAGGCGGCCATTAAATCCCAAAGTGAGGGGTACAAATAGCTTGCTAAATGAAACTTGCGTCTTCTTTGGCCTCTATGTGCTGACGGCACACTGACTACACTCTACAAGTGATCTACATTTACATGTTCTAATAACTTTTTCTTTACAACTAGCCCGGCATAATCCGACTTTACTTTACTTTACTTCACTTTAAACCACTTTCCCACATCCCTGGATACAGATCCACACACTAACGGTTTAGAAATTTTTGGTGCAGTTTTGATTTAATTCAGAAATAAATTACTTTAATGGTTATTCCATGGCAACACAGCCTGAATTACCAGTTCATGGCATGGACTAAACTACATGATCATGCTAAACTGCTAAATTCATCTGAACTGGCAAAATCCTGCAGCTCTACTCTAAATACTTTTAAAGTTTGGTCTTCAGAACTAAATGTAATCCTTTATGGAATTCCTAGTATGTGTGTTATAAGCCTCATCAATTGTTTCTTTTCCACTGGATTAGGTTGAAATTTGTACTGAACATTTGCATTTGTAAAAGAATGTAATATTTGCAGCATATATTCATTCAAATAGTTTTACAGTAATCAAATTGATTTAAAGAATTACTTGAATTACTTTAATTTTCCAAAAAAAAAAAAAAAATACACTAGTTTTCGCTCTCTTGCAACCAAAATTTGATTCTGTGTAGAAGTAATGTAATTCTGTCAGACCATGAAGCTATCTGGTCCTGCATAAAACACTTGAGTGCCACAGATCTTGCTAAATATAACTTTAGAGCTGAAACAACCCACCGTTTTATAAAGGCATAAGAAATGAAAGATATTATATTATTTTGTATAATTTATTAAATAATTAATTTCAGTAGTTATTAATTTCAGTTTTATTTCATAGGTAGATATTTGTACTATGTTGACATTTATGTGTGATTCTTATTGAGTCGGTTTTCATTGGGTTTGAATGGTTTGGTAAGGTTTTTTTTTTTCTGAAACAAAAAGGTTTTGGGGGATTATTGCAAAATGGATTGCAGCATACCTAGAAGCATATAAAAGAGTCATTATTTATTTCATCATTCAGACGTTTGATGTAATAGTGAGATCATGTTCCCAAATCAGACAAACTTGAAACATCAGCATTTCCATTAGTGTAGTCTGTCCTGTGACAGTTAACTTCTTCTTGCAGACTTTTTCCAGTAAAGCAGAGCTCCTTGATCTGACAAAATCCTGATGTGCGTCTGACAAAATCCTGATGGTCATGGCCAGCTTAAGGCACAAAAGAAATCGGATCTTTTTTAGACAATTCCATCTTACCTGGACAGATTGAACCGCTGGTGAGCATGGAAACACAGACAGTTTAGAGATCTTCCATCCACACTCCCAAACATGTTTGCATAAGCATGTAGATTTCACTGTATGTTCAAATCAGGAGCTTGGTTTTACTTCCAGGCTGATGTCTGTGTGCGTGGTTCCTGGGTGCACATTTGGTTTCCTGGCCTGTGTGACTGTGTGACCCTGGCCAACGTCACAGTCATTCATGATACAAGATGAGCCAAAGTCCAGACAACAGTACACATGAGCAAATCTTGTTTGTGGATTTCCTTGATTTAAGGCGATTGTGTGGATTTTCATTGATCTTCACTGACTGTACTTAAACTGTGCTGTGTTAACCTACTGATGAAATTAATCTAATAATAATCACTGATAATTAAGCTGTCACTTTCTCCTGATGTTGTTAGCGGTTATGACTTGCACCGCTGCTGGCTTACACTCATTATTCAGTTTCTGCATGCAGTTTCCTAACACAGCATGTTTCTCAAAATTTACGTCATGTTACTGCTGTTACTAACACCCAAAATAACACTTAAGTGGCAGTTTAAGCTGAAGATCACACTTAAGGTCCAACACCTACAGCAATAAAAATGTTCAGTTTCTCAGGTTTTATCTTTTATAGCTGCAAGTACTGAACTGAACAGCTTTGCCTTAGTTTATAAGAACCGCTGACAATATTTCTCCTAATTTCCAAATAATAATATTGTTCTTTAAAGCATCATTTTAAAGGAAATGACAATCCATCAAAATAAGAGAAATGATGCAGTGTTTACAGA
>JBBPCZ010000136.1:24906815-24926562 GCA_037974445.1 Brycinus macrolepidotus | reverse complement strand
AAAGGAGAGAGAAGAGGAAAGGAAAAAATGTAACAGTAGAGAGGGAGAAATCAGGCAGGAGGAGGAACTAAAGAGGGGGCAGATGATAAAGGAGAGAGAAGAGGAAAGGAAAAAATGTAACAGTAGAGAGGGAGAAATCAGGCAGGAGGAGGAACTAAAGAGGGGGCAGATGATAAAGGAGAGAGAAGAGGAAAGGAAAAAATGTAACAGTAGAGAGGGAGAAATCAGGCAGGAGGAGGAACTAAAGAGGGAACAGATGGTAAAAGAGACAGAAGAGGAGGAAAGGAGAAAATGTAACAGTAGAGAAAGAGAAATCAGAGAAGAGGAGAAACTAAAGAGGGAACAGATGGTAAAAGAGACAGAAGAGGAGGAAAGAAGAAAATGTAACAGTAGAGAGGGAGAAATCAGAGAAGAGGAGAAACTAAAGAGGGAACAGATGGTAAGAAAGATGAAAGAGGAGGAAATTAGAAAGATGGAAAACAGGGAAGAAGAGGTCAGAAAGGAGGAGGAACTGAAGCAGAGTCAAATGGAAGAAGAGGTGAAAGGAGAGGAGCAAAGAAAGATGAATGCGATGGCATTTAAGTTACGAGATGAGCAATATGAGAATTCAAAACTTAAGCAAGCGTTAGAAAAGGCACAAAATTCAAATTACTGTCTCTGGGTCGTCCTAACTATTCTAATCATTTTCTTCTGTCTGGGTCTGTGTTCTAACCGTCAATCTACCACCGCAGGACAAAAAAGGGAATGATAAACTGAGAAACTAATTATTCCTCTTACATTTCATGTTAACCTTGTTCACAGTGGGCCTTATTCAAAGAATATGTAAGGATGTAAATGACACATGAAGACAAAATGTACAAAATAATATGTATATGAGGGTAAATTGAAGTAGACCATTTGTAAATGTGTGTAAAATAGGGATGTAGGGTGGGTGTTTTTTCTCTTCTTTATCAGTTTAATTCATCACCCATAGCCGTGTGTCTCCAGTATCTCACCCTTACCTGAACACCTTGAACTTTAGATGCAGTAGAACTAGTATCATCACTTTTGTTAACTAATTTTCCAACTTTCCTTCCTTTTTGTAGCTTAAGTTTTTCTGTGCAGCCTCAATATAAAGCTTTATATATTTGTACCTGTTGAATATAGAATTTTCTGAATGTGTTTCTTTTTGTGCGATTAAGGAAATATGAGAGAATGAGAAGGGGTGTGGAAATGCTGTGTGCTCAGATGGGCGGCACCAGAATAGAGGTTTTGTATGCTCACCAGGCCTCAGTAATTATCAGTATTATTAATTTATCAGTCTCATTAATATGATCAAATAGAATCAAACATAAATATTACAATCTCTGATTTCATTTTAAGATTCTGAAAGTTGTTTACCAAGTGTGAATTGTATTATATAGATGTTGGCAGCTGTGTGTATTAATAAAATCTGCTCTGAAGCACAAATAAAGCAATTAAGCCACTATCAGTACATTTACACTTAATTTAAGTCGGCGAGTGAGCATGCTCTGTACATGCACGCACGTGTGTGTGTGTGTGTGTGTGTGTACATGAATGGCAAAGTAAGAGACAGGGAGTGGGAGAGGAGGAGTTTTCCTCTGCTGTGATGTGAGGAACAGAGATCATCACTCTGGATAAGACTGTCTAACAAATGAAAAAAATAAAATGCAAAATGGTGCAAGTTTAAATAGTCAAGATGCCACTTGTTCCTCCCTCTACTGGCTGGAAGGGATCTGGCTGCCGGCTGAGTGACTGGCTCGGACCTTAAGCGTGGCTTTTAACTCCCTTCACTTTAAGTGGTCTAAAAATTCTCCACAATGTTTTCAAATTTAGCAATAAAGTTTTTTGTGTACCATTAATGTGGTCCACAGTTTTTGTTGAAAAGCACAATGATCTTGGTAGTTTGGTGGTTAGCGCTGTCGCTTCACAATAAGAACATCTTAGGTTAGATCCCTGGCAGTTTTGTGGGCTCCGTCTTTGTGGGTTTCCACCAAGAGCTCTGGTTTCCTCCCACAGACCAAAGATATCTTCTTCATTTCAACTGGAGTTGCTAAAGTGCCCCTGTGTGTGTGTGTGTGTGTGTGTCTGCGTGTCTGCCTTGTGACGGACCAGGGACCTGTCTAGGGTGTTTCTCCGACATTTGTCCTTTGAAGTGAAAGTGATAGTCCCAAATTAGTCAATGAGCAGGGATAAAGACACACTTGCTGGAATGACTCGTGATAGTTTTACTCAAAACACAAGTGTGAGCTCAAGGCTGAGATAGAGAGGTCCATAAAAATCCATACACATGCAGACACAACAGAGAATGTACAATGGTTTCCAGTTTGAGCTGGGCTTAAGTCGAGGAGGGGAGACAAGGTACAGGTACAGGTGTAACAAATTTGGGTTAAGGGAGAACCCTATACAGGATGAATGGATACTACAGTAATCTGTAGGAACAGCTTGAGACCATGGCATCTTGTTTTCAGAGTTTTTTCTGGAGAGTTTTGTTTTGACTTTTTGATTTTGATTTTTTTTATATTGTTTATATTGTCTTTGTGTGTTTGTGTGTCTGTGCAGCAATTTCCATTAGCAAGTTTTCTAATTCTGATTCTGATGCTGAGACAAACAATAAACCATCATTTAGAACAGATCAGGTCCTGCAGTCTTTTTCCTGCAAACAGGAAAACCTTAAAGCGTGATGTGTTCATCTTCAGACCAGGATCAACTTGAAACACAGAACTCAGAAGAGTCTCAACTCGGGGGACATGTGGGGGGGCGCTGCCTGGCGTGGCGTGGGCTTCCCCGGTGGGCCTATGGGATACCCGTCTGGTGGGCGAGTGGCTTCTGGGCATGCAGGGCTCGGGTCGCGCGTTCTGTCTGCACCTGTGTGGCCGGCTCCTGGCAGGGATGGGTACACTGTCACCGCTGGCCGTCAGGGGCTCCTATCCCACAGTCGCTGGGGGCGCATGTCTGGGGACCCCAATCTGCCTTTTGGGGCTGGCGCATGGCCTCTCCTGCAGCGGGCGGCCGGGGTCTGGGTACACACATGCACACACACATGCACACACATGCACACACATCCACTCACACACGCACACATATACACACACGCATAGTCATACACACACACAACCACACACACGCACACACATACACGCACAAAACAAAAAAAACCCACAAAAAAAAACACAAAAAAAAAACAACAACAAAAAAACATAGCACTCTTTTGCATTATCTGACTGCATATTCAGGGTAAAGATCCAAATATCCATTTTTGCTGAAAACCACTTAGCTTGATCAGAGTGGTGCTGCCACGGTAACGGAAAGGTGGCCATGCTCTGCATCTCTCTCTCTGTCTATCTGTCTGTCTGTCTCTCTCTCTCTCTCTCTCTCTGTCTCTCTTTCTCTGTGTCTCTCTGTCTCTCTCTGTGTCTCTCTCTCTCTGTCTCTTTCTCTCTCTCTGTCTCTCTGTGTGTGTTTCTCTCTCTCTCTCTCTGTCTCTGTGTCTCTCTCTCACTCTGTCTCTGTCTCTGTCTCTCTCTCTCTCCCTCTCTCTGGCCCTGATAATAGTCATTATCAGCAGTGCAAGGAGCCATGTCACCCCGAGGAGGAAGACAGCCGGCCGGCACCAGCTAAAGGTCACCCAGTGGGGGCTGCCTGAGAGCACGACACACACGCTGCCACTGGACTCAAGATATGCACATACACTCACACACACACACACACACACACACACACACACACACACACATACGTGCACCGCCACTGGCCACAAGACATGGAAACACATGGAAATACACTTATACATATACATATACTTTTTTTTAAATGTATCCACAAATATTTAGAATCAAATAGATGAACAATTACATAACAGGCCATTGTAAATCATTTTGTGATCTCCTTAAAGGGCCCATAGCCTACATATATCCTGTGTTCTGCTGTTATTATTCTATTTATGACGTTTGGGTGTTTTCTGTCCCAAATAACATACATAAATCACTTTCCCTTTTATTTTCCAGGCTCTCTTTACCCTTTAGAATTAAATAGATGATATGGGGGCTTTAAGCACAGTATAAGTTGATGTAATGCACGTGACTGAAAATAATAGAGGGAAAAAAAACCCCTAAAGACTGCCATTCCATAAGCACAGCTGAACGTTGCCACTTATTGCATTATACCTGAGCCCCTTACAGGGGGACGCTACTGGTGTTCCCTTCAACTAGTGAAAGTAGGGTTTTATAGATTAAGGCTTACAGAGTAAGGCTTAATAAACAATAAACACACCACTTCCAGCTTTCAGCAGAACAAAACGTCTGTGCACTGTTAATTGACTCAAGGATTACTCACAAAAACAAAATGCTAGAGGCAAATTACAACTAAGAAATAAAGGCTTGATTTGTATAACTTTTACACATTATATTAAATTCAGCTTGTTTACCACACACTGTGAACGCACATGTTCAGCAATCATTCACGTATGAGAGTCTAAGGAAAAGTAGCATGAAAGGTTATTCACAAAATATTAAATGATTAAATACCTTAATTGTTGGAACAAAACCTCCAAAAAAAGTAAATAACCAGGAGAAGTATAAAACATTCTTAACATTCAATGTAAGTTACTGTAGCAAAATATTTTTACTCGTTTTGGACCATTTCTATTGGTCTGTTCATTCTGAAATTTTGCCACAGAATAAACAGCAGCAGATTTTTTTTTCTATAGTAAAGACTAAAGAAGAACAAAGTTGATGAGTTGATCAGCAAAGACATGTTTTGTGTCCATGTTATGTTTTTTTCAGTTTAGCACTGGAGCAACAAAGGCTAACATAAGTCAGTAGTCACCCAAATTGTTTCTTAACACACCAAACTGTCTTAAACTGCATTAGGGTTCTACAGCCGATGTGATTTAGAATACAGTAAGAAAAACACCCTAAAAATAGGCGAATGCTGTGATCAGCTGTTTTACACAACAAGATATGTTTTGACAAACCAACTCAGGAGTAAGAACGTCACTCTAAAATCGACTTTTGTAACAATAATCTTTACAAATACTAAGGAATCTGATTCAAGATCAGTCCTGTTTAAATCAGCTTTGTGAACACCAGTCTTGGGGTTGTCTGAAATGGTAGTTCAGTTTTGTTAATTTTTACATCTCACAGAAAGCCATACTGTATTCTAAACCTCATCCACAAGTCTGTAGGACCCTAATAAAGCGCTGGATGTAGTTTGAACAGGATGAAGGAAGTTCAGGTGATGTTGGGTGACTATTGACTTCCAGTCTTAGGAATGATAGTCTTGTAGTTCAGGGGCAAAAACTGAAGAAACAAAATTAGGATTTTAAACATATCTTGACTGATTAAGTACATCTGGAGTGTGCAAAAAGTTATTCTTAATTTATAGGAGTGAGAAATTAAACCATGGACCTGTCGATCAGGTCCAATCTGGCCTTCTCGGAGGATAAGCTTGATGGACCTGCTGAATGTTCAAAGCGTTCTACCAAATTCTATTCATGGTTTATTCAGAGGGCATTGTTGCTTATTTTGAGTTCATGCCTAGCTTTGAGGTAAACAAGTCAGACCGCTGAGCTCAGTGAAGGGGAATTTGCTCATATGCTGCACGTAATGCCATATTTATGTGTGTTTTCATTGGTAATGCAGACTTACCATCTGTGTATTTTCAACGCTTTCACTCCCATCATTATCACCTGCTTTCAGCGTGCAGGTGAAAGAAGCAAAACCTCTTGTTTACCTCCGACACTCTGTTTACCTCTGGCAACTATGTACAAGCTGTTTGTGAGTCATTTTCTGTCATTTCTCTCTTGCAGTGGATCCCTCCGTCGCTGTGTGGCTCTTTTAGGTGGTGGAGGCCCGTGGTGGAGCTGGAGATATCTCTCCCACATCAAGCCGAGTCTCCATGCAGAGCAAACAGAGTGAGATGGCGTCTTTCTGCAGATCAGCAGGTCCCTTCAAGCATCTCTGCCTGCAGACATCAAAACACTCTGCCTGCAGACATCAAAACACTGTCCTACTGAGATGCGCTTGCTCCATATCTCCTGTTTTTCAACTAGCAGAAGACACACAGAGATGTCCGATAGGGCGCATTAAAAAATATCTCGTTGAATATTTCGAGGAAAATTATGTTTTTAATGGGCTTTGGTCTCTCACAAACATGATTTCATCTAAGGCCCTAATTTCAGGCTGACATTTTAAAACACCCCCATTCCTGGAAACCAAATCTGCACGCAAAATACGACAAAATGATAAACATATCACGCGAGCAAGTGCGACTCAGACTTTGCGTATAGCATATCCTATGATGAACTGTCTAGATCCTGCTGAGTCCATCTGGTAAGCATGAAAAAGTTCTGAAAAGCATTTTCAAAATTATGAATTAGTATAAAAAAACAAAAAACAAACTCAAAGCGATAAATAGCTGATGAAGAAATTAGTGAAATGAAACGTTCAATTTGTCAATAGACTAATACATGCGCGCGCAATCTTTCAGAGAGTTCCAGATGCAACCCTAAATGAGGCGTTGCAGGTTCTTTAGATTGGGAACAGGTGTGCCCCGAGGCTCTTTTACCTATAATGGCATGTCAAATGAGCAGGTGCTTTGTATAATTCATCTTGATTTCATATTTAATGTGGAATGGGACCACATTTCGCAGTTGAAGGCGTTTTTTGGAGAGCGCCGAGGCTTTCTTCCTGTAGTGACTCCCTAAACAGGATTAACTCGGCTTCATGGGAAGAAGTCGGGCTCCTGCAGAACACTTGCACAGCAGGAAACGCTCCCATTTATCATCACTTCACTTCTCAAGTCCTTCATTTCAATTCTGTTAAAATGCAATAATAATGCATCATTAAGATGTAACTGCAAAACAACTGATTTAACATTGCTTAGATTTCTAATGCTAAAACCTTCTCATGATACCACTCTGTGGAAGTGGTGAAGAAGCACTGACAGGAAGGTTCTGAAATGAGTAGGGGTGCAACTAATGTCCTTTTTGAGAATCAGTGAATCTTTTGAAAAACTGATTGATTGGGTTCTTTAAAAATAAGAAAACATGCAAATATATCTACCATATTAAGTGATTTATTTTCTTGATTTACTGTCTGTTCTGTTCAGTCTCCCAGAACAGTGTGATGAATATTCTTCTTTGGCCAGGAGCTTTTCTTGTTCAGTTGTTGCAGCACCAGCAGCAAAGGGCAAAACATTCTTACCCCGCCCCCAAAAAAATTAAAAATTGATTGCCAACCACCACTGCCCACCAGGTGCTGGATTTGAATTGCAGAATCACAGTAGTACATTTTTAATACTGAGAGACTTGACCACTTCAGCAGGCTAGTAATCACCTGTTTTTTCCAATGTCCTGCAAATCTCACATATCCCTCACCCCTATCAAGAAAAGCTTGTCTCCATCAACAAAAAAATCATGACTGGACTGAAGCAGCGGGCATCAAAATTCTTTTTCGTCCAGGGCAGCAAAAAGTCACGAGTTGGCACTACTAAGTATTGGGAGCTACTAATTATTGACAGTTAAGAAGTAAAGTAGCCAATCAGCCAATCTGACCACTTTAGGCTTGTTCTTTAAAATCAATCAATTAAATTGTTCATTGTAATTACATATACAGCAGTTAATTATCAACTAAAAGTTCAGAATTGTGACACCTAAACTGGATGTTTACATTTCTCCAGATTAAACAGTAGCAGAAGAAAGTCTATATCCGTACAGCGGAGAAAACACATTAAAAACACACACACACACACACACACACACACACACACATACACACACATACACACACACACACACACACACACACACACAATAAAACTGCTTTAGGCTTCCAAGGCAAAACCCTTGGCTCTCACTAAAACTTTTCCAATCCAGTAGTTTTTTAAGCACTACAAAGTTGTAAAGCCTGGGGTTTACTGTGGTTGGTCCTGCTGGTGGGTTCTAGCAGCTTAGGAGACTAAGGAACAGATAACCATGTCATTTGTTCTTTAAGCTGCTTTGTCTTTAGGAGTCATGCGCCACTCTCATGCTCTTGCGCATGCTAAGTTCAGCTGTCTTCCTATGTCATTGTAAAGTGCCTCTACACTGAGATCTGCTCCGCAGCCCGAGAATGGGGTCCAACAAAATATAAAGTTTCAGGCTGGGTTTAGGCCGGGTTGATAACTGTGCCTGGAATAGCTCCAGTGTTTGAGGAGTAAGTGAAGGTGTTGGGTTGGTAGAAATGATCTTTACCCTTGTTTGGTAAGTTCCTACTGAGGTGGAAAAATCTCTATGACCACTCTTTCTGATTAACAATGAGGTCAGAGTCGAGATTCATCAAAGCTGTTCATTTCTTTTCTGCAGAAAGGGGAGTCAATCTCATCCACTCCTTAGAACGTTTGAGAGACGAGTCCACCGTACAGTATGCATGCATACATTTAATATCTGCTGATTGGCAGCTTATGGCTTTGGTGATTTCTTATAGCTCTCGTGCCTCCCATGCTCTGTACACGCATAGCCTGCGTGCAATTCTCGAACAAAACAACTTGTTTTTTAGACAGGATGTTTCTGTCCGAGGAAGGACCCACGGCTTTGCAGGTCATCATGATCTGGTCAATACGTCCTGTCTCACAATGCAGCCTTCAAAAATAACCTTTGCACAGAAACTTATTTGCAAGAAAATAAGCAGCGTGACAAGAGTCACGTACACACAATGAGATCAAATTTTCCCACTACACTACAAAGTATGTTAAGCATTTCTGCAAGTAGCGGGAGCTACTTTATTGTGCTAAGGCTAACACGTGATCAGAGGATGTGTAAATGGTGTTTTCTGCCATGTGTGATCAGAAATTCCAACTGCAGTTTAGCTGTAACAGACCAGCTCAGGCTGGCTCTTGAAGCTGGTATGGGTCAAGTTCAGGTTTTAGTTTCATACCAGTGCAGATCTTTATCATGTACCAGTTTCTACAGGTGCCCCCTGCCATCATTTAAATGCTTTCTCTCTCAAAGCGCACTTTAACAATATTGTGATTGCAGCTGGTGGCCTGAATTTTAGGGAGTTGCCCCTGCGATCGAAAGGCCGTGGGTTTGAATCCCTGGACTGTCTGTGGCACCACTGAGGCACCCTACAGCAAGGTACCATCCCCACACACTGCTCCCCCGGGCGCTGTGTTCCTGGCTGCCCACTGCTTCACTTGGTGAATGGGTTAAATGTAGAGAAAGAATTTTACACTGTTCACACTGTGTGCTGTGCTGTGGCGTGCTCACACGTGACTGTAAGGGGCCACTTTACTTACTTACAATGCTTTCGCCATCACTTATGACTTTTACATGAAAGAAACCTTTATTGCCATGATACACCTTCCCTCAGTAGTCTTCAGTTGTACTTACTCTGATAAATATCTGTGTAGTCTGCATTCATCAAGACAAGCTATGGGGATAGAAGCAAACAGATACACAAACAATAATTAAAACCTTGTTTACATTTGCTCCTCATAATTACTACTGAGAATTCATACAGCCTGCTAATTTCAGCCGCAAGAGTAAATCATTGCATTTGTGATTGGATATTAGCCACACTTGTTCCTGATTCTCTTTGTTGAGCAAGCGACTAAGGAGTGCCGGCAATCAGGCTTAAGATTATAATGGATAGTTGCAATGTGGTAATGAACGTTGTCATCTATTGTCATTAAACCCCAGTTCCATGTTTCCTGTCTAATTCTGTCATCCGTTAAGATTTAAGGATCCATTATTTCTCTTTTGGAAACTTGCACGGAATGGTACTGTATCAGAGGTGAAAAGCAGCGGCTTGGATTAACTGATTAACTGGATTCTTCAACATAATTGGATTTTGTATCTTCAACAATAAGTGATTGATTATCATCTTGGACAACGCTCACTAAGGGAAATATAAATGTGTATGCTGTAACTCATATGAATAAAATATATAAATATTTTTTTAAAAAACTTGTTCAGAGTGAGGAATGTTCTTCTTTGGCCAGGAACTTTTCATGTTCTGCCGGTGCAAGACCAGAATATTTCTACATATCAAACAACAGTCAGAACAAATGCTACTCAATTACAGTTGAGAAAACTTATGGTAACACTTTACTTAAACTGAATAACAATGCCATAAATATAAACAAAATATTGTTATACCATTGCTGTCAGAACAAAACCTCATATCTTAAAAATGGTAACTCTATAGAAAAAGAAAAACCCTTCAGAAGTTGTAATGGAATTTAATGTAAAAAGATTTTTTTTCCCTGCAATTTTGGACCATTTTCATCAATCCACTCATCATAAATTTTTCACACAATATACAAGTCAGATGGTGTTTTCAAATCGTGTTAAAAAACCCCCCCCAAAATTGTAGATATAAGGTTTGGAGATACAAGATACAAGATTGTCAGGACAGATTGATATTACAGTGTCATGTCATGCAATTGTCATGACAGATATTTCAATGTTTGATGTCATAACAGTTCATGTCGCATTACAATCTAAGTATTGTAGTATATTTCATGACAATTAGTAGTAATAGTAACACAACACTGTCATTTTAGCGGCATAATCTCTCACGGCAACTTATAATTGCATGACATCTGCTGTGATATGTTTATGTCATGGTTATATCATGTTATGTAGCAGGGTATAGTAATATGTTACCAAACTCAGAATGTGATACCAGTGCTATTACTTACACTTCAGGACAGGGATGCACTGATATTTCTGCCAGTAAAAATGGTCAAATGGTCATAAAAGGCTCTGACTGAAATAAAACAAAGATTAAATATGCCTAAAGCATATTTATCAAGACATTATTTTCATTTTCATTACCACTACAGTGATTTGTAGTGTATGAAAATCAAAATGCCCTTTTTTAAGGCTGCTGTTTTTTAATGCTGAAAATAAAAATACCGTCCAGAAATCTGAATTTAGTGTCTTTTTCACCCACTTCTAATAGAAATGTTTGGTTACTGCTGCACTATTTATGTTGGAATGGAAAATTCAATACTGTATTCTTCTGTTATTTTTGTTTTATTTTGTTTATTTTGTTGTTCACGAATGACAAATATGGCAGCTCTTTAATAAACCTAAAGTTGATTTCATTTATTTTATTGCAAGTGCCTGATTACTTTTATACTATTAGCTAATGCAAAGTTAAGCTATTAGGCAGGTAAAAATAACTAAGTAATTCAAAATGATTAAATATTTTTTTCAGTAAATACAGTTATATGCAAAGTGTGTACATCCCTAGTATACTTTTACTGCACTGTTTATTTATTAGATGATTAGAAAATATGCTTGCACAGGCCACATTTTACACTAAACACACAAGCACAAATATATATATTTGTGAGTGTGTAAATAAATATGCAATACACTTTGTATCCAAACTTAATTGCAGATATTCCCACTAACATTTATAGTTTGTTAGTCATGACAGAGGCACATTTTGGAACTAATAAAGTCTCTTTGTGTGCTCTGTAGTATGTTTGTTAGTTCCTGCAGTGAACCAGCACACACCCACTGAGTCACAGCCCTAATGACACGACCCAAAATGCAATGCAGTGACCGCTATTAGAGCTAAACCTCATTAGGCGCTCTATTTACCTAACCTCCCCTGGCCACATAATGACCTCATTTAAACCACAGATTATCATTAAACTCAATCTTTTCCCTTCTCCTTTCTGTCTGGCGTGGGCACATCTCATCTCTTTCCTTTAAATGTCACATTTAACCCTATTTGGAATAGTTTATTGCAGCGAGAGATGAAGAACCCCTATACCATTCCATTCAATTGCAAAGGCCCTCATATATAATTACCACTTGCAAGCTCTGACTGGTTTCAAATATTTTTATAGCTACTATAGGTGTAAATGGGGTTGAGGTAATTAAAAAGAATGTTCTTTCAGTAAAGCCAAAAAGCATTTTCCCTTTTGCGAGCCCAGGCCCTCCCCCTGGACCTGTCAGCATGATGGATTTAAGTCAAGGTCAAATAATGAAAGCGCTGCTGAAAAGTCCAAACACACTTTTGAATTATAGTAGGTAAGCGAAAGCACTTTGCTGAGAAATGCCCATTGCCTTGGAAAATGTACAATGGTCAGCACTCTTCAACACTCCAAGGAGATAGAGACTGAGGCTAATTCATAATTTTGGACTGCCTCAACTTATGTCATTTTTGGTCATCTTTTTACGATGCATGAAATCCCACATGATGAATGGCTTGTGACACATTTTTTTTTTCTACTAACAGAATGTAATTGGTTTTGTTTCTCTATTATAGACTACCTTCTATAGTGAGATTTATTAATAATGTCTGTATTTAATCTACACCACGTGTAGCAGATACACAATTATCACATAACTGAATAATAACAATAGTAATGGCAGAGTGAACGCTATTCAAACCTACTGTGGTGGCAGCAAGGGTATGTAGTGGTACATTTTTGCACATCAGAGTCTAGTGGGTTTTGGTGCTCAGCGTGGCCATGAGCTGTCAGCATTTTCAAGAAAGGACCCTTTGACTGAATAAAAAAACAACCACAGACTATTGTGTTTCAGGGACAGGCAATTATCAAAAAGTTCTTCAACAAAAAAAGGCACATGTGAAACAAAGTGGTTCGCTACAAACAAGCTCTAGTAAAGGAGGATCTTCTTGAATAATTTAATCATGATGTTTAAAAACTTTTGTGACTGTTTTTTTTCTTTAAAATGTTTGTTCTTGTTCAAAATTCAAGATTCAAGATGTTTGTCACATACACAGTTTTACATATACATGTGCAGTGAAATGTAACCCTGAATCGCTTCTGAGACAATAACTAGAAAATAGAAAATAGAACACAACAGAATAATAGAATAAGTTGATAAATACACACAGATGTAAAAAACATAAACATAACAATATATATACAAACTATGGACTAAATGTATCTGAATATTTACAAAGGAAAATAATGGAGAATAAATAGAAGATGTGCCACACAGTTTAGTTTTTGTTATATTAATGAAAAACAGTGCACTGAAGGATGCCCATATACCAGTGAGGTTAGCCAGTGTGAATACAACTGACATAATTCTGATATTTATGGCAAGCTTAGCATATATCAGGAGGCCTGTACACTTTTGGATGCTGTTACTCTGAACACACTCTAAAAAACTGCTGTAAACTTACAGTGGAGATCCAGCAGATTGCTGCCAGAAATGGTGTGTTATATGAGATACATGTCAAACCTCTTGTCAAAGGGGTTAAAATACCACATTTTACAGAAAATAGCTATTATTTGCAAAGCATATTGTGTAACAGTGTGAACAGTTTCTCAGCATTTAACTCATTCACCAAGTGAAGCAGCAGGCAGCCAGGAATGCAGTGCCCAGGGAGAAGTGTGTGGGGACAGTACCTTGCTCAAGGGTACCTCAGTGGTGCCATGGGCAGTTCTGGGATTCAAACCCATGACCTTCTGATCACAGGGGCTACTCCCCAACCACCAGAACACCAGCTGCCCCATTGGAAAGGTACTGTAAATCTGTATGATTCTGACCAGGCTGTCTCAGTATACTGTAGCACTTTTGAATATAATAGCTTCCCAGCAATCCATGTGGTTATGTTAGCTACTGTTTAGTAGCTTTTGTTTCTTCTGCTACAGTTCCTTCCAATCTGGGTTACTGCCAGTTTTGTAGTCTTAAAGACTGGCATGTGTGCACTGCTATAATGCCTTGTGTACATGTCGTGCTTATTTAACCATTAAACACAAAATAACACATAAAACAAAAGACAACTCCATCTCAACTGCATCCTATTTGCACCTGAAATTTGGTGCAAAAATCTCTTTCTGCTGGCTCGCCACTTCAAAAGTTAAATGGCCATGTTTTTCAGAAGTCTTGGCATCTCCTCTCATGAGGAGGATGCCAATTAATAACTCATTAGTGACAAGATGTCTCTGCCATCTTGTTGTTATTATTATGCTAAGTGTACTCTCTCTATTACACACTGATGTCAATGTATCAGCTACCTAATACACTAACATGCCCTAAATGAATGTCAGGAACAATGAGTATAGAGGTCCAGCATATTCACTGTCTCACTGGCATCACCTTTACACTGTTCACCAAGCAATGCAGAGCTATATAGAAGGGCTTCCTTTTTCACGAACTACAGATTTTGGCACAGTCCTATCAAAGCATGCAATCAAATTATTGTCTCTCGGGGAAAGAAACTATGTTTGATCTGTAGACCTAAAATGCATCGACTGAATAGTTACTCGCCAGTATAACAGCAGGCACTTACAGGGTTCATTTGGAAATGTGTCCTAGTTTGATTGGCAGGTAAGTCTATAGAAAAGTCAGTGATAAATTAATTCCAGGAAGTCATCAGTCACACAACAGCTTTCCCTCTCCCTGAAAGAGCACGGTTAAATGAAAACTCATAATCCTTTTGAATATTACTGAACCCATCAAAGAAGTTAAAACAGCAAGAGAATAGAGGAACGGGAAACTATTCACACATCTGTCAGCACAGAAGTGTCATTTTAAGTGAAAAAGCGAAAAGAACAAAAAGGCAAATTGAAATTTAAAATCTTGTTTGTAAGAACACTGACACAAGACTGAAATCACATTTAAAATAATAAAAGAACCTTACATTTCTTAAACTGAAGTCTTATTATTCAGTAATCTCAAGACTTCAATGGCCTCTCTAAAGCTAGATGTACGTTGTGAAAGTGAGAAATCAAGTGTAGGTTCAAAGATTGATCTTAGGGTGTAAGGGATTAAGCGTACTAACACAAGTGGCTCACAGGTGGTGATGCAAAGCAAGGTCAGGTGTGCCCAGATCAAGTAATGGAGGCCAAAGGAGGAGGACAAATCAGATTCGGCTTATTAGCTATGGACCCTCAGCAACCCACACATTGTTATAGATATGATATTATTTGGAAAATAAAAGTAGAGTGGTCCCTTATAGTCACACCACAAAGTGTGAACAAAATGAAATGCTTCCTCTGTATTTCACCCATTCAACAAGTGAAGCAGTGGGCAGCCAGTAATGCAGCGGCCGGGGAGCAGTGTGTAGGGATGGTACCTTGCTCAAGGGTACCTCAGTGGTGCCACTGGCAGTCCTCGAATTCAAACCCATGACCTTCTGATCACAGGGGCAACTCCCCAAACCCAAGCCACCAGCTGCCCCACCAGATGCACATATATATATTTATATAGTAGGAAGGTCTGCACGACAGTTGGGAGTTTTAGTGACATTTAGTCAGAGGTGGGCATAACAGTCTGCTTTAAACAACTGCTGTAAGAGGATTAAACCCTTCATGAATCAGGAATGAAAATACTAAACTGTGAAGCATTGGATTCAATACAATTGCAGGCCTAAGACTAGTCTGCTGTTGTCTTGAATCAAATACTGAGAATAAATTCTAATGTTTTTATGATTTCAAATAATAAATCCTAAGCATAACACATTGCCCTATAAGAACAGCCTGAAAGGTCTTGGACCCTATTAGCGCACACCTAGAGTTATGACAATATTAATGCTGTCATATCAAAACCATGTTTCTCCATTTTCTTTTCTTTCTTTCTTTCTTTTTTTCTTTAATAAATAATGTTAGCACAGTGACTGCCCTTTAAGCCATCAGAAGCTGCATAGAATAGCCAAGTAAAATTGGTCAGAAAATGTTTTTTCTTGATAAACACAAAACCCAAAGTGCTTTATTAGTGCAGAAATACTATATAAGATATAACCATCATGGCAAGCTGTGTAAACCATCCTGACCTTGTAGGATTTAAGAACTTAAACAGGAAGACGCTATTTGACTAACGGCAAACTGACCAGTCCGAAACACATTCAGCGTGTTTACCTGATGCCCAAGTACTTTACCATCTCGCCCGAGTATTAACACTTGTGCTGTGATTTCCCCCTCAACTCTGCAAAGTCTTAGGAATTTCTAGGTATAGGCAATCTAGGCTTTTGCCTAGCGTGGACCAGCACTGGATTGCCCACACTTCAGTTCAAAAATTTGGTCTTTCATCTCACCTTCTGCTTCCGCAGTGAAAAAAAAATGGTTTTGTTGTTGTTGGTGTTGATGACTAGTAAAAAACACAACCTTACAAATTTACAAAAGTTACACAACCTCTGCTTTGGATCACTTGGAATAAAATCTCTATACAACTTTAACACAACAAACAAAACTTTGCCTTCACCTGCAAAGTTACCATTTTGAAGTTACATGGTTTTGTTATGACAGCAACAATTATTAACAGTGATAACAATGTAGTTGTCAGAGAAAATAAGTGTAGAATGGATTCTACCAGTCGATAATGTCCTAATGGAGCTGTAATACTCAAGTAAGGCCTACCATTCCAAGCTACTCTTTGAGAAATTGCCTGTCACTCTGGGAAAACTAAATAAAATAAATACATACCATTTTTGATTCTAAACTATTGTAATTGCGATTATCCCATTGCTGAATGTCTTTATGCTTACGATACCATGGACTACCGTAAACGCTTCCTTGTCGAACTCTTAGGTAGGGCAGTTAACCTAGTTTTAATTTACACAAAGCTATTCAGACGTCTCATCATAGGCGAATCTTAAACAATGAGCCGCCCTTAGCCTAACTGAAAGGGCTCCTCAGAGAGAGCTTTCCAGGTGTCTTATGGCAACAACAACAACAAAAAAATCACCAGGAATGCTTTTCAATTATTTCCCCTTGTAGTCAGGGTGCCAAATAGCCTTTCACAAACTGAAGATGGTGAGAGTTGATTCAGGCAAATGGGCTGAATCACACTCCAGTACTTAGAGCAGGGAACAGGAGAGCATGTCCCCGCTGCGAGGCGAGGGCCGTTATTTAGAGGTGAATGAGATGGAGCATGGCAGAGCACAAAGCCACGGAGCGAGAAAGAGTTGCAATAACAGCATCTAAAACGAAACCAGCACAACTTAGTCGCTCGCTTTTGTCGAACTCTTGTTGACAATTGTTAAGACGTGCAGTCACAACGCGGCAACTCAGCTTCAGCTTGAATAGAGAGCAAATGACAATGCCACAGCAATCATTGCAGTCAAAGGAAAAAGCCGAAGCGAGCCAGGGCTGAATTTTACTCCTGTGTGTGGTTAATCACTTGTTTGTATTAAATAAGTGATTAAAATTTGGTTCATTTTCCATGGAGCAGACATTAGTGGATGGATCCACATTAGTACCACTTAGCTGGGAAACGTTACCATATGTTTTTGAGCACCGATGAGCATCTCAGCGTGTTAGAATGAGACACTAGTCAATTTGAGAAAAGGCCTGTCAGATAAAATTGGGGGAATGTGTCATAACAGCAAGTATTAGATTTCACTTCCACATTTTTAAAAAGCGGCCATATGCTGCATGCAGAAAAGCCACTCCTAAAACACTGCATAAAATTACAGTTTATGAACTCAAATTCTATGGAAGTTAATTCTACACTCTTTGACGTAAATGTGCCAAAAGGTTCTTTGGAGCAATGGCATATAAAAACAGCACTGGTTCTCTAAAGCACTCATTGCCAACTACCCAGCCACAGCAATATGTTATTGAAAGGACTTCATTGCCTAGTCTGAATTTATGTCAACGTAATATTTGTTAATATAGTAGTATTATTATGTCAGACTTAATTTTTGCCATTAAAATGTTCATAAATATCATGGGACTGCCGGGGCCTTGTGCATGCATGTAGGTTGCTATTAGATGCGTAAGTGAAGTTAAAAATGAAGCAGAAAACATTGGAAAACTATATATTGGGCCTGCAAAAATACTTAAAGACAAGAACAAAAAGGATATCAAGATAGAAAAAAAACATTAACTTCAGTGTAATGACAGCTACATAAAATGTGGTTTACTTGCCACAGAGGATGCCTAATGGTTATGTGGGAAATTAGCAAATAAGGCTAACATTTGGGACACACATTTCTAGTCAAAAGCAAAACACACTGCTAATCATGTGCATAGTGGCAACGTCCCCTTCAGTTCTAAAGGAATGCTCTGTTGACAGTCAACCTAATCTCTATCTCCTACATCTTTAGAGTATGGTCAGTTACCACTGGCATAAATATCGACACATTTGCCTGTGCTAAAGAAACTGTTGGCTTAGAACACTGCGGCCCATTAGCTTCTATGATGTGTATTTCTTAAAATAAGTTTTCTGGACTTTTAATAAGCGTGATGTGTTGAAAGTAATCACCCAGCATTATCAACAGTAGGCTACAGGTGCAGTAGATGTGGTTGAAAAATACGGGAGTATTCCTTTAAAGTTAATAATTGAATAATGAGCTAAGAGTTTAATGGGATGAAGTAGCTTCAGTATAACACTTTACTGCAAAGCTCAAATGCCCCTAGTTAAACAGAGATGAAAAGACATAGGCGCTGTGACTCAGAATGAAGAAGCAGGAGAAATACAGTTACGCCCCTTACACCTCAGTGGCAGATCCGTCATCTCCACAGCCTCTCTAACCTCGCAGCGGCCCAACCTGGCAGCCATTAACAACCGTCTGTTTAAGCGGCCAGGGGAGGGGAGAGAGAGAGAGAGAGCGAGAGAGAGAGAGTGAGAGAGAGAATGAGAGAGAGAGAGAGAGAGAGCGAGAGAGAGAGAGTGAGAGAGACAGAGAGAGAGAGAGAGCGCGAGAGAGAGAAAGACAGAGAGAGATGGAGAGAATGAAGGAGAGAAAGAGAGATGGATACTGAGGCTGTCTCCTGCCAGGGGCCTGCTCATTCCTTCTCACCATTCCAGGCCATTAGTCCTTCCACTTTCTCCATTCCGCTCCTGCTCAAGTCCTTTATTTATTTCTTTATTCAACTGGGACTATATATGTGCAGCAAAGGATATCGATATCTGGAGGCGTGAGCCAGTGTCAATAAAACAGCCACATGAGAAGAAACAGTGACAGGTCACGACAGCGTTTGAGGAGAAAGGGGTCCATTTGTCCATTGATAAAGGTGCGGAAAGTGTGGGTGCACTGCTGTGAAACAACAGGCGCTCCATGGCTATAGATCTTTCTTCTGCAGAACAAGAAATGAGCACTACAAGCAGTTTTCCATTCAGTCTCCACCACCGCAACTAACACAAGCCTGATCTCATGCTGTGAATGCTATTTTTGTAGTGCTTCAGCATTTTTTTCATGCTTATTGCATTCACGTGCCTCTTACAATTTGCCTGCTAGTAGTGCTATAATCGTTGTAATTGTACAATAATTGTATGACCATTATTGTGGCATCTGTTGTAAGGCACGAACCAAACTCAACATGAACGTCAGATGTTCACACTTCCAGGAACGAAAGGTGTTTGAGTGTTTTCTCACTACTCAGCACTGGGAACAGTGAGCTATCACAGAATTATTTTACACCGTAAGTTCATAAATAATTGGATATTTACAGTTTTTGTTGGTGTTGTATTACAGATCTGAAATGAAACAGTGACAGTGGTTTAAATCGGAAGGTAAAGAAATGACCCACTCATTAGAAATAGCAATACAAACATGAAGGCATGGCATTGTGTGTGGCACTTTTACATGTGTATTTGGCATGGTAGTGGGTATGGCACTTTTACTGGTGTACTTGGCATGGTAGTGTGTGAGGCACTTTTACATGTGTATTTGGCATGGTAGTGGGTGTGGCACTTTTACTGGTGTACTTGGCATGGTAATGTGTGAGGCACTTTTACAGGTGTATTCGGCATGGTAGTGTGTGAGGCACTTTTACATGTGTACTTGGCATGGTAGTGTGTGAGGCACTTTTACAGGTGTATTAA